>CM042842.1:29175654-29604916 GCA_023653725.1 Bungarus multicinctus | reverse complement strand
TCGTTTTTTGTGTGAACATCTCTAGATCCAAATCCATCACATTCAGAATATATTTCCATCTCATCCCCGCTCATTTACTCCCACCCGACCCCCCAGTAGCCCATCACTTGCCCATGTTGGGCGGTTCTTCACCCTCTTATTATGACGTGAACTTTCCCTCGGTCATGCACACGCAAAAGATTCCTCTATGCTCGATTGCTTACCTGATGGAACGCATCTTCAACTTAAATCTTGCCCCGGTTCATGTTAATACTTTCTCGCTGCCTGGAACACTGTCAGTTTCCGTGAAGATGAAAAAAACATGAAAGAATTGGAGATTTTGTCCGTTGTTAATCTTCTTCCTTAAGAAAAGTTCTTCAGGGAGATCATTTCATGCTCATGAAAGATTACATTTAATTTGTTTTCCTAAATCTCTGATATCAGTGTAGAGGATATTCATTTAAGCAGCTTCTTTAGGAAAAGAGTCTGGGGTGTAGACAAGATATTTGTGCATATTAAAATCATACATGTCAAGATGAGCACAAACATGTGCAACTCCCAATTTATTGCTGTAGATCAAGGGTCTTCAAACTTGGGCAAGTTTAAGTCTTGTAGACTTCAACTCCATGAATTCCTGAGCTAACATGACCAGAGGAGGAATTCTGGGAGTTGAAGTCCACAAGTCTTAAAGTTATCAAGTTTGCAGATTCCTGCTATAGATATTCAAAGCAAGCAATAAATATTCACGCTGGGATAGAAAAAGAAAGATCTAGTTTTAGTTGATCTGTTTAGGAAATGTAAAATACAGTGATTCAAACAAAATATGAATCATCTAAATTTATTTAACTTGTATTGCCAAAGCAAGTAGTTAATGTAACAAGGAAGGAACGAACCAAGAATTAGCATGAACTCTGATAATTGCCATTTTTTAATATTAGTTTGCACTGAATAGATGTATTGTGTGGATCTCATCTATGTAACATAAATATAAAACAAACATATACACCATATAAAACATGTTGCACATGCATTATTAACAATTATCAATTGTGAAAAAAACATTTATTTACAATTTCTGTAAACATATTCTAAGGTGAGCTACAAGTATACATTATATACCTCAGCGCGTCTCCTTTCTTTCGTGGTAGATGACATAAGGGGAAATCTGGATCTTTCTTCCCGCGATGACAAAATACTCTATTTTTTAAAAAACAAATTGACAGTAATTAAAGACACTAACTACAGCTCTATGTGACTTAGGTTGATGTTAAACATAGTTCCATCTGCAAATCTGAGGTGCCAACTGTATCTTCTAGCATCTACTTTGCACCCTTCCCTGGAAATTCACACTAGTGAACAAAATAAGATTTTGATATTCGTCCAGAACTGAAGAAGTTTCTTGGATGAGAATCTATACAGCTTCAAGGAAAACAAAAAAAGAAAGTCCAGTTGCCTCTTGAAAAAACATCTTGGGGATAGGAATGGGACAAATAGGGAGTTCTTCTACTATATCCCCAAATAGCCCTTTCATTTTAAGTGCAGAGAAAACGAAAAGTACTCCTGCTAAAGTCGGGTAAAATCTCCATTGGCAACTTGACCTATTAAATATGTTAAATGAATATTTACAATGATCTAAACTAGCTCTGCAAGTTCATTCATTCATTCATCCAATATATAGGGCTGCCCAAGATGCAATAGAGACTCCAGGTCTCTCTCGTTGCTTTCCTTCCATTTATTTGTGCTTTATTCTCAGGCACTGGGTGGACTGACCTACCTACGGTACCTACCTACCTACATTTCTATACATTTCTATACATCCCATAACACTTGGCAATAGCATTTAGCCTATGAACAAAAGTTTTCTCTTACCTCTTTTTGGAGACATTTCATGTTTTCTCTTAATTTTCTCAACAAATCGTTTTCCATCGCAAAATCAGTGATGAAAACTAGAAGATAAGGTAATAGGTGAGAATGCAGAATAGCTCTAACATTTTTATTTCAAAAATTGGAATGTAGATCTTGAGAGACAATGTCTAGAATAGCACATCATTTTTAAATTATATTTGCCCTCCAGTTCCTCTAATATGATCGTTTAGGACAAGTGTTGAACACAAGTAACATAAAAAGATAAGCAAATAAATAAGGTTTCTGTCCTAAAAAATCTAGAGGAATAGTCGCAATAATGAAAAATGTGGTTGGTAAATTAAAATCCAAACCAAAGAAACATTGGCCCTTAAAGACTATGCTAAAAATAAGTGTTTTATGTATTTTATAAAGACTGAGCTGTAGCCAAATGCAGCTGCCACAAGAGTGCAGCTCCCAATGGTGTGGAAGAAAACATTCTGGCCAATAAGGATGGACTTGGATCTCTTATATTGTTAAACTTAATTTGAAATATCTAGTCCTCCTTCCAGAGGTGTTTCCTTACCAGGATCCTCAGCTCCTCTGCACTTCACCACCTCCACACCTAACTCCTCAACAACTCCGCAATTCAGCTCCTCAGCACTTCAGCACCTCAGCACTTCAGCTCCTCAGCACTTCAGCACCTCAGCACTTCAGCACCTCCGCACCTCAGCTCCTCAGCACTTCAGCACTTTAGCACTTCAGCACCTCAGAACCTCAGTACTTCAGCACCTCTGTACTTCAGCACTTCAGCACCTCAGAACCTCCGCACTTCAGAACTTCCGCACTTCAGAACCTTAGCTCCTCAACACCTCACAATTCAGCACCTCAGCTCCTCTGCAATTCAGCACCTCAGCTCCTCAACACCTCAGCACAAGGATTGGGATGCTGGATATATATATGCGTAGCAGTCAAAGTCATCACAATCAGTGTTGCATAACCTGGTCTATTATGTCTTCATCTTTTATCTGGCAGGCACCTTGCAGGCACCACAGTGTCATGGCAGATATCAGATACCCCCGCCTATGCCACCTAGTGCTCAAATTGATCAATGGCTGTCCATCATCATGTGGTATTGGAGCTTGGGCTACAACACCACTGAAACATTCTTTCCTTTTTCACTAATTTCAAAACAACTAGAACACCTCAAAAATTCTTGGCTATTTATCAGGCTGGACTTCAGGGGTGCTTCTACTATGTCAATTATACCAAATGTCCTTTGCCTCTGGAGCGCGATGGAGTAGAACTATTACAGGGCACAAGACCATCTTAGTAGGTGGGGTCCTTTCTGTAACAATGACTATCTTGAGGTCACATCATTTCAACAAGTGTCCATCTATTAAATGACCACTCACAAATGATTCCAAAAACTCTGAGCATTTCTCAATTTCTAGCATATCTGTTTGTTTCCCTCTGGTGAATTACCATCCAACTTTACCATCCTATTTTGCCTGTGGAAAAATTATTGGGACACATCTGTGCAAGAACATAACACAGCTTACAGTTCTCAAGTGGCAACTGACCCATGTCAAGGGTGGAACAGATCTATGTGATTCTCTTGATTATTGGAGCAGTTCAGCTATGAACAAGGTGGCTGAGGGAGGACCTCCTATCTTCCTCCCTTCTCTGTGGGGAGGCCTTTTAACTCTAGCATGAGGACATGTTGAGAAAATTACTGATTAGTCTCATGAAGAGAATTTTGAAGGAAAAGGTCCAGAAGAACCCGAGAGAGAATTGATTTTATCTCTGGTGCTTCAGAAGACAGAATCGAAAGATGGAAGGTTTTCAGCTGAACACCAGGAGAACATTCTAAAGTGAAGGGAGAGAAGATTAGAGAATTGACAGCCATCAATTTTTCCTCCCATCTTTGGACTTAAAAGCCCACACTTTATCGTCCCCAATGGATCTGAAAAAGGCAGTTCTAAGCCCTAGACAGCTTCAGAACGACATTGGCTCTCCTTGGAGATCCTAACGTAAATCTAAGAAATTTTAGAATGGTTCCACAAGGAGCAACTTAAGTAAACCACTTACATTGAGAGTTCAACTCAATTGTGATGCAGTATTAGATGAGGAACAAGGAGCTTCCCAACATGAACATTCCTGGGGGATTTCATCACACTTTCTCATCCCTTTATCTTACAGAGGTAATGGATGGAGGGAATGAGGAACAAAGACTCTCCAGTACTTTGAGCTCCTGAACATGGAGAAATACAGGCTGACACAAACACCTCTGAAATTCCAACTGGGGATTGTGCAGAGGTGCGCTCCTTCATGCACATGATTGCTTCAGACTTCCTAATGGGAAACGGGGCAAGGCGAGGCACATACAAGCAAGAAATGATAACATTTTCTGATGTATTAAAGGAACACTTACGCAACTGTCCCTGAATAACAGATACATACGTTGCCTCATGTGCAGTGCCAGAGTAGTCTGCTCAAGCTGTAAGTCCAACCCTCCTTGAATTCTGTTGTCTGTTGTCTAACTCCAAGCAGGTGCTAATTATTAGTTGAGAAGATTCGGTGCATAGACTGTTTAGCAATAAATCAGTTTAATTGCATCTTCACGTGTGGACCTGGTCTTTCAATCAGATACCATGTTGTCAAATTGATGCCATTTCATCCCTCGGTCATACATTAATTATTCATGACATCATGTGACACCTTTTGCATCATCTCCTTTATAATCTTTTTTTTCTTTGAATGCTTGGGATCTTAAATTCTTCAGCTGGGAGCCCAGTGATCTCTGTATTTTCTTGATTCTTACCAAGTCGCCTTGTCGCAGTCTCCAAATGCTGTGGCTCTTCTTAAGGGAGTAGATTGTTTTAGACAATAGATAGTAATGTACTCAGCACCTAGATCCTATAGCAACTGCCCCAGGATTAAAACCAGAATTTACTTTGTGATTACTAGTATGCAGTGGGCTCTCAGCTACTTGTAACAGATTCATGGTGGATATGAATTTTTGACTGTCGCAGACTCAACAGCACTCCAGAGGAGACTGTAGTCCAGCCTCAAGGATTCCACCACCAAGCCAGCAATGGAGTTTAGCAGCTGAAGCGGAAATGAAGCCATACAGTATAGAGGCAGGTATAGCAGCAATAAACCCAACTGCTCTTTAAAACCCAGCTTCAGTCAGATAATCTGATATCCAGTTACCTGGGAAAGCCTCTGAAAGCCCTCAAGGGCACCCAAATGATTGCTGCCATTTCACCTACCCCTGACCTGAAGTCATGGCCACACATCCTACAGCAACCAGTTCTGTCCATACCAGATCACAATCTCTAAAAGGGGAACTTTCACTCAAATCTTGGTTATTCACACCAGACCACCTCATCTACAATTAAGTCATGTATAAGGAAGATCTTACCACATACTGACCTGGAATTCAAAAGCATCATCAAACCTTAAAATTAACAATGACAGGATTGGATTTGTAAAGGGAAGTTTAGAAGCAAGTTAGAAATAAGAAATAAGACTAGTTTCTTGCCTCCCTTTCTTACTAACACATTTTGCTGAGCAGAATTTTTTAAAATATAATTCTTCACTTTTGACCCATCATCCTCCTCAGATACAAAAGGTGTTTGTTCTGTTCAGATTCTGAATTTTTAATATAGGAGAATTAATTTTGTCCCCGAAATAAGAAATTTCCAGGAAGGTACCAAATGCCCAGCATATGCATCACAGCACAAAGTAAGGGAGCATGAAATGCACAGCCGCTAAATGTCACCCTATTTTTCTCTTCATAAAAACTTACAAGGGGTAAGAAGGGTTTCTAAGTGAAGAAGAGAAGGCATTTGCTCATTCACCTCTTGGGCAACAATAGGTCTTTTGGCAACCCTGTCTCTGTGCCTCTCCTTCTTATCCTGTTTCTGTAATGGTTTTGGGCTGGTGAGCATGTGAGAATATGTTGCATGCTATATGCTTTCATGAGTGGTTACCACAAGGGTCTTTTCTATTTACGAAATGGTTGCTGTGAAAATGTGCAGTCAATTAAAAATCAGCTGCATCGTGCAGTTTAACATGAGCGTCAAGGTTCTGACTAATGAACCCAACCAATTCAGCACTCTGAAACTTGCAACTTTCTCAAAGAACTGTTTTATTGAGTACATCATTTCGGCATGGATGAAAACAAAACTAGCTCTAAATATTTCCCGCGGTTTCGGTATAATTAAAGAATAGATATTGCCCTTCTTCACTGTCATCGGTCACATTGTCCAATTAGATGTTCTGGCGTCTCTTTGGCAAACCCTCAGTCTCTGGCCAACACCTGTTGAGATGACCTTGGTTCCCACGGGATGGTCTGTTGTTGTCTGGTCTGACATTCCAGACCTCCTCCCTCCCACACTGTGTGACATGCTGGGAAACAGAAAGATAGCTGTGGCGGGTCTGATCCGTTTCACAGTTGATAATTGGATCCCACTAGAAAGTGAGAAGGACCTGGAGAACAGCAAATATGCCCACACATAAGCACACACATTAATGAAAGCCAGGGTTCTCTCTATGCCAAGGAAGGTCCTTTGGCTTTCTGGGGGTTTATCTCACGAAACTTACTGATCTGACTTCATATTCTGCAGTTTCACCCATCTAGCATCTGACATTGGGTATCCCTTCCATTGGACTAGTTATTGGATTTGCCTTTGTGTAACCTGGAATCCAGGATCATTTTAACCTCGTAATGTGTCTCCCCTTCCACTATGATCAGACCTGGAGCTATCCCGGCAACTGGCCCAGTTCTGACCCCACCAGCAGCTTAAGCAAACTGCAGTGGGACACTGGGTGCCCTTTTTCCAGTAGGTGCGGCAGTTTTAATTCCACTATCACTGGGTTTGTGATTTTCACAATGGGGAAAGGCTCTGTAAATTTCGGACTCAGCTTTCGGTAGGGCAGCTTCGACTTCAGGTCCTTTGTGGGCAGTAACACTTTAGTCTCCAATGTGAAACTGTCTCTGGGGTGACTGCCTCTTGTCTGCCTGCACTTTCTGAGTCTCCATTGCTTTGGCTAGCGTTTGTTTTACATTTCCCATACATTCTGCAAAAAACCCACCTATTATTTTAAACTTACTGAGGAGGAGAGTTCCCGAGGGTATCCTGGCATGGGGACAGAGTGGCTACTTTGAATGAGATAAACCCCGTGCTGCTATGCATAGCGTTATTGTATGCAACCTCAACAAATGGCAGGAGATCTGCACTTAGACTGCTGGTAGTTGACATAGCATCGCAAATACTGTTCTATCATTGCATTCTTTAAGGAGTGGAAATGCTATTCAGAAAATGTTTATTTCAGCAATATTCAGCAATAACCACTAGAGGGCATACTTAACTGAAAGGAGAAGAGGCTCTAATTTGCAGGCCATTTAAAAAGGAGGTGAAATCATACCAGGATTAATAATTAGAATAGGAAAAATTACATTCCTATATGAGGAGAATGCATAGCATACAAATGAAATGAAAAATATACAATCCATTTCTTAGTGATGGATTTCATTAGTCAGTTAGTATGTTGCTGTGGGCGATACTGGACTGTGGGTATTTCTTGTAATGGATTTCCATGTTCTTAGATTAAGCAACAGAAATAGCAATAGCATTTAGACTTATATACCACTTTAGAGTGCTTTACAGCCCTCTCTAAGCGGTTTACAGAGTCAGCATATTTCCCACAACAATTTGGGCCCTCATTTTACTCACCTCAGAAGGAGGAAAGGCTGAGTTAACCTTGAGCCTGGTAAGATCTGAACTGCCAAATTTCAGGCAGCCGGCAGTCAGCAGAAGTAGCCTGCAGTACTCTAACTACTGCACCACTGTGGCTCTTAAGAGTTTTTATTTTACATTATTCAAATTAAGCCTTAGGTTTTTCTCAGATCAACTTCAATTTCTTTACTGCTGTGTCCTGTGAACAATCCATATAGGAGATGTTTGTGACACCTGTGCCACTATCTGCAAATATTGCACTGTGGTCAGCAGGCTTGAAACTGGTTAGAGTGGTGGATTTCCTCATACTGTACTCCTTGCTTTCTTTCGAAAACTTTCTTCATTCTTTCTGCTTTCTGTAAAAAACTCCTTTCTTCACAGTAGCATTGACTACTGTGTGACATTGAAAGTAGGGATAAGATCATATAGCCTTGCAGAACATCATTTCAAACTGAGGCATACTTGCTGGAAGTAAGCACATGCATGGTGGCACATGATTTGGTGAGCATGTGTTCGGTTTTCAGACTTTTCCAGAAATCTAGCAAATATACACTACTGAAATATCATCTGAAAAAAAATGAGAACAGTGGTTATATCTTAAACAATGACTTTATTTAAATTTATCATGACTGAAAAACCAATACACCTTCAAAGAAGTAGAAAGAAGTCATTTACCATCCAGAAAACCTTTCCTTAAGATTAACATCTTTGCCTAAGAACTTTTAACTTTAAGGAAGGGCTTGAAAAAAGAAGTTAAAAATAAATAACTGGTAGCTTTAATCTCTCTTCTAGGCAAGTGTGTAGAAAACATTACAAAATGTAAAGTAATTAAACATACTGAACACATAAAATAATAAGCCTTCCTAAGGAATAAACTTTTTTTCTGAAAAACAAGTTATATTTGTTTTAAAGTTCTTTGCTAAGTTCAGCGAGCATGTGAAAGTGGAGTTCTTATTTCTAGACTCTGAAGGATTCACATACCAAAGACCCCTGGGCAAAATTCATCATCTCAGAAGTGTTGTTGGACAGATGATCACACAGTAGTGACTCCTTTTTATCTAAGAGACTGGTGTGGATACCCATTTTATATGCAACTTCCCTTGGCGGGTCAGTGCATAACAATAAAATATAAAACCCAACGTAATGCTAGTAACCACAGACTGTACCTCGTATGGTACCAGCAAAATCATTCTCCCTCCACAACTTCTGAACTCTATGTAGTCTCAAACTATCCCATGCTTTGGAAGAAGAACCCCCTGTTTGCAAGATCCTTATCACCCAATAAGGGGATGGAGGGAGGATGCTGAATGCCATAGAAAATCCTCTATCACTTGGCAGGGGCAGCTATGGGAAAGGTGCATTAACTAGGTCTCACTGGATGACAGCATTAAGCGAGGAGACCTGGAGGCACTCACTCTATTTGGCTCAGTCATATGGGCATGTACCTTTTTAGAGAGAAGCCTTCTTGCAAGTATCCTGGTTCTGTGCTATTTGTGGCTTGAAAAGTGATAACCAGCACTTTGAATTAAACTTGAGAAAAAAACTGAAAGTCCATGCAGCATGATAGCCAAAAGAAGATTAGCTGTACAGCCCATTACACGAGTCCAGGTATGAAGGGACCAAATTGTAAGTAACTGGGCAAACCCTCTCCATCTAGGAATGGGCAGGAGATGGCTCTTTGGAAAGCCATCTAGCCATAGCTACCAGTTGCTCCTTAAGCAACCACTGTGAATCCAGAGGGAACCCAAATTGCCTACCAGGTGTCTCTTGGGGAGCACTTACCCCATTGAGAATCAGGTTTAAGGTAGACCACATTCCTCTCTACCCCGAAATTCACAGCCTTCAAGCACTGTGTAAGCATATGAATAACATGGTCTGAGTGATCAGGGTTTGTGGCTGCTCCTTTTTAACACCAGCAGTAGAAGAAACCCTTAGGTGAGGTTGTTTTATGCGGTTCTTTGCATCCTCCTTACTTTCAGCTTAACCTAGAATTGAACATGTTAAGTCGCGGGAATGAGACTCAGGACACCAGCATGATTGTCAATTGTTTTACTTCCTTCTAGGACTGAGCTCCGGAGAAACCGCGGCAGCCCTTTTTATAGCTGGGCTGCTCGCGGCTGTGGCCAGCGATGGCTCTTCAAATTTCCCGCTGCCACGGACCAACCAATTACCGGTGAGTATGTTAATACATAACATCCTTCCCCAGCTAGTCCAGTCCAACCAATCAGAGCCTTGCCTACCATATGTAATCACGTAGGTAGGTGGGGCTTTTATGGTTTCTACTGGACCTGCGCAACTCAGTCGCGGGTTGGCCTCTGGACTGTTTGAACGGGTCTGTTGTTCCTCCTGTCCATCTTCTTGGAATCTCCTGGAAGGTCGAGTCAGCCATGCTGCTCCCGCCAGGAATTTCCTAGCTGGTTGAGTTGGTGTGGTCGCTCCCGCCAGGGACTGCTTTTCTGCTATCCTTCTGGGTCTGTTCCTGACCTGCCTTCTTCCCTGGTTTCAGGTACAGGTTTGCGTTTCCCGACCGGGGCTAGTGTTAGCATTGGTTGTTGCGTAGTTGTCAGGGTTTGTTCTGTTATTTCTCTTGTTTGTTGAGGGTCTCCCCCTCCCTTTCTACTTGCATTTTGTCTGTTTGAGGGGTCTCCCCCCTCTTCTCTGGTTGTTTTTTGTTTGCTTGAAGGGTCTCCCTCTCCTCTCTGGTCATTTTTGAGGGGTCTCCTCCTTCTTCTCTGGGTTTGTTTTGTTTGTTTGAGGGGTCTCCCTCCTTTTCCATGGTTTTGTTTGGTCTCCCTTTGTAGCTCTCAATCTGAGCTGGTCTATGTGCCTCCTCCAGCTCCTCCCGTCCTCAGTGTCTACCCTGTATGAACGGGGCCCAGTTATCTGGATCACTTTGCTGGTATCCACAGTGGTTCCCCCGTTAAGATTTTTTGCATATACTGGGTCCCCTGTTTGAAATGTGTGGCAATTACTGGAGGAGTCTGTTGAATTTTCTGGGCTATATGTGGGGTGCAGTCTGTCTAGGTGTGATCTTAGTTTCCTCCCCATTAGTAACTCTGCTGGACTTTTGTTTGTATGGCACTGGGTGTCATGTGCTTTGTTTGTATGGCACTGGGTGTCATGTGCTTTGTTTGTATGGCACTGGGTGTCATGCTTAGTAACTTATCTATTTTTTCTTATGTGTCCCTGGGCCCCAGCTTTTGTAATGTTTCCTTCATGTAACGTACCATGCGTTCTGCCCATCCGTTCATTGACGGATGTCCTGGCGCTGTCAGTGCATGCCTTATTCTGTGTTGTGCTAGGAACCCCTCGAATGTTGTTGCTGTGAATTGTGGTCTGTTGTCGGATACAATTAGATCCTGCAATCCATGTGTTGCAAAAAGTTTCCTGATCTGCCTAATGACGGCTTCTGTTGTGGTGGAGTGCATGATGCTTACTTCTAGCCATTTGGAGTAAGTGTCTACAACTATTAAAAATGTGTGTCCTTTGGTTGGACCTGCAAAATCAATGTGTAGTGTTGACCATGGTCCCCTTGGTGTTTCCCATTCATGTTTTGGTGCCATGGGGGGTGTTGGCCTAGATTCCTGGCAGTATTTACACATTGCCACCCAGTCCCCTATTTCCTTATCCATCCTTGGCCACCATACATAACTCTTTGCTAGGGATTTCATTTTTACAATACCCGGGTGTCCCTCATGTAATAATTCTATTATTTGTTTCCTTAAAACATTCGGTATGACCACCCGATCCCCCCATAATACGCACCCCTTCAGTATTGAGAGTTCAGTTTGGAACGGTTTGGCGGTTTCGTCGCTCTCAGTTTCTGGCCATCCTTTTCCTACCCAATTTAAAATTCGTGCCAGGGTTTTGTCTTTAGCTGTTTCCATAGCAATGTCTGCTGCTGTTATGGGTCGGTTTTCTAATGTCTCTATTTGGAGTATTGATGTGGTTGGTGCTGGGTTGTCTTCTATGTCAGGTATAGGGCAACGGCTAAGTGCGCCAGCATGATTTATGTCCTTTCCGGGTCGGTAGGTTAAATTGTAGTTATAGGCAGCCAAGAATTCCAACCACCGCATCATTCATGGTGATAGTATGTTAGGTGTAGCTTTGTTTCCTGCGATGGTGCCCAGGAGTGGCTTGTGGTTTGTGACTAGTGTGAAAGTTCTCCCGTAGATATATTCGTGGAAACGTTTTATTCTAGTGGCAATGGCCAGTGCCTCTTTGTCTAGTTTTGAATAGAATGCTATGGGTGCTTCTTTCCCATCTGGTAATATGTGGCTGAGTATCGCGCCAACGCCAAAAGTTGATGCATCGCAGGTTAGTGTTATTGGAAGTGTTTCACTGTATTGTATTAATATGCAGTCTGATGTGATCAAGTTTTTTATTTCTTGGAATGCCGTTTCTTCCCGTTGCCCCCAGGCCCAGGTTGCTTTCTTGTCAAGCAACCTGTGTAGCGGTTCCGCAATGGTTGCTTTCTGTGGTAGGAATATATTGTAAAAGTTAATGAGTCCTAAGAAAGCTTGCAGATCAGTTTTATTTTTGGATTTGGGGGCTTCTTTAATTGCTCTGACTTTTTTTTATGTGGGGTGGATCCCTTCACTGTCTATCAGGTATCCTAGGAATTCAACTTGCCGGCGGCTAATTGGCACTTCTCCTTTTTTACCTTTAGTCCCGCCTCCTTGAATTTGTTTAGGAGTTCCCTTAGGCGGTCTCATAGTTATTCTTTGTCCTTAGCTGATACCAGGACATCGTCAAAGTATGGTACCACCCCTTTTATCCCTTGTAATAGGCGTTCCATTAAGCTCTGGAACACCCCTGGGGCGACACTGACGCCGAATTGTAGTTTGTTGCATTTGAATGCTACCCTGTGCATCACGATTGTCTGGGCTTCCGCTGTTTCGGGATCAACGGGTAACTGCTGGTACGCCTGTGCGAGGTCTAGTTTTGCAAAGATTTCCCCCTCCCCCCCAAGGAAATGTAATAGATGCTGTACTACTGGAACTGGGTATGTGCTTTGTTGGAGCACGTGGTTAAGGATTGCTTTGTAGTCCCCGCAGATGCGTACCGACCAATCTGGTTTAATTGGTGTCACAATTGGGGTTTCCCATTTTGCGTGGTTGATTGATTCTAAAACCCCTTGTATAATGAGCTTATCCAATTGCTTGTCGATTTTTGGTTTTAGTGAGAAAGTAACCCGCCTCACCTTTAATCTAATAGGGGCTATGTTTGAGTTTAGACTAAAAGAAATTGAGGACCCCTGGTACTTGCCCAGTTCTCCGTCAACACATCCCGGAATTCTTCCATTAGGTCCTCTTCCCACTCTGCCTCGGTGATGCTGTTTATCCCTGTGACTTCGATTCCTAATGGTGCAAACGATTCGAGCCCCAATAGGCTGGGTCAATCTTGGTCGACTATGGTTAGTGGAAGGATTCTGGTGTATTTTCTGAATTTTATTTTGAATTGTCTGGTAACTACTACGGGAATTTTGTTTCCCTGGTAGTCTTTCAGCGTTAGTGTTTGTCTTTCGAGTTCTTCTCAGCTTATGCCTGGTATCAGTCTCTTTATGGTGTACCACGATACCATTGATAAGTATGAGCCTGAGTCCACTTTCATCTGGCACGGATGGCCTTCTATGGTGACCTGGACATATACTTTCTTGGCATTTGTCGTGTTGGAGTGTCCGATGGTCACCGTTTGATGTGTTTCATCTCTTTCATTGCTTATCTCTTTCCCTCGCCTGTTTCTGTTGTCTTGGTTCCAACGGCTCTGTTTGTTTCTCCCACTCTCAGGGGGGGGGGGTGTTCCATCTCTGTCTAGGGCCGTAATTTTTTCTTGCTCGGCATGCCCCCAATATGTCCCCGTCTTTCACAGTGTTTGCAGATCGCATCTAGGAAACGCACTTGGAACATGGCGCAACCTCACAACCGGCGCAACGAACTTCCTTCCTTTTTCCGTTCCGGTCTCTTCTGCCCTGTTCTGAATTTATTTACCCCTTCTTCTTCTTCCTCGTCTTCCGATGGGGACTCAATGTCCTCGTGGTGGGCTGTGGTGGTGTTTTTGGGGTTTTCCATTGGCACTTTGTTCATTTTCTGCATGGCAGCCGCTGATTTCTGTGTGGCTTCTGCTGTGGTAGCTTCTTCTATTGCTTCTTGGAGCATTATTTTGCATTTTGTTAGTAATCGGCCCTGTAGTGTGAAGTCCCGCAACCCCAGGACCACTTAGTCTCTCATGGCTTTGTCCACATTTAGGAATTTGCACATCCCGGCGATGTCTGTTAGCTTTGCAACGAAATTGCCAATGTTCTCACTTTCTTTTTGGACGTGCCAATAAAATTTGTGTCTTTTGATGAGGCAGGAGACGGTTGGTATGTAGTGAGCCCTCAGTATTCTTTTCAGGTCCGGCCAGGCCATCGTTTTCATGTCGGTGGGTGCCGCTAACGCTTTGGTCATCTTGAACACCGCCGTCCCACAATGGGTGAGGAAGACGGCTCTTTTCCTGTATGCAGATATATTATGGAGGTCGCTCCCTCCGAGGAACATTAGGAATTGGTCGATGTACGACTCCCAGTCTTCGGTTGCTGGATCGAACGGTGTGGGTGGCGAGTTGTTTCTGGCTATTTCATCTCGATGCATTGCTGGTGTTCATTGGTTGCCGTGTGCTCACTGATTCCCTTTGTCTCATATCCCACCTTCATCGCCAGTGCTAAGTCATGGGAATGAGACTCAGGACACCAGCATGATTGTCAATCGTTTTACTTCCTTCTAGGACTGAGCCCCGGAGAAACTGCGGCAACCCTTTTTATAGTTGGGTTGCTTGCGGCTGTGGCCAGTGACGGCTCTTCAAATTTCCTGCCGCCACAGACCGACCAATTACCGGTGAGTATGTTAATACATAACAGAAAGAACGAAAGGCTTTCTTTGCTGGTGCCCCAATACTTTGCTGCAGAATCAGTGAGCCTGCCCAGAACTCCGGTTTCTAGAAAAATGTCTTGGGAGGAAGGCTGCTCCTAGCATGGAGATTATGTGCTCCATTTCACGTGAGGGAGCAGAGCCTTACAGAGAAAGTGGCAAGGGGATCGGGCTATTATTGAAAGTAAATCAATCTGATGGGGTAAATCTGATATATTTATGTCTCTCTCTCTCTTTGCGTGTGTGTTTTTGGCCAAGTGTCAGGCAACAACTAGGTGCAAGATAAACGGCTTTTTGAGAATCCAAAGACAATGAACATACCAGTTAATAAGGAGATTTCAGGCTTTATTAAGAACATGTAGCAGGCAAATTAAATACAAGAAAGCATCAAGTCCAATGTCCAAAGATGGTTTTTCAAGAGGTAACTGGACTTTCTTGCTTTTTCTTTGAAGACATTTTGATTCTCATCCAAGAAGCTTCTTCAGCTCTTGACTGGATGGTAGGGAATGGAAGGATTTATATTCCTTACAGATAGCTGGTCATTTGTATTCTTTTAGAGAGTATTTGAGCCCACTTGGAGGTTTGTCTGTGTCTTCAGAGTCACCTGGTAGTGCAAATGGGTGTGAAGCCCTTTTAGAACTGCTGAAAGGATTCCTGATTTTCTGGAAATCTGTTCATACTCCCACACTATCAAGTCTAATGGTCTTTCTTCAGCTGCTGGAAATCCCATTTCAAGTGCTGAAAGGGCAATTTCATGGTTTTAAAGTTTGGCACCTAAATTCCATAGTCATGGCAAGACTAGACCATGGCCCATAACTGTCGGATGGGCATAGAAATCTGAGAACTTTCCTGATAAGGCACCCCTTCTCTTCCACATAGGCTGCATTGTTATGATAGTAATACTGCAATCAAGGGAACACCTGATTTTGATTGATTCCTTTTCACTTTCAAAGCTTCCAGGTTTCACATCTGGCTTTTCAATGATAGCTGGATTTTATACATACAGCTCAGCTGATTCCAAAGAAAAGAAAGGATCAACAGTGAAGTTCCATTTGAAATAGTCCAAAAGAGTGCAGCACATGCTGAAACTGAGCTGACACTGGACAAACCTGGACAAACCTAAAAATCAGATGAAAACACAGCATTTCTCTGAAGAGCAGTGCTGCACATGTTCCTGGATTGAAGTCCCCAAGAGAAGGCCCATGAGCTGGGAATTTCTACCTCCAAAATACTGGAGGCCCACAGATTCTCCAGCTGAGATGGTGCAGTATTCACAATGCTTCAGAAATCCTTATCACAGCCATGACAAATAAATCTGGCTTGTTCCTTTCCTAAGTATGCTGAACTAAGTGATCATGGCTTGTTTAAGGTATGAGTCCACATGGGGGTGATTTCCATACCTTCTGATTCATAAATTAACCTCTTAGTTATAGAATGATATCTTATTTTGTTCATGTCTGTGTAGGGTAAATTCACATGAGACTATGTAACACTAATATGTATTACTTCCTCTTCATAACACATAGAAACTGAGGTATGCATCTAAAATTGTTGTCATTACTGACTGATTCTAATTTCTAAATTAGAAATTTTTCTTTCTGGATTGGGATGCCTTACGCACGGTCACTCATGCCCTTGTCACCTCTCGCCTGGACTATTGTAACACTCTCTACATGGGGCTCCCTGTGGGGAGTACCCAGAGGCTTCAACTGGTACAAAATGCGGCCGCGCGGGTGGTTATGGGGGCATCACGAAACTCCCATGTGACGCCTCTCCTGCGCGAGCTGCATTGGTTGCTGGTGGTTTTCCGGGTTCGCTTTAAGGTTCTGGTTTTGACCTTTAAAGCGGTCCATGGCATTGGACCAGGTTATCTGCAGGACCGCGTTCTGCCGGTAATCTCCCACCGACTTGTGCGCTCCCACAGAGAGGGCCTTCTTCGGGTGCCAATGGCATCTATGTGCTGCCTGGTGACCCCAGGAAATAGGGCCTTCTCTGTGGGGGCTCCCACCCTCTGGAAGGGTCTGCATCCGGAGTTAAGTAATAACACCGACCTGAGAGCTTTCAGACGTGCATTGAAAACCTGGCTCTTTGAACAGGCTGGCCTGGGCTGAAGTGGGATTTTTAGTGTAATTTTAGTATTTGGAGTTTTAAATTGGGATTTTAATATTCAGGGTTTTATTAATTTATTGGGGGGGGTATGATTTTAGGCAGCCTTAGGATATTTAATTCTCTTTTAACTTTTATAATTGTAGAAAGTTTTATGGTTGGCTGTACACCGCCCTGAGTCCTTCGGGAGAAGGGCGGTATATAAATATGTTAGATAGATAGATAGATAGATAGATAGATAGATAGATAGATAGATAGATAGATAGATAGATAGATAGATAGATAGACAGACAGACAGACAGACAGACAGACAGACAGACAGACAGACAGACAGACAGTTAAATGCTAGATCCTTGGTGACAGCTGAGTTTGTCCAGCTGCCCAGGCTCATCTGAACTATTTTTCTCTCTAAAATATCAATATCAAGAGCAGAATGAAATTAGCCCCCTTAGGGTTTTTTATCTGAATAATAAAACCTGTTTAAAATTAAAACTAATTAAAATAGCTAATATTTTGTTTGTTATCCATATTCTTACATTTTAATTAATATAGTTTTGCTACAGGAGTCAATATTGGAATGAATGATTGGGTACTTTTGAAATTCTCAGTAAAAGTGATGAATCAGTAAATCTATACAGACTCTACCTCTATTATATTCTAATGGGATTTGATTAGCTCCTTCAGCATTAAGTTAAGATATTTATATTTAAGAGTTTGATTAGTACAAATTAATATTTGTCATTTTCAGTATTTAGCATTACATAATCTATTATCATCAAGGAATCTTCAGAGCTTAAAAACATTTTTTTTCTTTTTTCTCTTACATATTAAAACAGGCACAAGCCAATTCAAAACTATTTCCAGAAGTTTCTGCTGTGTACAGAATGATGGATGAGACTGAATTTGTGAAAATTAAAGATCAAAGTGGAAACCAAGACCTGGCATAATTGAAAAGGACAGTAGTAGGTAGAAGATAAAACCCGGTTGGGTCATGAAGATTTCCTGTGAAGAGATTAATGATGTCTAATATCTATCTGGGACCCAGTGCTCTCTTCTCTTCTTTGGCAATTGTTTTAATCAAAAATTAAGTCTCTGGAAGTGGAAGTCTTTGAAGAAACAAGGCTTCCTGCAATCAGAAAAATGTACTAGCCTGGCTTGGAGAGCCAGAATGTTTGGAACAGGTTGAAAAGAATCATTTTCTTTTCCCTAACCTTGTTCCAGGCAATGTAATTCAACCCAGAACATTATGTTGAGTATGTCCAGGGGAAGGAGCTTAGGAAAATTTAATATGAAATTCTGGAAGAGAAAGTCATTTTTTCACCTGTTCAGCTTTTCTTCATACTTTTCGTAGAGTTCCTCTTTTTCTTTGGTCAGCTGGAGATTTTTATTTATAAGCTCCTAAATCTTTTAAGTCAGGCTCCTCTTTTTCTGTCAAGAGTTGAAATTTCCATTGTCTTTCTGTGAATTATGAAGACCGGAGTGAAATTAGCTCCCTTTTTTTTTTTACTTGAATTATCAACATTTTTCTTCAATTAAAACACATTAAAAATAGAATAGAATATTCTATTCTATTCTATGAAATATTTCTAAGTAATGCCCACTCAAAAATTCCTCAGATGGGGGCTTACCTGATGGGAACGTATCTTATAACTTAAATCATGCCTCATGGCCCACGGGCATCCTAATGTTTTCTGGATGCCTGGAAACTGGCAGTTCCGTGAAGAATGAAAAACATAAAATGAATTGTGAATTAGATGCTTGCTTGATATTCTTCATTCTTTAAGAAAATTTCATGGTTATGAAAAGAACTACATGAATTTGTTTTCCATAAAGTAAATACTCTGTGATACCATTGTATAGAAGATATTAAACTTCCTGTTTAGAAATAGAGGCAGAGGCATAGACAAGCATATTTGTGCATATTAAAAACTATGCATGTCAAGATCTGCACATAAATGTGCAACTCCTAATTTAACGCTGTAGATGTAGATGGACGCAATAAAGATTATTCACGTTGGGGTAGAAAAAGACCTAGTTTTAGTTAATTTGTTTAGGAAATTTAAAACACAGTGGTTCACACAAAATATGAACCATCTCAATTTTATTTACTATTTCACTTAAAATGGCGGAAGAATTGACTATATTCAAGATGCGTGGTGCGAAACACATTCAGAGAAAAATTAATATACATTCTATTCAAACAGACACATGTCTTGGTTTAGAATAGATATGATGTGGACATTAATAAGAGTTAACACTTAACATACAAGAAATAAATATCAAAACAAGTACTTGGGCAGATCATAATCCGATAAAAGTTATATGGAGGGGAGAAAAAAAGAAGTTGAGATGAACAATGAATGAATCAAAATTGAAGGAAAAGGAATTTATTCAATTCATTCCAAGAGAATTGGACTTTAAAAAAGAAAAAGAAAACAGGAAAGAAGGAATCTCATTGCAAACTATGGAACACAGCAAAGGCATATATTAGAGAATTAACTATAACATCCATGGGAAAGAGGAATAAAAAGAAAAGGCAAGCTCAAAAGAAATTAGAAGAGGAATATAAAAGGTTAAAGCTGGAATTACAAAAAACAAAAACCGCAAAAAAGAACATAAAAAATCAAACGGACCTTAAACAAAATAACTTGAATTTATTAATTGATAAAGAAGAATGAGCACAAAAAATTAAAAGATCTAAACATTTCTTTTTTGAAAATGAAGATAAGCCAGGAAGATGGCTGGCATACAGATGGAAAAAAGAGAAAGAAAAGAAATTGATTCACCAGCTAACAGATGATGAAAGAACTGTTTATTATCAAAATGATGACAAAAAGAAAATAATAGAATAGAATAAAATTCTTTAATGGCCAAGTGTGATTGGATACACAAGGAATTTGTCTTGGTGCAAATGCTCTCAGTGTACATAAAAGAAAAGATACATTAGTCAAGAATAATAAGGTACTAATGGTACATTATGATTCATAAGGTACTAACATAATAATTCAAAACTATATGATCAAGAGGAAATTCCACAAGAAAAAATAAAATATTTAGAAAAAGCAGAATTACCTACAGTAACAGAAACAATTAAAGCAACATTAGAAGAAAGGTTTTATTTAAAAAACAAATTCAACAGTTGCTATTCCCACCTTATTTTCCAAGCTTTACTAGAACATAATTTTCATGACTTGTTTGATAAAATGGCCAGTCCCATTGCCAATGTAGAAAAGAGAAATGTTGTGTTTAAGGTGTGAACTTAATAGAATTATGCAAAGATTTGTAGGAGTCCTTCTGTTTTATGAATTTATGATTATGTTATGATATGTAATCACTAAATAAACTAGGTGAGTATTAAAAGATTTGAGGGCAGATAATCCATCAAGATAATAAACAGCAAATGGTTACTAAATACTTTTCAGAAGTCATTCCAGAGAGCATATCTAAAACATTTGTGCACCACATAACGGCATGATTTATGCCACGACTTACGTATAACTCTGGTCCCTCGCTTTCTTCAGATCTACTTCCAGTCGTTCTGTTTTTGTGTGAACAATCTAGAGAAGCCAAAATACATCACAAGTCAGGAATATATTTCCATATCAGCCCACTCATTACTCCCACCCCCATTAGCCCATCACTTGCCATTGGGCTTCTTCACCTTTATTATGACGTGAACTATTCCTCGGTCAGACACATTCAAAAGATTCCTCACGCGCTAGATTGCTTATATGATGGGAACGCATCTTCAAACTTAAATCTTGGCCCAGGTCCTAATATTTTCTCGGCCCCTGGATACCTGGCAGTTCCATGAAGAATGAAAAACATAAAATGATTTTTGAATGTCAGCATCTCGGTCTTGATTTGAAGCTCTTCTTTCACTATTTATTTATTATTAATTATTTTTGCATTGCATTATACCTATTGCTCTTCTCTTATTCACTTATACATACTTAAGAAAGAATGGAATAATTACTTATATACTGACAGAACTCAACTTTTTCTCCAGTGTATTTTTGAATCTTACAGCTCAGAAATCTCCTCTTTGTCATCAGTTAGTTCAAGATTTTTGAATGTCATCATCTCAGTCTTGATTTGAAGCTCTTCTTTCTCTAATGTCATACCTATGTTCCTAATTGTTTTTGCATTGCATTATGCCTATTGCTCTTATACATACTTATATAAATATTTACGTATACATACATATGAAAGAATGGAATATTTCTTTTATCCAGTGTATCTGGCCTAAGGGCTCAAATAAATTTGAATTTGAAAAAAATGTCAACATTGCTGTTGCAATATTTCTCACCTATAAGATCTTCTTTAAGGTCATTATTTTCTTATAGGAGGTCCACTTTTTCTCCACCATGTTTTTGAACCTTGCAACTGAGACTCTCCTGTCTGAGTTTGTTCAGCTGC
This sequence comes from Bungarus multicinctus, assembly GCA_023653725.1. NCBI lineage: Eukaryota > Metazoa > Chordata > Lepidosauria > Squamata > Elapidae > Bungarus > Bungarus multicinctus. The sequence continues at coordinate 29,583,915 of CM042842.1, read as the reverse complement.
CCAGACTCATCTGCGCTATTTTCCCTGTAAAATATCAACAGCAGAGCGAAATTAGGTTTTTTTAGGTTTTTTTTATTTGAATCATAAAACTTGTTTAAAATTAAATTTTTAATTGAAATACCTGAGAAAGGAAGAGAAAGTCAGAGTTGCTATCTAAAATTTTCTCACCTCATCAGCTTTTCTTCATACTCTTTGCAGAGTTCCTCTTTTTCTTTGGTCAGTTGGAGATTTTTAATCGTAAGCTCCTGAATTTTTATTTCCAGCTCCTCTTTTTCTGTCAGCAGTTTTGACATTTCCATTGTCTTTCTGCAAATTACGAATACCGGAGAGAAATTAGCTCCCTTAGTTAGCTTTTTTACTTGAATTATCAATCTTTTTCTACAATTAAAACACATTAAAAATATCTTCATGCGTGTGTGCGTGTAAACACACAGGAAATAACCATTTTTCTTTTTTCTTTTATACGTTCCACGAAAGGCACAAAGAAACTCAAAATGATTTTCAGAAGCAAAGTAAAGTTATGGATGCAAGTAAGATATGGGGAAAGTTCTCACTTCTCACAAAAGCTCCTGAATTTTTAATTCCAGCTCCTCTTTTACTGACAACAGTTTTGACATTTCCATTGTCTTTCTGCAAATTACAAATACCGGAGAGAAATTAGCTCCCTTAGCTTTTTTACTATTTTAGCTATATCCCTTAGCTATTTTTGAATTATCAATCTTTTTCTTCAATTAAAACATATTAAAAATACCTTCATGGGTGCATATGTGTATGTGTTATTTGAAGGAGATTAGAGATTGAAAGATCTCTCCTATACATTTGTTCCCATTCACTTTGAGATTAACTCCTAGATTTCTATTTGTAAACGTATAATGAGCCATAATTCATTATTTCTTTGAAAAATAAGGATATTTCCCGGTTTTTCCACGCTTTCTAAGATAAGGAAAACTTAATATGAAATTCTGAAACAGAACTCCATGAAGTTCATGGTGGCTATCTAAAAATTTCTCACCTCCACAGTCTTTCTTCGTACTCTCTGCAGAGCGCCTCTTTCTCATCACTTAATTGAATATTTTTGAATGTCAGCATCTCGGTCTGGATTCGAAACTTTTCTTTCGCTAATGTCAGTTTTGACATCACTGCTGTCTTTCTGTAAATTTTGAGGAGCAGAGAGATATTAGCCCTCTTAATTTTTTACTTGAATTATTTATTAGTAATTATTTTTGCATTGCATTATACCTATTGCTCTTCTCTTATTCACTTATACATACTTAAGAAAGAATGGAATACTTCTTTTATCCAGTGTATCTGGCCTCAGGGCTCTAATAAATAAATTTAAATTTGAAAAAAAAAGTCAAGATTGCTATCTAAACATTTCTCATCTATAAAGTTCTTCTTTAAGGTCCTTATTTTCTCATAGATGCTTGTCGGATTTTGGCAGCACATCCGACCAGCACGCAATTAAGTAATTCTGCAGGATTCATCTACGTAAGAAACTTCTTTATATACAATACCATAGAGCACACGTTACAAAATACAAAATCAGGAACGCAGAAGCAATATTCATAGAAGCAAGTCAAATACAGGGTAGAGATATAGAGGCAAGAGTTACAGAGGCCAAACCTGTTCAGCAAGTCTAAGCCATGCCCAGAGTCCAAATTGTAAACAAATACCATGTTTCAGTTTTCAAACAGTCCCCATTGGCTGACCTGTTACCATGTCTATACCAGCTCATAATTACTTATATACTGACAGAACTCAACTTTTTCTCCAGTGTATTTTTGAATCTTACAGCTCAGAAATCTCCTCTTTGTCATCAGTTAGTTCAAGATTTTTGAATGTCATCATCTCAGTCTTGATTTGAAGCTCTTCTTTCTCTAATGTCATACCTATGTTCCTAATTGTTTTTGCATTGCATTATGCCTATTGCTCTTATACATACTTATATAAATATTTACGTATACATACATATGAAAGAATGGAATATTTCTTTTATCCAGTGTATCTGGCCTAAGGGCTCAAATAAATTTGAATTTGAAAAAAATGTCAACATTGCTGTTGCAATATTTCTCACCTATAAGATCTTCTTTAAGGTCATTATTTTCTTATAGGAGGTCCACTTTTTCTCCACCATGTTTTTGAACCTTGCAACTGAGACTCTCCTGTCTGAGTTTGTTCAGCTGCCCAGACTCATCTGCGCTATTTTCCCTGTAAAATATCAACAGCAGAGCGAAATTAGGTTTTTTTAGGTTTTTTTTATTTGAATCATAAAACTTGTTTAAAATTAAATTTTTAATTGAAATACCTGAGAAAGGAAGAGAAAGTCAGAGTTGCTATCTAAAATTTTCTCACCTCATCAGCTTTTCTTCATACTCTTTGCAGAGTTCCTCTTTTTCTTTGGTCAGTTGGAGATTTTTAATCGTAAGCTCCTGAATTTTTATTCCAGCTCCTCTTTTTCTGTCAGCAGTTTTGACATTTCCATTGTCTTTCTGCAAATTACGAATACCGGAGAGAAATTAGCTCCCTTAGTTAGCTTTTTTACTTGAATTATCAATCTTTTTCTACAATTAAAACACATTAAAAATATCTTCATGCGTGTGTGCGTGTAAACACACAGGAAATAACCATTTTTCTTTTTTCTTTTATACGTTCCACGAAAGGCACAAACAAACTCAAAATGGTTTTCAGAAGCAAAGTAAAGTTATGGATGTAAGTAAGATATGGGGAAAGTTCTCACTTCTCACAAAAGCTCCTGAATTTTTAATTCCAGCTCCTCTTTTACTGACAACAGTTTTGACATTTCCATTGTCTTTCTGCAAATTACAAATACCGGAGAGAAATTAGCTCCCTTAGCTTTTTTACTTGAATTATCAATCTTTTTCTTCAATTAAAACATATTAAAAATACCTTCATGGGTGCATATGTGTATGTGTTATTTGAAGGAGATTAGAGATTGAAAGATCTCTCCTATACATTTGTTCCCATTCACTTTGAGATTAACTCCTAGATTTCTATTTGTAAACGTATAATGAGCCATAATTCATTATTTCTTTGAAAAATAAGGATATTTTCCGGTTTTTCCACGCTTTCTAAGATAAGGAAAACTTAATATGAAATTCTGAAACAGAACTCCATGAAGTTCATGGTGGCTATCTAAAAATTTCTCACCTCCACAGTCTTTCTTCGTACTCTCTGCAGAGCGCCTCTTTCTCATCACTTAATTGAATATTTTTGAATGTCTGCATCTCGGTCTGGATTCGAAACTTTTCTTTCGCTAATGTCAGTTTTGACATCACTGCTGTCTTTCTGTAAATTTTGAGGAGCAGAGAGATATTAGCCCTCTTAATTTTTTACTTGAATTATTTATTAGTAATTATTTTTGCATTGCATTATACCTATTGCTCTTCTCTTATTCACTTATACATACTTAAGAAAGAATGGAATACTTCTTTTATCCAGTGTATCTGGCCTCAGGGCTCTAATAAATAAATTTAAATTTGAAAAAAAAAGTCAAGATTGCTATCTAAACATTTCTCATCTATAAAGTTCTTCTTTAAGGTCCTTATTTTCTCATAGATGCTTGTCGGATTTTGGCAGCACATCCGACCAGCACGCAATTAAGTAATTCTGCAGGATTCATCTACGTAAGAAACTTCTTTATATACAATACCATAGAGCACACGTTACAAAATACAAAATCAGGAACGCAGAAGCAATATTCATAGAAGCAAGTCAAATACAGGGTAGAGATATAGAGGCAAGAGTTACAGAGGCCAAACCTGTTCAGCAAGTCTAAGCCATGCCCAGAGTCCAAATTGTAAACAAATACCATGTTTCAGTTTTCAAACAGTCCCCATTGGCTGACCTGTTACCATGTCTATACCAGCTCATAATTACTTATATACTGACAGAACTCAACTTTTTCTCCAGTGTATTTTTGAATCTTACAGCTCAGAAATCTCCTCTTTGTCATCAGTTAGTTCAAGATTTTTGAATGTCATCATCTCAGTCTTGATTTGAAGCTCTTCTTTCTCTAATGTCATACCTATGTTCCTAATTGTTTTTGCATTGCATTATGCCTATTGCTCTTATACATACTTATATAAATATTTACGTATACATACATATGAAAGAATGGAATATTTCTTTTATCCAGTGTATCTGGCCTAAGGGCTCAAATAAATTTGAATTTGAAAAAAATGTCAACATTGCTGTTGCAATATTTCTCACCTATAAGATCTTCTTTAAGGTCATTATTTTCTTATAGGAGGTCCACTTTTTCTCCACCATGTTTTTGAACCTTGCAACTGAGACTCTCCTGTCTGAGTTTGTTCAGCTGCCCAGACTCATCTGCGCTATTTTCCCTGTAAAATATCAACAGCAGAGCGAAATTAGGTTTTTTTAGGTTTTTTTATTTGAATCATAAAACTTGTTTAAAATTAAATTTTTAATTGAAATACCTGAGAAAGGAAGAGAAAGTCAGAGTTGCTATCTAAAATTTTCTCACCTCATCAGCTTTTCTTCATACTCTTTGCAGAGTTCCTCTTTTTCTTTGGTCAGTTGAGATTTTTAATCGTAAGCTCCTGAATTTTTAATTCCAGCTCCTCTTTTTCTGTCAGCAGTTTTGACATTTCCATTGTCTTTCTGCAAATTACGAATACCGGAGAGAAATTAGCTCCCTTAGTTAGCTTTTTTACTTGAATTATCCATCTTTTTCTACAATTAAAACACATTAAAAATATCTTCATGCGTGTGTGCGTGTAAACACACAGGAAATAACCATTTTTCTTTTTTCTTTTATACGTTCCACGAAAGGCACAAACAAACTCAAAATGATTTTCAGAAGCAAAGTAAAGTTATGGAAAAAAGCACTTTCCTTATAAGATAAACATAACACCTACTGCAACTCAGAGCTATACAAATTAGCGAAAGCCCTCGTCGCTAATGAATTGGAAACTTGTGTCTTGGGATGATATACAAAGGGCTCTAAAGGAACATTTTGCAAACCAAGGGAGAAAGTGAATGTTTCTATATGAAGCTTATTGTATAATGATTTGTTACATCCAGATAAACATCTTTGGTCATCTGTTCCCCTCCCAGCATACATACAAAACTTGGTTAAGATTAAATTGGTATTCAAAAACTTTTGACTGCGAAGTACAACTTTCAACTTCTCGGCATGCACACAATCATACATTTTCACATGTCTTCTTAAAAATAAAGATATAATCAGAAAGGAATGAGATACAAATCATTTTTGAACCTTGGTTATCAGTATCAGTTGCCTAATGATTGCTGAAAAAGTAGTGATATTTTGACCATAACATAGATATATTTTATTTTTTTTCCTTCAGCAAGAATTTTCCTTATCGCAGCAAACATCCACCTTTTATTTGTTTATTAACAGACTCAAAAGATTTGTTTATTGTAGGCCTTTTAATTGTTCTAGTTGGTTTGATTTTTACTGTTTTTAGCTATTATATATACAGATATATATGTGTGTTCGAAATTATTATCACATAATCTAAACATGTTCATTATTCATATGTTCATTATTAACATGAATGAAGATAGAAATTGGTCCTATTGCCCAAGTGGGAAGTGGCAGATAGTCTGTTGCTTCACTCAGCTGAAACAAAAAGGCGCAATAGTTTTGTAAATTTCAGTACAAGGCTTGCTTCTGATACACAGAAGTTGGTAGAATCCTTTCCTAAAAAAATTGATTTTGAATCGGCTTTTGATATTCCTTCAAGCTACAGAGGATTGAAAAGTAATTCCTAAATGTTTAAATGCCTTAATGTGTTTGGTGGTAGTTTTACTGTCCATTAATGAGTACGGCTAGCAAGCCTTTTAGTAAAAGCTGTTTTTTTTTTTAAATTGTTGATTGAAGGCTTCAATAAAATATGCAGCAGCCTGAGAATTTGATCTATTATTCATTTTCTTCATCCTGGAGGAATTCAGTATCATTTACAACAGAAAAAAATATAAATTAGGGGTTTTTTTTGCACTCAATAATGCATACAAAAAATAATGCAAAATTCACGTTAAAAGAAGCAAAGTAATAAGTAAACTAAAAGTTATGCTTATCTGCAATTGTCTTGGTAAATATGCATGTTTTTACTTAATTTTTTAAAAAATGAGTGAGTGAGTAGGGACAAGGCAGCCAACATCTTCAGAAGAATTCTATAATTGGAAAATGTTCTACTGCTGCCAATTGCAATAAAAGTTGAACCATCTGTGAGATTATGAACAAGTCCATCACAATTTATTTTACTGTACATTCATAAATCCTAAATCATTTAAGAGGTAATTGATTATCAATGCTTACATTGAACTTGTACTATAGTGTTTTTAGGAATAGTGTTACATAGTCTTGTTTAGCTTCCAGTTTAACAGTCTAGCAACTACATCCTGCTATCAGCTCTGCCATCTTCAGCTGCTACCCTTTGCTGGCAACCTGTCATACATCACCCAGAAAAAAAAACCCTGGAAGCTCAGGTGCTAGATTGGATGGTCTTATAGCAGTTCCTGGCCACCCTATCCCTAGAGATGCAGAGCTGAATTTGAGAATGTGGAGCAGAGATCTGTTCCCAGGCCAGGAAGAGGATAAGGAGTTGCAGGTGAGAGAATTTTGAACAGGTGATAATAGTTTATCAATTGTTATTTTTTTCTGGGTCTAAAAATATAAAGAAAAGATCTATTTTTTTCTAAATCTAAGAATACAAAGAAAAGGTCTCTCTCCCCCTATATTCCTTTGCTTTGCCCAGATGATTTATCTTCTCCCAGCTTACACACAGCTGGCAAAATGGCAACAGAGTGTGAGAATTCAGTCCTTATTTTGTGCTGCCTTCTAACTCCCTTTTTTCTTTGCTTCCAAGTGAAGAGACTGCCATGGCGACAAATCACCCCATTCTTCCCTATCCAAAAATTCACAGCCTCCAAGCACTGTGTAAGTCAGAGGTGGAATTCAGCAGGTTCGGAGAACTGGCAAATATCACCTCTGACTGGAGATTTTACAGTATCCTTCCCCTGCCATGCCCACCAAGCCACGCCCACAGAACTGGTAGTAAAAAATTTGAATCCCACCACTGAATAGCACGGTCTGAATGACTAGGGTTTGTTGCTGCTTCTTTTTAATACCAGAAGTAGATGAAACCATTGGGTGAGGTCATTTGGCAGGACATGGTTTAATACAGTATTATGTGGTCCTTTGAAAGTTCTTTTCTTTCAGTTTAATCTAGAATGGAAGGAAGGCTTTTTTTTTTTCCTTTTTCTGGTGCCCAAATATTAGCTGTCTTTGCTGCAGAATCAGCAAGCCTCCCCAGAACGCCGGTTTTAGAAAAATACCTTGGGTGGAAGACTTCTCCTGGGATGAAAATGACACATGGGGAGAGCAGAATTTGGCCTCTTGCCTTAGAGAGGGGGTGGCAATGGGCTCATGCCATGTCCCTTTCCAGCCTCTTTGCTTAGCTGGGTAGAAAAGCAAACAAAGCTTTCCATCCTTGGCATGTGCCAGTCTGGTTTGATGGCTTGATAGTGCTGCAGCCTGCTTTGTTTAGGGAAAAAAATGTTTCCGCTTTATAACTGGTGGTACTGACTGTATTTAAAGTGCTCCATGGCTCGGGACCTGGGTACTTACGGGACCGCCTGCTGCCATCAACAGCCTCCCGCCGCTCAGTACGCTCCCACAGGGTTGCCCTCCTTGGGGTGCCGCCGCCTGATCGTTGTCGGCTGGCGGCCCCAAGGGTGCGGGCTTTCTCTGTGGGGGCCCCCTCCCTGTGGAATGATCTCCCCCCGGAGATACGGGCCATGACTGACATCCTGACCTTCCGGCGCGCAGTTAAGACCTTATTTTTCCAGCAGTCCGGCCTGGCCCAGTAAATGGTTTATGGGTTTTAATCTAATTTGGTTTTAAATTTTTAAATCTTAATTTTAATTAATCCCGGAATTTTAAATTTTTGTATTTTGTAATTGATGGGATTCGGCCGGATTCGTATATTTAATTCGTTTTTAAACTGTATATATTCTGTGTTTTAGTAGGCTGTACACCGCCCCGAGTCCCTTTTTGGGAGAGGGAGCGGTATAGAAATTTAATTAATAAATAATAAATAAATAAATGAGAGAAACAGAAGTGTGCATCTAAAAAAAATTTGTCAGTCCTGACTGATCTAATTTCTAAACTAATGTTTAAATGCACACCTTCAACCAGATTCTTGGTGGTTGCTTTTCGGACATCTCACTTGATAGGCCATCACTGAGGACTATTTAACTTCGATGATTATGTTCCTGCACTTAAGTCACCCAGCTCTCATTGGCATAATTCACAAGCACCTGCTGTCTAGGTTAGTATAGGTGACAGCCTGTGTGTCATGTGCAATCTTGGTCTATCCTTTGTTTATCTACCATTGTCTATTCATTTTTGGCATTTTGGCATAAATCATATTAGTTGTTTGACCCTTCTTTCCTTTTCTTCCTGCATACCTATCTTTTTTCTTAATTTTTCCTTCCACCCTTCCCCCCCCCCTTGCTCCCACCCAACTTAAAATAGCATCTAGACAATTACAACTGTTGATGACAAGTGTTCGTTGATTATGAAGCTCATGTTGTACAGTCTGTCAGGAAAACAGTTATGTCACTCGGTCCAAAAAGGCCCAAGAAGTTTTGGAAAATCACAACAGAAAATACTTGCTGATATGCTTCCACTTAGTTTATTTGGTCAGCTTGAGGCTAGTTAACACTAGAAGCAGCAGAAATGAGAGACAAATCTACACCAAGGCAGTCATGGGAAAATGGTATCCACTTCTGGCTTCAGCCTAAGAATTCAAATTAATTCCATATTTAAATGTTACAGTTGTTTAAAAATGAAAGAACATTTTCAACTTTCCACATGGGAAACATGGTGGAAAATTTGATGTCTTCATTTCTGTATTTGCCGGATGAGATCCGAAGGAAGAGAATCTCTATTGCTCAAGGTTGAAATGTGGAGTCCTTGGTGCTCTCTAAGCTTGGGTTCTTTGCTTGCTGATGTTTCATTACCCAACATCTATGAACTTTAACATAATCAGTGCCAGTGCATGAGGTTTGCTCCCTACTTATATATAGTACAGTACAATTAGTCTTTGATTTAGTTATTTTTTTTTTTAGTGACCATTTGAAGTTACGGCACTGGAAAAAGTGATGACTGGTAGTTTCAGTTACAACCAGGGGTGAGCTTCAAAAATCTTAGCAACAGTTTCTCTGCCCAGTTGCTGGGTAGGTGTGGCCAGGGTGGACGTGGCCTAGTCAGCCTCCTGCACCCGGGGGGGGGGGGGGGGGGGCGGCGGCGTTTTTGCCGTCAGGGCCCCGGAGGCTTTCTTTGAACCTCCTGGAGGGCAAAAACAGCCTCCCTGGGCTCCAGAGGCTCCCTGGAAGCCGGAAATGTGCCAGTTTCCAGCCTTCCCAAACTTTTGGGACGCCTGTTTTTCGCCCTCCCCGAGCCTCTGTGCACGCCCTGCACTTACCTGCATCCAAAACGGGCCACGTGGGAACTCCTGGGAGGGGAGAGGCAGGGTGGGTGGGGCCAGCCAGGAGTGGGATTTAGAGGTTCTCCAAACTGTGCAGAATCTTAGCTAGAGGATCTCCCGAACCCCTGCAAACCCCCAGCAACCCACCCCTGCTTACAACCACTGCCGCATCCCTATGGATCCCCATTTGCAACGTTCCCTGCTAGCATCTAATAAGTCAATCAGGAAATTCATATTTGATCATAAAAGGTCATAAAGCTGGATATGACTCATTTAACAATTGTCTTGTTTAAAATGAAAATTGTGGTTTCATTTATGGTCATAGGTCATCTGCATTTTGCCTAGCCCTAGCCAGTGTTGGGTGTATAGTTTTCTTCTCAGTAGTGCCTTAGTTAGGGTGTTATTTTCTGTTTGCTTGCTTATCAGTGTGTAGGCTGCTGGAGAGGATATATTCTGGTCTTTTTGTTTCCTTCTTAGCCTTTTTTATTATCTCTTTTGAATTGTGTGTAAATGTGGTTTATCTCTATGTGTCTATTGACGGCTGGTTTGTCTGAATGCCAGGCTTCCAGAAGTTCCCTAACACTTTACGATTTGGCTTGGTCTAGAAGACTAGAGAAAACTAAAATATTAACTAAAAATGTTAGAGAAACAAAAAAAAAAGTTGGTGGAGAAGATATTCAGATAGTTAAGAAAGTTAAATACTTGGGAATTCAGCTAACAGTAAGATGTGTAACTATTAAAGAAGATAACTATATGAAACTGTTACAGCAAATCAAATTAGACCTGGAGAAATGGAAAAACCTGCAGCTATCATTGATATGAAGGATAGCCACAAAAAAAATGAACCGTTTTGCTGAGTGTTATTCCCATTTAATATAATTCTGATAAAATTAGAAAAAAAATTATTTGAAGAACTAAAGAAATTGATATTACAATTTATCTGGCAAGGGAAAAAAGTACGTATAAGATTGTAATTGCAATAGAACACTAAACTTAAAGGGGGTTTTAGGTTGCCAGATTGGGAGCTATATTACCAGGCCTCTGCACTTACCTGGGTGAAATAATGGGTAAATTTGAAGCATAAAAGATTATTAACTTTGGAGAGACATGATCTCCAACTGGGCTGGCATGCTTGGGAAAAATAAAATACATGGATACTTTCACAGAGACCTTGTTAGAAATGCACTGCTGTTAGTATGGGGAAAAATAAAATAAAAACATATAAATACCAGTTTGGCTCTCCATGATGGAGGCACTGATACATCTGAATATGATAAATATGGAAAAATTATAAGGTATAAGGACATTCTGAATGATGCAGGGGAACTTAAATCCAAACAAGAATTGACTAATCAAGGGATTGATTTAGCATGGTGGTCACATGTGCAAATACAATCAAGATACTAAAAAGATGCAAGAATGTATGGTTTTTATAAAGAACCAACAGAACTAGATCAGATATTACTAGGGACAGATGAAAAATTAAAAATATATATACCTACTTACTGAGAATTAAAATGGAAAAACAGCAAGTGAAAGAAACAATAGGATGGGTTAAAAACTTTGGTTATTCAATAGAATTCGATAAATGGCAGAAATTGTGGGATAGAAATTGCAAGCTAACAATGTCAACGACTTACATTATAACGAAAACTTATACAAAATGTTTTATAGATGGCATTTACCACCAGAGAGGTTGGCAAAGATGTCTGAAAATCTATCAGCTAAATGTTACAAGTATAACCAGGTACCAGATAACATATTATCATATGTGGTGGACATGTCCAAAGGCAAAAAAAATATTGGACTAAAATACATATTTAGTTAGAAAAAATGATAAAGCAATATACAGATTTGAAACCAGAAATATTCCTGCTAGGTCTACTACCAGAACAGTATAATACAGTTTAATTTTGCATGTAGTAATGGAAGCAAGAATAGTGTTTGCACAACAATGGAAAAATGACAAGGTCCCGACAGATGAAAGTATAATAAAAAATTATTAGAATGTGCTGAGATGGATAGATTAACACTTAAAAAGAAAAGGAAGAAACAGAATACTTTTTAACATGGGATTTATTCTACCAATGATTAACAGAAACAGAGGTTAGAAACTAAACAGAATCTAAAAAGATAATAAAAATTTGTATTGGAAATTTTGCAAGATGGATAAACTAATGGTTTTATTATGTTGTGATATGTTTAAGATTAATATAACTTTATTGTTGTATCTTTACTTAAAATTAATTGTGCCCAGACAACACACTCCCAGACATGGAATTTTTTGTTTTTTAAAAGGAAAATGTATCAACAAAACATATATTCAAAATAAATAAATAACCAAACTGATTAAACATGTAGTCCATATTTATCACTATATTATTAGGTTTTTGTTAAAAAATTAAAAACTCTTTGAATTGACCAAAGAAGTTCTCTCATGAAGTGACTCAAACCTATGCACTCCACAATCAATGTACAGTGTTAACATCTGCAAATATGGTTTTATTATTTATTAAATTTGCCCAACTCTACAAAAAAGTGGCTTCACAAAAGTCAAAGCAATCTCTATTTTGTGTTAATATTTGCTATTTATAGCTGCAATTGTAGAAAGTCCCAATGTTGCTACAAGTTTGTTTAGCAAGGAAAAAATGATCCAGTTTTGACTGTACAGTCCATCTCATAAGGATTGCTGGACTGCTGTAAGACTGTGCTAGATCTCTGTTGGACCTTACTCCATGTTTTCCTCTCTGCTTTGCATAAAATCCCACTAGCTGAGCGAATATATACATGTGGCAATGGGAAAGTTGAAGATATATCACGTCTTATTGTGCTGCACACATTTTACAGAGACATCAATGTACATACTCCTTCTAATAGAGAGATTTCTAGGGGAATCAAATAATTTTTTTACAAACCCTCTTCTTCAGTATTTGAATCCATGCACCACTCGGGCAGTAGCAAAATTTTGTGCTGCTGCACTGATAAAAAGGAAAAACTAGTTAAAGCACTAAAGGTCCTTACTCTTATCAATACTTGCTTAGTTATTTTTTGGTAATTTTTAGAGAACATATATTTTAATGTATAGTTTTATTATAAGGTAGTCCTTAACTTATGACAATAGAGCCCAAAATTTATCTTGCTGACTGAGACATTTGCTAAGTGAGTTTTGCCCCATTTTATGCCTTTTCTTTCCACATTTGTTAAGTGAATCACTGCAGTAAATTAGTAGCACGGTTATTAAGTGAATCTGGCTTCCCCATTGACTTTCTTGTCAGAAGGTCGCAAAGGGTGATCACGTGACCACAGGATACTGCAACTGTCATAAATATGATCAGTTGCCAAGCATCCAAAATTTGATCACGTGACCATGGGGATGCTGCAACAATCATTAAGTGTGAAAAACAATGTCACTTTTTTTCAGTGCCATTGTAACTTTGAACGGTCAGTAAATAAACTGTTGTAAGTTGAGGACTACCTGTATTACTTTTATCAGTAATAATAAAGGAGGCTATTTGTAGCTCACGGTTGAAATGAGGGGTCCTTGGTACTCTAGTCCCAGCACACGTTACCTAGTTAAGGTAATGACACGTCTGGAAGAAAACAAGGAAGCTCAGAGAGCACCAAGGGACTCCCCCCTGCCTTTTGTCAGATAAATAAATGGGGCATTATTGTAATTAGATGTTTATGGAGTATACCATATTTGATTTCTTTTATAGTTGCTAATTTATAACGCCTTACTTTCTCAACCTTGATTGTATTTCCTATCGCTGTTTTATGTAGCCCATTTTATTATTTAACATTGCTGGTCATTGACCAAATAAATAAAGTTCAAATAAAAAAATTCAAATTTCTAATAAATCTGAAGGAAGCCTAGTACTGATAGTCTAACTGAACAAACTGAAGAGGCTTGTGTTTTTGGATTTAGGTAACTAATAATTATTTGAAACTATACATATAACATATCTATAGGCCGTTTTCAAATGAGAAAAACAGCCTATCATTGAATTGACACAGGCTTACATCTTACATAATTTTGTAGCCAAAGCAGAAACTTACAGAATATACAGTTTCAATATTTTTTTAATGCAGTTTTGGGAAATGGAATAAGACAGAATTATTCTTAGACTATAGGAAAACCTGGTCTCAACTTCAAGTTTGCAGTCCATTAAACTTCAAGCAGATAGAATCTAGTACTGTAATTTCTTACCTTGTTGCCCAAAATCACAGTAAGGATTTTGATGCTTTAAAAAAATTTGTATTACACAAAGTTGGGTCGGCCTGAGCCACAACATTTTTCCCTCTCAGTATATAGAATCTTGATTTCCAATAAGCCACTAGAATTGTGTTAAAGGTCTAAAAGTTCTTTATAGATTATCAACTTCCTTATAAAGGAGAAATCTTATTCTGATATTGAATCACCTATAACTTCAGTAATTCTGATTAGTAAATTGCAATTTTCTCATTATATAAACATTCACAGATTTATACAATACATGTTGTGTTGCAACGTATTTTCTTCTTGCTCCCTTTTCTTAAGTTATTTCATCTGCAAGCATTTGTCTCGAGGGAGGGAATTTTCTGGCCATATAGGTAAGACTAGATGGGCTATGCGACTCCACAAGCCACTCAACTTGTCTGTGTCCATGTAGTTGTAAGACTTTGGTGTGTCTGAGTTAGTAAATTTAGCCCAGAGGAAATCTTTCACTCTCTCCTCAACTTGCAACAAGGAAAAGCTCTTGTTTAGGGACTCCTCATCCAGAAGAACGGTTAATAGTAAAGCCACATCTTTAAACGCTGCATTTTCATGATCACAATACTTGTAAAAAATCAAGGTGGAACCTGCGGGTAATGAATCAAACCGATGGACTACCGCTGCTTTGTTACCATTCTCAAAACCAGAGCTCAGCTTTTCATCAACAATAAGTTTGACAACATCACTATCTTGAGCTCTTGCGCTGGCCCCATCAATTTTAATTGTAAGCGCTCCTTGAGAAGATGAGAAAGCATCAGCAATCTGGTTGCTTAAACACTTCAACACATCTTCAGCTTCTTTTGAAGCGGTGAGTAATAAAATAGCTGGTTCCAAATGAGGGTGAGAAGAATTTAGACGTTTCTCAAAAGTACCTTGGATTCTGTTCCACACTATTGCATCTTGACTTGGATAGGTGTTCCTGAGCTCTTTCATTTGGTTTTTAAATGTTTGTAGAACTTTATAATCAATTTCCGAAGCATGGATTGATGAATGCCAAAATATATACCATCCACCAGCAGCAATACAAGTTGCCACGAATATCACAATTGCTGTAAGTGAGTATCTTCTTTCAGGTTTAGAAACTGGTACATACATGTAAGAAGGGAAAAAACAACATTTTCAGTAATGCACTCATATTTTATTAAGTGTATATCTTTATTTACTTGAGTCTTTCTAAACATTTATCCTTAAAAACTTAAAAACTCAAGTGTTTCAGAAAACAGACTACAAAGAACTCTAACTTATTAGGAAAGTGTCAACTAAACATTTCAGTCAAAATAAAGTATATAGTTTAAACACTATATTTTAAACACACCCTACACAACTAACCAAACTGATTTACTTTATTTATCAATATATATTAGGTTGTTGCTAATATATTGACCAAACAACCTCTGCCATGGAAGTGACTCAAACCTATACCCTCCACAATCAATGTACATTAATATCTGAAAATACAGTTTTATTATTTATTAATTTCTAGATTGCCCAACCCTATAAAAAAGTGGTTTCACAAAGTTAAAATAACCCCATAAAAACAACATTAATAAAACAGTTACCCAAGGGAACAAAATAATCTCTCTTCAGTTCAAAAGGGCCTACCAATCACTCTTAAACCAAGGTCTAGGAAAAAGCTGGACTTTTAAAGAATACTTGAAAATGGGCATGATGCAGATCATGTGGATCTCAGGGGGAGAGATGTTATTGCACAACATAAATGGAGCAACAATAAAGGTTGTTCTTTGTTTCCTCTTAATGACACTGTGGCAGTGACACCTGAAGCAAGTTAACGCTGTCAGAGCACACAAAGCAGATGGACACTACAGGACTCTGGCAACCCCTCCATTAGGGTCTATGCCATTAAATGACTTTATAGATGATAACTACCCACAGAATTACATCCAGAAGCCTAGTAAGAGCTAACTGTAAATTGTATTTTTTAATGCTCCTTGCTATGCCATATGTACATCTTATCACCAGTTGCTTGTCTCTGGCAGTAGAAATCTAGTTATTAGATTGTATCCCTAGTCTTCAAAATAAAAAAGGATGTTAAGACATTCTGTATAACCAAGCACATCTAATTTGTCTCATTACAGAGAGTTCCAGATTCCTCAGATATCTCAGAAATCAGGGCATATATAGACTATATTGATTATCACTATACAGTTCTAAAAGATTAAAAATGAGTCTTACTTTTTAAAGTAGTTTGTAGATCCGTCTTCCGTACAGCATTGAGCTTCTCACGCTTTGTGATTCTATGATCCTCTAATACTTTGTCAGCCTTTGCTAATAATTTGAGATTTTGGGTAGAGCAAGAGATAAATACATCACTTTCAGTAATTACTTTTTAATTTATATATCAAAACAACAATAGAACTTTGCAACTTTATACTGTAAAAGATTTTCATTAGAAACAAGCAATAGTACAACCAAATTTAAAAACAATTTTAATTTGAAGGAATTGGAGTTCATTTTTACATAATTTGTAAAATCTGTGTTTTAATTCTTAGACACTTCCACTTTTGGGTTCCACATACATTTTGTGTTGATATTTGCTCTTTATAGCAGCAATTGTACAAAATCCAAATTTTCTTGTCACTTTGTCTAGCAGGGAAGAATCTATCCAGTTTTGACTGTAAATGCAATGAAGGTTGCTGGACTTCTGTAAGACTGTGCTAGATTCCTGTCAGACCTTACTCCATGTTTTCCTCTCTGCTTTGCATAATCGAACAGTCAGCATGATCTGGCTGTGACAGGGTTCCAGCTTGTGAGACAAAGAAGGCTCATCGAAGAACTTGCTGCTACCCTGACAAGGTGGTTATCAATTTTTCCAAGCAAAGTGGGGAGAAAAATGATAGATAATAGATAGATGTGGTTTGGGCTTTGTTTATCCAGGCAGAGAGAAAAAGAATAGTGTAAATGACCTGCTTTGCAGAAGCTGGAGCCCTTTAAGACTATACTCTGAACTTTCCAATTTGCTTAAACAGGTCAATAGCCATTTATCCAAGCATATTAGGAAGTAATCCTGGTAGAACTCTGGCTTTAAGTGCACAGGTAACTCCCACCCTCTCAATCGTGGTCTCTCTCAAATATTTTTGTGTTTCTTAAGGAGTTGAAATGGAGGCTAAATATTTTAGCACATGAAAAAGTATTTAAAACATAGTCTAATCCAACTATTCTAAAATCAAATCCCATTAGTTTAATTAAAAAGAGGCTTGTTTGAAATGTCATATATCTTAGATCTAGCACAATAGTTTAACAAAGAAATACTCCAAATACTGCTAGCCAGCTGGTGCAAAGCTACTGTAGTTCATTCTCTGTGGTGTACCATGGATGGAGCGCATGCGTGAACAAAACAAACTAGCAATCGTAAGACTGCCAGAACTACTTTGGGGTAAAAAGGATTATAGACTTCCCTGGCTATATATACTATACACTAACCACCCTCCCCCCCAAAAAAATATACATATTTTTAGATATGTCAAGGGTAAAATCATAATTTGCTATAATTCAGACAAAATTGATATAACTGAGATTAGATAATCTGATGAATCATGGGAATGCTTAATGTAAGTATTTAACAAATCTGTGAATTTCCTTTATAAGAAGAAAAATCTTTACACTTAAAATAACTTGGGGGCACAGACTTTTGTTTAATTTTGAAAAGATCTACTAGAAATGCAAAATATGATTCCCTATCCCTATCCTTGAAACTAAACCAGTGCAATGCTAAAGATTTACTTTTGAAGAATTACTTCAAAACATGCAGAAAACCAAGAGAACAATTCATTAAACTGCCACCTCCATTTCCAGGATTGCACAGGTATTACCTTTGAATTTCAAAGCAACTCTTCCAAAATCAAATCCAACAGACTATAGTATTTAGAAAATACTATAACCTCTAGAAATGAATGGAAATATTTTAGGTCTGGATCTGCTGATAAGCATTTTATGATAATAAAACAGGTCATTTAAGTTAATACAAAATGGTATTTACATTTTTTAAATTTAAAAAATAAAGCTATAGTCTTAGTTATTCAATTCCAAAAATAAGAAACACAGAAGAACCAATAGAAGGCCTGTCCTCTATTATCGTTTAAAAGGCAATCAACATGGCAGTTTAATGATCATTTATAGTGGCAGATCATAAAAAGTACACAGTTAATATAAATATGCAAATATTAAATATTAAATATTAAATCAAATAACAATTCTACACGACAGAGCACAACATTAATAAATACCTTGTTTTCTGTGCTTTAATTCTTCCAAATTCTGACCTGAATCTGAAAAAGAACCTGAATAGGAGAACAAATGGTCATATTAGAGACGTAATCCAAGAGGTCCCATCGCTTCATTACTATAGTATGTCTAAATGCAAGAATAGATACCGATTAAAAATATATATTCACCAATTACAAAATTCCATCCAAAATTAATTTGCTAGCTAATTAAACCAGCAAAAAAATAAGATAAAACAGTGTACTTTAAAACAGCTTTCTTAAGATTTGATGAAAAATATCCATAATAAAAAAGCAGGTCTTAACTTAGGAATTGCCAAAATTAATGATAGGAAGATGACTAACCATTACCCTACAATATTCTACTACTGTAGTTGACTATTCAGGTATTTAAACCCTTTTTAAAGTTCTTCCAGCTTTAAGGATCTCATTCCTTTAAGTACACAATATGAAGATTGTATTCTTGGAACAATGAACAGAAAGAAAGCTCTACTCAAAGAAACCTAAGGAGTGAACAGGATTGTAAAGGGACATAAGGACAAATAGATATTTGAAGTTTGTGACTGGATGACTTTAAACACAAGTACCAATAGTTTTAGCTGCTTCTGTCTTAAAAAAGGAGTTCATAAAAAAGTCTGTACTGTAAAACACGAGTATTCACTGGCAGGCCCAAAACAGCACTAAAACCAGGGAAGAGAGAGAGGAATTGGGAATAATTGTCAAAGAGACTATTGACATAATCCAGACATGCACAAATAAAACCAGAGATTCCTCTATCTGTTTGTCTCCTAGAACCCACCAATGTGTATCAAAGGCAAATTAGCAACCTTAGTTATCACTTGTTATCAATAAGTGACTACAAAGTCACCTGATTTCAATCTCATAAAATACACATTGAGAGTTGCTGGGAGATGCATTATTTCCACATCTACAATTACATAGGCTGTAGAGGTAGTTCTTGACAGATGACCATAACAGAATCTGCTTAACAACCTCCACTCCCTGATGCTGTTGTTAAATGACTGTGCAAGTCATTAAGCAGGGCATGAGGAGCCTCTGCTCCAGGCCTTCCTCACCCTTTGTGCTTCACTTCCCCCGCCGTGCAAGATCCCTGCAACTCCTGGGCTCGCTCCCCCTCCCACTGGGTTCCTACAGGTCTCATCCACCAGGCCCTAGAACCTCTTTGCTTACCTCTCAAAGATCTCTTGAGCTCAGGAGTTACAGGCAGGGAAGGAGGATTACCTATATAGTAAATCACAGTTAGTGCAAGTTCAAAAAAACCTGTGACATTTGATTTAGTGAGAATTGTAAATTGATACTAAGTCACATTTAATGTGATACCAAATTCAATTAATGGGAGTTTAGTGTTTGTTCAATTAAAGCAAGCATGTGCATAGTGAGAGTTTTAGATGCAGTTAATCTTTACTTGAACAAAATGGAGAAAAGAAAATTCCTGTCAGAGGAAAACATTACACGCTTAAAAATAAGAGACTCATTATTACATTTGAGCAAAAATTTGATGTACCTGAATGACATGAATGTGGTCATAAAATTAAAATAGGAGATGTTGGAATGCCTCAATTTACAGATTTTTTTATTTTGTTTTCTATAACTATTCTGTGATTTTGTTAATCACAAACTTAAATTTTAGGTATATTAATTTGTATCCATTACTGTAACATTTTGTTAATATTCATATAAAAATTATGTTTAAAAAGTTTTCATTGTTTATGTTGAGGTAATTAGAATGAGTGCACACAGGGAGACATTGTGAGAGTAATGTTGAATAACACACACACAGCACACAGCTACACTGTATAGTAAAATGTAGGTTTTACTTCCAGTAAACAGTTAAGCAAAGTCCAACAAACAGTCCAAGTTATACACGGTTATATCAGTCAGTTTTCAGTCCAGGGATAATCCAATAACAAAGTCCAGTATCAAAAACAGTTCAGTAATAGACTCACATCAATCCAAGAATAACGACGATCAGCAACAGTCAGTAGGGAAACACGTCCCTTTCGTGCAAAAACACGAACATCAGAATATCGACCATCTAGCAACACTCTCTTTTTTTCTTCTTTTTCCTGGGAAACCAGGTTTCTGGCTCCATCTTATGGCCGTTTGAGGAACCACACCCAATTACAATTTTAGCATTCCCTTAAAGAGACAGTATTAAAATGTCTATCCTGGTTTATATATTTCCAACCCAATTGTTAGGTGACTTACATTCCTAACATTCTCCCCTTTGGGTAGGACAATATATACAACCTTACATTCTAAGTCCATAATCCTCACAGCAAGCCTTATGCTTTACAGAGCCTTGGGCTTTTGTAAAATGATTTGCGATGTTATTTTCTGACATACAGTATTCCAGCTTAATCATCTTACTTTGCACACGTTGTCTACATTTAAATATCTTAAATATGTGTGTTTTGTTGTTGCCTTTACAGCAAGATTTGAAGCCATCTGTATTGCTGATTGGTTGTCTTCATAAACAACAATAGAATCTGTTACATCAATTCCCATATCAATCAATAGTTGCTTATAACAAACTAAATCTGTACATAATAAAGACAAACATGAAAATTCAGCCTCCACTGTTGATAAACTTAAATGTTTCTGTTGAATAGACCTCTATCCAATCAACACCTTTCCTAATAATGCTACAGTATCTAACGAAGATTTATGTGTATTAACGTCTGTAGCAAAACTTGCATCGGCATGTGCAGTTAGACTTAGTTCATCCTTAGGCTCCAAATACAATGCATAATGCATTGTTTGTTTCAAATATCTTAACACATGCTTAGCAGCTTGCCAGTGCTTTTCAGTTAGCTCAGCATTAAACCTCGCTAATTGGTTAACACTGTATGCTATATCTGGCCTTGACCAATTACTGAGATAAGATAAACTACCAATCAAGGACTGATAAATGTACTTATCAAAAACAGGACTTTGAACATCACTGTGGCTAAATTCCTGGCTCATCAGTGTTTTAGCCGGTTTACAAAGTTCCATTTTAAAACATTTTAGTTTTAATTGGTTAATTTTATCTGCCTGTGAGATCTTGTATCCTCCCCTAGTTCTATCTATCTTTAATCCAAGATATTGTTTAATTTCTCCTGTTTTATCTTAAATTTCTTATCTAACAGTGACATTATTTTAGTAACTTCTTGTTAAGTTTTGGTGATTAATGCTATGTCATCAGTAAACAATAGCAACAATGAAATTATACCATCACTTTCCTTTTTAAACAAACATGGATCAGCCATGCCAGCTACAAATCTTATCGTAGTTAATTCCTTAACTATACACTGGTACCACTCATATCCTGATTGCTTTAAGCCATAAGGACTCTTCAATCTCTAGCAATCAGTTCTATTATCACTTTTGATACCTAAAGGTTTCTTTATATAGTGTGTTGCAGAGGTGGTATTCAGCCGGTTCTCACCTATTTGGGTGAACCAGTAGCAAGAATTTGGTGTGGGTCACCGAACCGGTAGCAACATCTAGCTGGCCACGCCCCCAACCCGGTCGCCTGGTTTCCACTCACTCGCTTGCCCCGCCCACCCGATGCTTCCTACCCCAGTTTAAAGGATTGCTCCTCCGCCCTAGCCATGCATTTTCAAGCAGCCACTTGAAAATACATGACTGTGGGCAGAGCAGTGGTCCATTAACCTGCAAAACTGCTCCAAGGCTGGATTCTTCATGGACACTAGAAGTATCGTTTCCCCTTGTGAGTAAAGTGTCTGGAGTGAGAGGGAATGAAGGCTGGAGAAGGGGGGGGGGAAATCCAGCCACAGAGAAGTTTGAATGAGCTCTGTAAATGCGTGTTCATTAACTTGCAAAACTTTCCCAATACTGGATTCCTTTCCCCTCGTGAGTAAAGTGGCTGGAGTGAGAGGGAATGAAGGCTGACAGGGGTGTGTGTGTGAGAGAGAGAGAAACAAGAAAGAAAGAAGGGAGGGAAAGAAAGAAAAAGAAATAGGGAGAGAGTGTGGTGTGTATGTGTGTGAGAGAGAAAGAAAGGGAAAGAAATACAGAAAGAGACAAAGAAAGGGAAAGAAAAAGAAATAGGAAGGGAGAGAGATTGGCAGAGAAAACTTTGTGCTATTATTTTTAATTGTTCCATTATTTATAATGTGTTAATATTTTACACTGTCCCTACACCTAGAGTGATTCTACTGCCTTTCTTTTGCCCAGGGCTACCACATATTTTTCAGGGTTTACATGCATTCAATGTCTATAGTCCAGAGCCTAAATACATGTGTGTTTAAAGGGACTTTGGAGGTCTTCAAGTCCAAGCCCCTGCTCAGGCAGGAAAACCAGAGGATGTCAAACTCTGAGTAGAGGTCCTGGGAAAGGTGTCAGAACAACACTTAGAAGGGACTTTAGGGGGAACCCTATACCATTTCAGAGAAATGGCTGTCCAGTCTTTTAAAAATTTCCAGTGATTGAGCACCCAGAACTTCTGAGGACAAGCAGGTCCACTGGTTAATTGTTCTTACTGTCAGGAAGTTTCTCCTTAGTTCTAGGTTGCTTCTCTCCTTGTTCAGTTTCCATCCATTGCTTCTTGTTTGCCTTCTGGTGCTTTGGAAAATACATCCCCCACTTTCTTTCTGGCAGTATTTTGAAAAGCCTGTTGTCTATCACACTCTTGGGCAAAGTATGTGAGCCATTTACTCCTGTCAGTGGTTCATGAAAAAGTCAAAAAAGGTGAACAACATTTTTACAGAACTATAGATAAGTTGAGGCTGGGTGTGACAAGGAATGACTGGGAAGGGAGGGACCAGGCAAGGCAACCCTTGACATGAGTGACATTAAGTTGGCCACACCCATTCAGTCACATGACCACCAAGCCACACCCA
The DNA here is from genome assembly GCA_023653725.1 of Bungarus multicinctus. NCBI lineage: Eukaryota > Metazoa > Chordata > Lepidosauria > Squamata > Elapidae > Bungarus > Bungarus multicinctus. The sequence continues at coordinate 29,561,051 of CM042842.1, read as the reverse complement.
CCCAGTCACATGACCACCAAGCCACACCCACCCAATCACATAACCAATCCACGCCCACATTCACGACCACCAATCCACGCCCACCAAATAAGCCACCCCACAGAACCGGTAGTAAAAATTTTGAATTCCACCACTGGTGTGTTGCAACAGTGCATGCAGATATGCCGTCTCTACATCTAAATGATTTACAATGTATTTCTCTTAGCTGCCCATACTAATCCTGCTCATAACGTAGTAGCCTTCAGATTAGGTGCAAACCCCTCATCGTAGTCATTTCCTGTCTGATTCAATCCTTGTGCTACTAACCTGGCTTTATGGTTAACAGTCCCATCTACACTTGTCTTTAGCTTATAAATCCATTTACATCCTATGGTGTAATTTAACATTTTCGTATACCTCCAACTTTTTTAAGGATTCCAGTTCCTTATCCACTGCTTCCTGCCAAGCAGCCTGAACCTTAGCAGGATACAGTTTTAGTTCATTATAGTTATTTGGAACTGTATTCACTTGGCATACAACACTAGCCTGATATCTATCAGGTGGTTGTGTTACTTGGGTTGAATGTCTTGGTAATACAAGGCTTACTGGTGAACTCCTGTTCTTCTACCTCCTCCTGTGCCTGTTCTCCTACTTCCTCCTGTGCCTGTTCTCCTACTTCTTCCTTAATGGCTATTCGTGGTTTACTTATTTCATCATTAGGGATTACTTTGGTGTCAATAATAACATCGTTGCTGGATTCCTGTTCCAGTTTATTCCACCCAACATGCTCAAGAAATTTTGCACTAGCACTACAATAAATATGAGCTGTGCCTGGATCCCAGAATCTAAACGATCTATGGTTGGCCTCGTAACCTACAAAAAATAATTTCCTAGCTCTATGTTGCCCTTTTGGTCTTACTTGTGAGGGAATATGCACTCATGCTGGTGCTCCAAAACCAAACTTAAATTTGGTTTTCTATCATGCCAACGAGTGAATGGCAATTCACCAGTTGTTGTGTTAACTACATTGTTTAACACGATTGCTACACATTATGGCTTCACCCCAGAGTGTTTCAGGCAAACCTGAATCAGATAACATAGTGTGAACCATAGCTTGTAACGTTTGCTCTCTTCGTTCAAACGAGTTATGTTGTGGTCTGTAAGGTGCAGAACATTTATGCTCGACACCAACCAATTTCAGCATTGTTTGGAATCTATTGTTAACAAACTTAGTCCCATTATCAGTAACCAAAGTAATTACTCTACGTCTCATTTTTCTTTCTGCAAACCTTAGCCAATTAAAGAAATGTTGGAACGTTTGTTTTGTTTTTCATTAAATAGCAGAAACTGTTTCGTGAGTAATGGTCCATTATACTCAAAACATAGCAGGCACCTCCCAAACTTGGTTTCTTAGGACCAATTATGTCAGCAAAAATAACCTCTAAAGGTTCTTTGGTCTTAAACCCATTAAGTCTGTTTGCAGGAGTAACCTTGCTTTTCTCCTGGCTACAGGCATTACAGTTTAAATACCTGGTACAGGGTTTTAATTTTACTCCCTCTTACAATTTGAGAGTTTGTCTCAGCATTTTGAAATTAATGTGCACCAGACGTCTATGCAGTAAATGTATACATTCGTCATGTGGCTTAACATTGTTATAAACTGAGTTAGCCATCTTCAACTGGTCATCATGTATCATATAAATCATTCTCTAAATTAGCACTAACATTTTTACCCTCTTTTTCTATTATACAGTTATCTCCCCTAAAGGTTACTACGTAACCAATATTAACTAAAGGCCTTACAGATAAGAAATTAAATTTTAGTTTAGGTACATATAACATAGTTAAATGTTCGTTTATGCACGAACAATATGCAGTACCTTCACCAGACGCTTTCATCTTCCATCCATTTGCCAATGATACATGTTGCTTACTCGTAGACATCTTTACAAACCTTTCTCTGTTTCTTGTAATGCACTGCGATGCTCCACTATCAACTACCCACAAATCATGGTTTACAGTTGATTTGCTAGACATAGCTAAACTAACATTCTTCTTAGCCTTCTGGTGATTACCAGTTATCTGTCGTTTTTCCTTCTTACAGAATCTAGCTATATGTCCCCTAGCCCAAGAAAAACATTTCCTAACAGTATAGGCAGCTGAAAACAAATTCTCTTCTTGTGATTGTTTCTTCCTCAGTTGGTCCCTATCCAGCCGTCTTCTTGTTTCTTCTAACAACCTTCTGGTTATGTCAGTCAATGTCAGTTCATCTTTGGTCAGAACTTCCAGTGAAAATGCGTAATCATCATAACTTTCATCCAATGAGGAAAGAATGATGTAAACTTGATGCAGCTCTGAAAATATCAGTTCCTTTTCATGTAGCTCTTGAAAAGTTCTTTTCATGAAGTTTAAATGAGCTAACATATCTCCACCTTTCAGAAAACGTGCTCTAAACAGTTTATGTGAAAGATGTATGTGTGTACCTACACTGTCACGAACATAAATCCTCTTCAAATTCTCCCAACACTTAACAGCAGACTCTTCTCCATGAATATGGACTAGCTGCTGGTCACTGAGTGTTAGTCCAATTATACAAAGAGCTCATTCATTGTTCCGTTTAAAGTCAGCTAACTTCTTGGCATTGTCCTCATCATCTGGATCCCAAGCATTTACATCCGGTGGATCCTGAACTACAGTCCATAACCCTTCCTTACGCAGAAGTAGACTGCACTTCATAGACCAGGAAACATAGTTTGTTCCATCCAACCGGGTTATCAGTGATAGACTTGTTGACGTGTCTTGTGCCATCTTTACCAGGAGAGTAAAACACAATTAAACAGTAAACAGCTGTCTGTATACAGTACTGTGTATTCACACTAAGTCTCAGTTATCTGAGCCTGGTATGGACTGGGCCCATAACCAGTGTTGAGGTAATTCCCCGTTAGGAGAATGAGTGCACACATGGAGACGTCGTGAGAGTAATGTTGAATAACACACACACAGCACACAGCTACACTGTATAGTAAAATGTAGGTTTTACTTCCAGTAAATAGTTAAGCAAAGTCCAACAAACAGTCCAAGTTATACACGGTTATATCAGTCAGTTTTCAGTCCAGGGATAATCTAATAACAAGTCCAATGTCAAAAACAGTTCAGTAATAGACTCACATCAATCCAAGAATAACGACGATCAGCAACAATCAATAGGGAAATGCAAAAACACGAACATCAGAATATCGACCATCTAGCAACATTCTCCTTCTTTCTTCTTTTTCCTGGGAAACCAGGTTTCCGGCTCCATCTTATGGCCGAACCACACCCAATCACAATTTTAGCATTCCCTTAAAGAGACAGTATTAAAATGTCTATCCTGGTTTATATATTTCCAACGCAATTGTTAGGTGACTTACATTCCTAACAGTTTATCTTTCTCAAACTGAAACTAATTACCATATTTTCCATAGAAATACCACAGTGTGGATTTGAATAATATCACCATTTCGTAGAATTTATTAACCTCACTGAGACCTGCATGTATTAGAAAATTGTTACGTATTGGCTGAATAAAGATTAATTAGGTGATGAAAGTTACTTTCATTTTTAAGGTTAATACAATTTTGTTTTGTTTTTTTCCCACAGATTAACATGGGTAGTCTTTTGAATTAAAATGAAAAATAATTCAGTTGGATTTATTCATGCAGAGTGTCTTGGCTAATCTTTATGACAATCCTAATAATAGACTCCGTGTGAACATGGCTGATGATTGACGCCCCCAGAGTTTTTTCTCTCTGCACTGTTTTTTTTTTAAATTTCCTGACATCTCCTGGATTAGAGATAGTCCTAGAATCACCTCACAAAATCCTCCTTATAGCAATAGCACTTAAGACTTATATACCACTTTATAGTGCTTTACAGCCCTCTCTAAGCGGTTTACAGCATCAGTATATTGCCCCCAACAATCTGGGTCCTCATTTTACCCACCTCTGAAGGATGGAAGGTTGAGTCTACCTTGAGCCTGGTGGGATTTGAACTGCCAAATTGTAGGCAACTGGCTGCAGAAGTAGCTTGCAGTACTGCACACTCTAACCACTGCGCCACAGAGGCTCCTTATGGCAGCAGTCTGAAAGAAGCTTCAGAAGCTGAGCTTTGGAGCAATGTGTGAGGCGTTCAGCTGAGGTACAGAGCTGCAATTATTTCATTGTTGATAAAGCAGATGTTTTGGAATTTATTTTTCAAACAGAAAATAAGTTGTGCCTTCATTTCTTAATTAATTTATGGGATTATTATCTATATTAGCTAAAAGACATTCTTTTTAGTCATAGCCTCTCATTCCTTTTTGAAGCTCTACACCATTTTTGAGACTATATTGCTAAATGACAAGAAAGAGGGTTTGCTGGAGGCAAGCTAAAATAAGGAAGCATGGTGTTTGAAGATATGAATATTATAGATCAGGGGTGTCAAACTCAAGGCCCATGGGCTGCACCCAGCCCACAGGGTGCTTAGATCTGGCCTACAGGACCACCCTCTTCCAGTGAAAATGGAGTTCAGGAGGGCTATGCACGGCCTTCCCAGGCTCAGTTTTCCTTGGCAGAGGGCTGCAGGAGGTTCCCCCCAGGCTCACCCGGGCCATCACAGGTGCCTGACAGGGATGATGTAAAGCTGACCATCTCCATTCTGGCCACGCCCCCCCAAGGCCAAACACAACTCTATTGCGGCTTTCAATGTAATAACCCCTATTATAGCTGATATAAAATAAGAGTAAGAGATGCAATTATGAATAGGTTATCAAACAATTGAGGCAATTTCACAAATATCTGACAATGCAAAGGATTTAACTGCAATTTTGGAATACAAATCTGACATTAATTTTTATTATGATGATGGATTAAACATAATCCTATCAGTGCAACTGAAACAAGAGCTCCAAACAAATCCACAATTCTCAAGAGGACAAGTTTAGGATTTTTTCTTTATGGATACTAACAAGGTTGAGAATTCTTTGAGGAAAGACTTGATAAGACATTCCAGAAAGAAGATTTTACGCTATGAAGATAAGCTGGAGAGAGTGACTTAAACTTAATGAAGTTATTGGAGTTAGGATGGATTTTTACTAGTCTGATAAATGTAATTGAATGAAAGTTCCAATGTAGTTTTGTGTTTATAAACTGGTTTGATTTTTTTTCCCATTTACAATGCTTGAATGGGTCTTAAAGTTTGTGAAATGAAAGTAAATTTGAAAATATGAATGTTAGAAGGAAGTAAAAAAGATGTGCTAGAAGTTATTGATTATAGAAATATTTTCAAAGAAAAGTCTAGACTCTAGTCTTAAAATGTTATTTTTTAAATTGATTTTCTCCTTTAAGGTTATAGAATTTGAATTAGTAAATGTTGTTAATATAATTATGATAGTTTATAAAGATTAATATGTACAAACAGAAATATATATTATTTTTCGCAGGAAGACAAGGGGAGTGCAGATTGTTAAAATGATTGCTCTTTTCTAAGGAAAGAACATATGTAATGAATGAAACTTTGATTCTGATGATTGATGGGTTTGTTATTATAGAAATGGCTAGTACTTATTATTGTCTAAAAGTAAAAATTTGAAGCTATAGTATTATCTTCTATTATGCTAAAAAGAGTGGGAAGTCAATGCCTTTTTTTCCTTTTCCCTTTTTCCTCTCCTAGTTTCCCATTTTCATTTTCTTTATATTTAACATTCTGATAAACTAATAAAATTTTTGTAACTGACAATCTAATAAGAGAGGAAAAGCAGTCCTTGACTTTTGACCAATTGAGCCCCAAATTTCTGTTAAGTGAGATGTTTAAGTGGGTTTTGCCCCATTTTGATCTTTTTTTGTCATAGTTGTTAAATGAATCATTGCAGTTGATAAATTAGTAACACGGTTGTTAAGTGAATCTGGCTTCCCCACTGATTTTGCTTGTCAAAAGTTGCAAAAGGTGATCACAACACAACACAAAATCACAACTTGTGACACAACAGTCATAAATATGAACCAGGTACCAGGCACCTGAATTTTGATCACATGATCAAAGGTTTTAAGTGTGAAAATGGTCATAAGTCACTTTTTCAATGCTGTTATAACTTTGAATCATTAAATGAACTACTGTGAGTCAAGGACTATCTGTACAGCGTGAGGCAAAAGAAGGCAGACTATAAGGTAAAATCCAGGATCAAATAAATAGAGGTAGACTATATACTCAAAACATTACAAGAGGAATCATGTTTGTCTCAAAACTAATGTTCATAATCCCTTGGAAGGTGATGAAAGTTACTTGCTGAAAATTAATTATGTCAGGATCATGAAACTGCTGGTTGAAGAAAAAAACTCTGAAATCTAAAATATTTCAAGGCACCATTTTAGGGGATTCTGTATCAAGGAGTCAAATGAAAGTCAAATTCTCAAACTATTTAAACAGAGCAATATAAATGGAAACTTGGTGGAAACATAAATCAAAAACAACGTGGTTAAACATATTTATGCCATGCTTTTCTCCTGTTATACAATATTTTTATTTATTTTTATTTGTTCAATTTCTATGCCCACCATCTTAAGTCAATGATTTTGGGCAACTTACAGTTTATTAAATATGACATATACATTTTAAATACTCCAGAATTACCTGTAGAATCATTTATCAAATCGAAACAGAACCTAAATAATTGTGCCCTTTAAATGACAGAGATTTTTTGATAAATTGCCACAGGTTTTATTTACCTTCTCTTGAAGTCCTAATAGGCGGTCGAGTGAGAATGACACCCGACATTTCGATGTTAGTATTTTCTGTCAAAGAAAGGAGGAACAAATGAAATAAAAAAATTGTTCCAGCTAGACCTATCTGACAAAACAACCTACAGTTCTAGTTCCCCCTTGACAAAATGAGAAATAGTATATACATTTACATATTAAAAAATCACTAGGTTTTTTAATAATATGCCTTTTTCCTACAAATTTATGTATATATAAAACACATGTTTTTGTGTGCTACATTTTCCTGCAAACTTATTTACATGTTCATAAAAGTACATCTGTTGTGCTATGTGTGTATCTCTCTTTCTGACGATTCATATGCATAAACACTATAAGATCTTGGCACCAAACATTGCAATACTGATCTCTTGAAAAAAATGATCAGAAATTGTATATAATGTATACTTGTCACCGTGTTGATACCAAAGCAAAAAGATCAATACAGATAGTTGCTACTTATAACAATTGGGATTGCAATCTTGGCCGGTGAGTGAAGTGGCATTAAGCAATTACTGTTTTGCTCAGTCTGCATTCCTGGTTTTGTTTGTTAAACAGTCACAGGTAAAGAATACAGTATGTCTCAGGGAAGTAGGGAAAGCCGTAGATGGCCTGATGCAGGATACATGAATTGGAAAGGTGCTGCCCACCTGCCCCATAAGCAAAGTGACCCACTTACCTTTACCATTTTTCTCCAGCTGCTGACAGAAAGGTCCAGTTTGTGTGAGGTGCTATCTTTATTTATTTATTTATTTATTTATTTATTATTTCGATTTGTATACCGCCCCCTCTCCCAAAAAGGGACTCGGGGCGGTGAACAGCCACAATAAAAGCATATAAATAGAAAAGTTAAAAAGAGTTTAAAAATTAATTAAATAGATGGCTAAAGACCAATAAAACCTGTAAAAGATTAAAATCAAATTAAAAACCCTACTCATAACGTTACGCCAGACCGGCCTGTTGGAAAAGGTGGGTCTTAAGTGCTCATCGGAAGGCCCGTAGGTCAGTAATGGCTTGCATCTCCGCCAAAGGGAGGGTGCTCCCACAGAGAAGGCCCGCACCCTTGGGGCCGCCAACCGACATCGGCCAGCCGGTGGCACCCCGAGGAGGCCAACTCTGTGGGAGCGCACCAGCCGGCGGGAGGCTGATGGTGGTAGCAGGCGGTCCCGCAAGTACCCAGGTCCCAAGCCATGGAGCGCTTTAAAGATGGTCACTAGCACCTTGAATCGCACCCGGAAGGCCACTGGAAGCCAGTGCAGCTCGCGCAGGAGCGGTGTAATATGGGAGCTCCAAGAAGCTCCCAAGATCACCCGCGCGGCTGCACTCTGCACCAGTTGAAGCCTCCGGATGCTCTTCAAGGGGAGCCCCATGTAGAGAGCATTGCATTAATCTAGGCTGTATATTGGTACTGTATACCAAGGCCACCTAGCACCATCCTTCATGCAGGCTCCATGCTTGCAATCCTTCAGAAGCCTCCTCCAAATTGGATCATTTGGAGGACGCTTCTGAAAGATCACAAAAATGGAGCCGGCTCCTGTGGTGTTTTAAAAGGCCCCTTCTCCAAATTGGCCAATCTGGAAAAAGAAAGCTTCTGAAGCACCATGATAGTGGGCTCTATTCTCATGGTGCTTTAGAAACCTCCTTCTGCCTTGCATAGATTGGGCAACTTATCAGCAGTTGAAGAAAAATGACTAGGATAAATGGGACAGTTTGCTTGCACTAAGTTTGCCTTACTTAACCTGGCAGGTTGGATGGCGATGAAGCTTCCTGGATCTTGGCATCTTTACTTGGGTTAGCAGGTCCAGTGGGCAGCTGAGATGTGTATGGGAAGATATACAGATAAGATCTGCAGCACCACTTTGGTTGTACATGCAGAGAGGTTGTCAAAGGCCTGAATTTTTAATCACATGACTGTATGGGTAACTGTAACAGCTGTATTTTCAGATACAGGCCATAAGTTCCCTCATTCAGCATCATAACTTTGAGTGGTGACCTCCGTAATTCTCAAATGGAAGAACCTTAGCACAATCAGGACTCTGCCAAGAACTGGTCACATGGTCAAAATGAGCAATCGGGGGGAGAAGAGCCTCAGTAAAAGATGACCAAGAACCCGATGTTCACTGTGACTGAGCTCGAGAGATCTGTATGGAGATGGGACAGAGTTCCAGAAGGACAAGTATCACTGCAGCTTCCCCCCCACCCAGATCTGGGCTTTATGGAAGAGTGACTAGACAGAATGAATGGCCGTAGATCAAGGGTTACCTGTATATTACGTCTGCTTGTCTAAGAGGAAGAACTATTATGAATGTTTATAATCCTGAATTACTTATAAAGATTTTTTTAAAAAAATCTAAAAAAAAAGTAAGAACAATTCAGTTTAGGAAAAATAATCCAGTATCTTCTACTAGCATTAAATTTGTATCTCTTTCCATCAACAACAATAAGAAAACAAATCTAAATTACCCTCTTTTAAAGGATATGCAACTCGTGTTAAGACAAATAACATTTTGCAAGATTTTACTCAAAATCCATTCTTGTCCTCACAACTCAATATGTTCAATATTAGACAATGAAATAGAAACTGATCCTTGTACAGGTAATTCTCAAGCTACAACCACATTTGAGCCCAAAATTTATGTTGCTAAGTGAGACATTTGTTAAATGAGGTATCATTAACAAAATGTTCATTATCATAAAGAAAATCCAATATTACCTGTCTGTATTTGCATTTTGCCATTAAAATTTTTGTTGGACACTCTGTTTTTGGCTTCACTTGAGGAACATTCTTCTAAATATAGAAGGGAAAGTATTTTAAAAATAAAGCATAAACAAATATCCAGATATTATTTATTTGATTTGTATGTCACCTATCTCTTCTAGAGGTGACCACTATATCATTCTTAGTCCTATGAAATGCTGTATGCATAGGTGCTAAAGTATCTGTGGACATCTCGTGATTTATACCAGCAAAAATCACCTTTGCCTCATATTTCAGAAATGTTTTTTAAAAACTGCTATTGCTAGCAAGATGTTAAATAATTGCACTAGAAAACAATATACTGGGATTATCAATAGTTTTAAAAAGAATCAAAAATAAAGATATATATATAGGGAGCCTTGGTGGTGCAGGCTGTTAATCATCTAGCACTTAGTGCTAGAGCCTGCACTAATTGCAGGCTCGAATCCCACCAGGCTCAAGGTTAACTCAGCCTTCCATCCTCTCTGGGTAGGTAAATTGAGGACCCAAGATCGTTGGGGGCAATAAGCTAACTTTGTAAAAATGCCACTTGGGGGGGGCAAAAAGCCCTAATAATAAGCAGGCATATACAATGGAATGAAGGCTACTGCCGAGCACTTAGCATGGTACTCCATAGACTGTAAGCCGCCCTGAGTCTCCGGAGAAGGGCGGCATATAAATGTAAATATAAATTAAAAAATATATATATTATCAATTCATGGTGTCTTTTGTTATGTATTCCTATAGAATGTAACTATCAATTCATAAATCACCAGCAGTATAATTTTATTTTTGGAAAGTTATGATGAATAGATTCAATCCGGTAGGGTCAAACCAGAGGCAAGCTTCTTAGAGCAAATTTCTAAAAACTATTACAGTATATCTCAGTTCTGCAATTAACAGAGTCACAAGATTTTCGATTCCCGTAAAGGGAGAAGAACAAACTTAAGTAAACTGCCCCACAGTTCTCTTTAGCCCACTATGTCACACTGTTAAAATGCAAGCTTTTTATACACCGGAAACTGAGCATCACTGTTTTCAACAGATGGCAGCATCTGGCCAGGGATGCCTTCCTAAGGCTGTTTGGCCTGCATTATTACTTGGATGGGAGGTCACCCAGAAAATATAGGAAGTCCTCAACTTACAACATTTCATTCATTGACCATTTGAAGTTACAATGGCATTGAAAAAAGGACGACCATTTTTCACACCTACGACCATTGCAGCAGTCTTGTAGTCACTGCGATCAAAATTCAGATACTTAGCTACTGACTCATATTTATGACAGTTAAAAGTGTTCTGGGGTCATGTGGGATCACCTTTTGAAATCTTCTGACTAGCAATCGGGTAAGATTCACTTAACAACCAGTGATTCATTTAACAACTGTCTCACTTAGCAAGAGAAATTTTGGGCTCAACTGTGCCCATAAGTCGAGGAACTACCTGCAGAAGGCAATAGTCTGAGAAATCGAAAAATGAGAAATCGAAAAATTTCCTAAGAGACGTACTGGCATTTAAATTAAACAGTACCAAAATAAAAGTGAGTTTCGAAGTACCAGCAGACTGGCCTCCGACTGGTATCAGTGAGCGTGGAAAAGCCAGCGCTGATTTCTTACCTTTGAAAGATCCAGCTAGTAGCTCCTCTCTGGGCTGCTGCTGCTCGGTCCTTGCTTCCTTCTCGGCCGGCCATTCCGGTTGGAACCCCATGCTACGTTCTTCTTCCTCTTCTTCTGCAGTTGCTGCCGCTGCCGCCGCCGCCGCCTCTTTTTCATCTTTCGCAGCCTTTCTGGTGAGCCGTCTTCCCGACATCGCAAAGCCGTGCGGGCTCGGCGTAGTCTTCGGGGTCGAGTGCTCGATTACTTCCTCAGAAAACCTCACTTCCCGACGACCACCACCACGATGGCTTCCGCCGCTGCCCTGTGAGGTGGAGAAGCACGTTCGAAAGCTGCTGCCGCTGCCGCCGCCATTTTGCGAGTCGGTTTTCCTCAGAGGCGGCCTGGGCGTCACGTGCCACAGGAACAACCTCTCCTCGTCCCCGCCCGCCTCGTTCTGGCGGGGGGAGGCCGAGGAGGCTGCTAACTTTCCTACCGGGCATAGTCTTTTCTCCGGTCCCTTCTAACCTCCCCAATCCTTTCTGGGTGGTTTTTCTATCGCCGATGTGCGCGGCCACCTCGGGGACTGACCTGCAGCGTCGCCGTTTTCTTTCTTACTTTTTAATCGATTTCCACCAACCAACTTTCACTCTACGCTGCAGGCTGAAAAGAGAAATGAAGGCCAATATTGTAGTAGTTTAATTCTTTGCACTTGTTCCTTAGTTCTCCTCAACCCTTCCAGGTTTTTTCTACCCCCTTACTTGTCGTCCTCTTCCCCTGTATCTTCTTACCAGGAGCAAAGCAGTCGATTTAATCCTTTCCCTTGGTGATAGTTAATTTGATCCTCTTCAAGGTCCTATATTTTTGACGGACAGCCGCTCCTGGCCCGGTCATCTGTGCTTTTTCGAGGAGAACAACAAACAGGATAGCAAAAAAAAAAAAAAAAAAGAGTAAGACCAGCTACGTTTTATTCTTCTCTTATGGGTTGTCTCGAGAAAAAGGGTTGCCCCGAAAATTAAGCCCAAACAAGTATCTCACATAGTATCTAGTCCACAATCAAGTAAGGAGTATTGGCTCAGCCCAGCATCTGCTTAAAAAAGTAAATAGGTCAACGGGAGGTGGCAAATTTTAAAGTAACCTCCCAATTGATTCAGCCAAACCAAATAGATACTTTAACTTTCCATCTTTGTATACCATCTGTTAATAAGGAAAAATTATTTGGAAAACAATATTTTGGAAACTGCAATTTCCAAAGAAGGCTGCTGCAATTCAAATTCAAGGAATAAAGAACTATTGTCTATTCATGCTACTGTATAAACCAGAATGATAATACTGAGATTCTATGATCTGGACTAGCAACTGGCTAACTTTGTCAAGGCTAATATTCACCACACTTATTAAAGGGAGACAAGCAGGGAATTGAACAAAGAACCCCAGAAAAAGGCAATGACAAACAATTTGGGCATTTAGAAGCCAAAAAGATGTGTGTCTAGTAGTCTCCAGGAGACAATATCAACTTAACTGGACTTTTCTTAAACTCTTTATGTACATTTAATTTCAACAGGTTTATTATGCAGCAATCCTTGCATGCTCAAAGTCTCAGTATTTTTTGAAGTTCACAGATGTATGCTGGAAAATGCAATTATTTTTCTAAAATAATAAATAATTGATATCCATCTCAGATCCTGCTATACACACTGAAATGATAGCTTTATTCAATAGTACCTGTTTTGATTACTATGAGATTCAACATAACAAGCTAAATATATTTCTTGCCTTTTAAATTTCTACCAGGGCACATTTATCTGTCAATTTCTATGCACAACTGTGATTCCAAATCAGTGTGCACAAGACTATATATGTAGGAGTGCAGAATTAATACTTTTCTATACTTAACAATATATTCTTTTCATGCTTTGCTATCATTATTGTATTGTATCTTAATTTTCTCAAGTATAATTCATCATGGTCAGAGTTTATTTAGCCTGGACCCAGCCTTAAACCTATTTGTAATTCCAAAATTCCTGTAAACTCAATTTGAATGTAGTTGTTCCTAAATAAATTCTTATATGTACAAAAGTTTATTTTATCCCTAAAAACCTAAAGTTATTATTAAAAAAATTTACCCCTTTAAAAGGCTACTAGAAATATGTAATTGAAGTCAATTTTTATTACTGTCACAAACCAACATTACAAATAAAGCATTAAAAATAGTAAAAAAATAAATGACAAAATAATATATTGCGATTGGTGGTGAGTTATCAGTGGACAGTTTAGAGTCTGCATACAGCATAACAGAAGTTGTCACATTCAGAAAAACTTCTTCATATTGATATAACAGCAGTTGCACATAAAAGCAATCAGTACTCTCTGGATATTTTATTAGGTAAGATATTATAAATTGAGTTCATGAATCCTTATGGAAGATACAGTACTATAGCAGGATATGAGCTATCATTTCAATGGCCCCTTATCTGCAGGGGCATAGTCCCAGCTGCTAGGGTTTTGTGGTTTTTTTTGTATTGGCCTTCCAAAAGTGCTGTGGGAAGTGCTGTTGCAGCGTGGTAAGGTTAATTGCCCATTGAATTTCGCAATAGTTATTCGATATAAATATCCCACTGCTTTAAAAGGAAGAGTTTGACTACTCAAATAAAGATTCTTGGGAAGGATAGTCCAACCTCGTTGGATTTCCAGATCTTTAGTGTGTTGCTTAAGTGTACAAGATGGTTATCTTTTTCCATACCTCAAAGGTGATAATTTGATGATAAGTTAAGAAAATAAAATCATAACGAATATAAAATAATGGAATCCTTTAAACAGAGAATGCCCCCTCTTTTTAAGGGAGCAACCACAAAGGCAATAACTTCTATAGGAAAGAATTGCATTCCTATGAAAAGGCCTCAAATAATGTTTTCAACATCAAGCCATGAATTGATCAAATTATATAAAACAAGCCACTAAAAGTTAGAATTGATTAAATTATCTATTGAATTGGCTTCCTTGCAAAATTGACAAATCAGAGAGATACAGCAGGAAACTCCTGACAATGATAGGATTAGGAAGGTTCTGCTATCTTGTATTAAATACAATAAATGTAAATTTGTACCAAAAGGGATAAAGGTAATCAACAATGTAAACATCAACCTTTTGGGGGGGGAATCACATAGATGTACATGTTGTAAACAAAGACATGTTTTGTATAATGATCTGAGCTGTCTTTTACTTATAGCACTTAATTTGGACCTCTGTCCCAAGAATGAAAGAAATAGCTGAAAGTTTCCTTCCTTGTTCCAGCATCATTTATTGGCTATTTGCACCAGTAAGAATAAAGTCCAGTTTAGGTTCAGGCCAACAACTGCATATCATACATCCTGATACAGTTCTTGTAAATAAATTCAGAGAGGAACAAAAACTCCATAGTGCAACCCTCTTCTATTGGGACAATTTCTTGCAGTTTTGAAGAAATGGCTGAGAAAGGAACAAAGCTTGGAAAATATGGCCTGTTTCATGTATCCCTGTTTACCAAACCTCTGCAGAAAGATTGAAATTGAGACAAGCATGATAATTTCTCTTTTCAGTAATTCTCATCTGCTTCTGTCTCTGCCATTCATCCCCAATCTTCCATTTTATTTGGTATTTGACTGCCAAAGGAAGTCAGACAAGTCTTTGTGAGACCCAGTGTCTTTACATACTTGCATATTCCTACTTTCATGTGAGCTATAATCCATCATAGCTGAGTGCAAAGTCACATAATTCAGAATTCTATATCCAAAATTTATTTCACTGTCTCTTTTGCAAACACACCTCCTTTATGAACAGGAATCACCTTGGGACAAAAAATCAAATGTATTTGCTTTCAAAACCCTACAGTTCTAATTTATCCAAAAGCAGCAATATTTCGATTGTTTTCATCCATATGTACATAACTGTTAAAAAAGCAGAAGCCCTATTTTGCTTCTTATCATTTTAAGTTAATATTTTGTCCTTCCAAAGACTATATAACTATGCCGTCCTTGCCCAAGAGATAAGGCATTAACACTCGGCGCTGCTGAGTGAGGAAAAAAATCCTCCATAAAACAGAACATTCCAAAGTGGAATGAACATTGGCCGAGGAGACAACCTTACAAAGAAACGTCATCGAATCGGCTGTTGAAAAGGCGGCTCCCATGAATTGCTTTCTCTCATAGTCATGAAAGAACGGGGAGGGAAAACTACACCTCCCAGCATCCCTCTGCAAGGCCTTGTACTGCGGAACAAATCATTCGGACGTTAGTAGGAATTAAGGATTCTGGGATAGTTTGTATGTTCGGATTCAAGGAAGGTATCTAAGGAGTTTCAGTTTAGTTTTAGGAAGATAGGATCTGAACGTAATCCTTGTCTCCTTTCACACGACGAAGGATGGAGCAACGTGCATGACTTAACTTTCTGCGGAAAGGTAAGTCTCGGTTTTTCCCCTTTCATTTTTTTTTTTGGGGGGGGGGGAGGGAGGGGAATGGAAGAGAAGGAAGAGGCGCGGTTCCAAATTCCCACAACTCTGTTCAGGGAGAGATATACTTGCGATTATCTAACGATCTGTTGCAGTTCTCCTGCATAAGGATGGCCTTTGCCATGATGCCTTTCTGTTCCAGTCTTAGGCTACGAGTAAGGACTAAGCTCGAGGTAGTTAAAAGCTGCAAAAATAGCACCGAAAGTACCATTAAGAACCCTCTGCAGATCAGCCAAGGGGATCCTTTCAGTCTCTTGATATAAATGTGAGTTCACGGATTGGAGGAAGAGGACAGTAAGAGGCGTTTTGGACTTAGCGCCCGCCGAAGGGTAACAAGTTAACGTGGCCAGAGCCGAGTCCAAGGTGAGCATTGGAGGCGATTTACTGGAGGCTTCCTGGGCGATAATACGGGAAAGGATCTTTAGATAATCCCCCCCCCCCCCCCCCGTTTTAGAGTTGATTTCCCAAAACTAAGAGAAGATTATTCTTTTTTCGATTCAAGTACTTCTCACTGGCTTGGACAATTATGAATGTAGTAACTGGACAAACCTAAAATACTGTTTCCAATTATGTTAATAGCCTGTTTAGTTCTCCTGTCTTCCCATGGAAGCATCCATGTCTAGAAATAAATCACACCCCAATTTCAAATAAGTGTGGCTTCTGCATAATCAGGGAATAAGGCTTCCTGCATCCTAGGGCAACGAATTGGGAGGAAACGCTTGGTCAGGATCTCCCATTAACTTTGTTATTCTCTATATTATAATCATAATCTAGTTCAAGGGTCTTCAAACTTGACAGCTTTAAGACTTGTGGACTTCAACTTCCAGAATTCCTCCTCCAGTCACGTTAGCTCAGGAATTCTGGGAGTTGAAGTCCACAAGTCTTAAAGCTGTTGAGTTTGAAGACCCTTGATCTAGTTCATAGTTTTCTAACCTTTGGTTTACCTGGGCTGCATTGACTGAAGAGGAATTGCCTTGGGCTGCCCATAAGCTATATAATATAGTTAATATATATAGCTAACAAACTTTTTTGTTATGTTTTTGTTATTTTGTGCGGAGCATTACTAGCTATCCAAAAGGGCTATGGGTTGATCTAATCATCCATCCAGAGCTACTTTTTTAAAGGAGGTGCAACATGATCTGTGTCACTTGCAATTCAAAATATTTAATCATCAGCTAAAGGTACTTTAACACAGAGTGTGGAGTAGGTGCCTGTTTTATAAATCTGGATGTTTCCACGATGAAGTGGTTTTTTTCCTGTCTAAATGTGAAGGAAATTGGTAGCTGCAAGCTGGAGGAATTGTGCTTAGATCATTTATTCAAATGGAGTCAGTAGAATGTCTAGTTTGAAGTAACTGGAGAGACATAAGTGAAATCAACTCTATTTTTAAAATCCTAAGACAATTGATATTTTCTCAGAAGTCTAAAAGAAGTTTTACAGCTTTGAAATCCTTGACAGAAAGGTAGGATATAAATATAGAGAAAGCATTGATTGGCAAAAACAGATATTTTTTTTACTGTTATAAAGTATTTTTTAAGCTGTGTTCAGGCAAAAGCCTCTGAAGAGGCTTTTTCCACTGGCCTCTGAAGAATAACAATGTGAAAATTAAAATTATTAAAATGCTTAAAGAAAACTAGAAACCGGTGAAAAATAATCATTTATAACAATTCACTGGAAATACAGTGTTTTGCTTCCTTTATGCTGGGAAGCAAATAGTTTTGAGCACATAACAACTTAAAAGTTACTGAAACCATATTTTGTATGTTGCCTCATACAGACTTCCCTGAAGAAGAAAAAGAAGTCTATGTCACAGAGGCAGATGACTCTTCAGCCCCCCAATGTAGAAAATATCTCAGCCAGTCTTCAACAGGATGAGGCAGAAGAAACAAAAGAGGACTCTTTGGGAGAAAAACTGTCAAATTCTGATAGACTCCCACTCGGAACAGAGGATAGTGATGTTACAGAGGATAGTGATGCTACAGAGTGCATTGTAAGACTTCCATCTGATTTTGCTGATTTACCTGATAGTTGTATAGATACAAATTTGTTGTGTTCCACCCATACTGACCACCCAGATTCTCAGAAAGAGGAAAAATCTTTAACAGAGACTGCTCCAGAAGATAAAATCAATTCACAGGGCCAGCAAAGCCAGTGCTCTCCAAAACATACTGAAGAAACAAAAGAAGATGATTTGGACAAGGAAAGTGAAACAGTTCAAAATCTTAAAGACACAGAGAAGACATACCCAGGTAAAATAATTAATGAGAAAATACAACAACATATTCTATTAAATGTATCAAATATGTTTTAACTGCAAACATATAAGACAAACGGGGTTGGCTGACTCCCATGTAAAATTAGACAAGTGGAATAAAATATTTGACATTGGTCAAAGTTTCATAAATATGATTCTAATTACATTTTTCTAGTTGGAATTAGTGCTAATAGGTAAACTTTTGTTGTAGTGTTTCTTCAGATGAGAATTTATAAACTATAAAGAGTAAAAGTTGCTAAAAATCCCTCTTTTTAAGGTAGTACATGTTTTAAGGAAAGATATCACTGCCCAATAGACTGAGTGTCCTATTTAGTTCTGTACACTTACTATAAAATCAAAACAAAGCTGATCAAATAAGCCATGTAGTAATTAATTAAATTCAAGTCTTTATAATATTTGTAGTAGTTATAACTGTTTATTTACTGTGTAAAACAAAGGGTGTTATACCAAAATCAAGTAAAATGAAAAAAAAAATCTTGCTATAACTAGGGACCATGAAATCTTCATTTAAAAATGGTATTTTAATAGAGACTTTGCAGTCCAGGAAATGTCTAAATTGTAAAACACCGTAAGATTTTATTTACATCTGCTGTTTCAATGGAATTGCACTGCTGCATATCTATAGAAAATAGACTGGGACACTGAGATAATTTGCTATGCTGTGACTTGCTAAATAAATTATGGTGACTGGGTTTACACAACAAACTAGGAGCAAATCCAAAGAAATTATAGAATGGTTTGGTATGATGTTTCAACTAGGAACATAGAATGGCCAAAGATGTGAGAAGGTTGAACTATTGCTGAACTTTCACTGATTACTTAATTAGGGCAGGGGTCCCCAACCTCCAGGCCATGGCCCACTACTGGGCAATGAGTTGTTAAGAACCGGGCCACAGAAGCAGCTGGCAAGTGTGGATTTGCGCATCCCCACTTGCACAAGCAGCAGATAAGCCCATGTGTGCTCCCATTTGTGCGAGTGACATGTGCGCGTGCCCACTGCTCGCACAAATGGAGTTGCATGTGTGTACTCACAACCATCTCCTCTTCCCCCCACATCTGAAAAGTTGGGGAACGTTGGGTTAGGACAGGTTTCTGGACTTTGGCTCTTCAGTTATTAGACTGTAATATTCATAACTCATATCCATTGACATGCTAGTGAGGAGATCTAGGACCAATGGTTGAAAAATCTTGCTGTACTGATTATTAAAATTATATAATTAGATTTATAACTGGACAGGTTGTTTGTCATAATACTGCTATGCTTTTTTTTTCTTAAAAGATGTACAACATACGACATCCAAACTAACGTCTGAAGTCTATTCTTGGAAGACAATTGAATGCCTTAAACCAGAAGTAAATCAACAGAACTCAGTGAAAAAGCTGGTAATAAATAATTCTCAGTCTCATCAAGATAATGGTAAGTATATTCTTGATTTTTTACAAAGCTGATCAAATAAGCCATACAATAATTAATGAAATTCAAGTCCCGATAATATTTGTGGTAACCCTTGCTTTTTTTTAAATTTTATTTAATTTTATTTTAAGACTTATTTTCCCGGGTAAAAAAGGATGTTACAGCTAAATCAAGTAAAATGAAAAAAGCAATATCTTGCTGTAACAAGGGACCATGAAATCTTCACTTAAACATGATATTTTAATACATTAGAAGCTTTACAGTCCAAATGTATAAAGAACTTCTTTGTCTATGCATGTGGAATTTCGTAAAACAAAGCAATACTTCATTTACTTGCTGCTGTTTTGATGAAATTGTACGTGTTGGGTTTAACTGCTCCTTGCCTATAGAAGATAGTATGACATAGTTGTTAAGCTGTGATTTGCCTGGGTTCACATAACAAAGTAAGGGGTTTGGTGGGAAAAATTCTCTTGAAGTCAAACAAAAGATATTAATACTATAAGGGGGGATTGAACCTAAACTGTTTGGGGGTGGGAATTAGTTACTACTACTGTCTTTGAGGTGAGATATTTCCATTAACAATAAATTACTTAAGTCTTTGGCATGTGACTTTTGTCCTTGTGTGAGATTGTTTTCTGATTGGTTTTCTGTGTCTTCACTCTCCATTCCCTACCCTTAATTATTAGGCTTTCTCAACTATGGAGTTTTTCTGGCAATAATGGTGGCGTTGATTGCTATTTTCATAAGTTGCCGTTGTTATTACACTTTACACCCTCCAAGTATGCCGAAAAATCCAGTGGTGGAAGTCTTCCTATCAAAGTTCAATCCACTGAAAGATATCTTCCCAGGTCAGAGTCCTCACCTGTGGGGACGAGTACGGAAAATATTGCAGAAACACCTTAATACATCCTACCACACTGAACCAGCTATCTTAATCTTTACTGCTGCCCAGGAAGCTAAATCAACTCTGAAGTGCCTGAGTACCCAGATTGCCGGTGCCTATTCATCATCCCTGGGAGGCAGCACAGTCCACGTAGATGGAATTTCTAAATCCACTCTAAGCAATGATCTTGCAAAGCTAGCAGTTGATGAGGAGCTGAGTGTCGGTTTCCATGGAGAAGGAAAGGCAGCAGTAGTACATCATTTTGAATCCCTGCCTGCAAGTTCCACCTTAATCTTTTACAAATACTGTGACCATGAGAGTGCTGCTTTCAAAGATGTGGCACTGATTTTGACAATTTTGCTGGAGAATGAGAAGTTGGATCCTAGCATTAGCCTACAGACTGTGGAGGAAAATGTGCGGGACTTCCTCTGGGCCAAATTCACAAACTCTGATTCACCCAGTTCTTATGACCTTATGGATACTGATAAGCTAAGCGGGCTCTGGAGCCGCATATCCCATTTAGTCATGCCTGTTGGTCCTGTGCCATTTATAGAAGATAATGGCTGCTTTCAACGTGGGGAAGACTTCACTTTTAAAAATTAAAGGAAAAAGAAGAACCAACTTTCCATCTGCAGACTTCTGAAAAATTTGCACAAATCAGATTTTTTTTGATTGCCTGAAAGGACTAGAGGTATTAAGATGAAACAAACTAATTTTAAATAAATCATGGATTGTGATGTTGATTTTGATTATGGCTTTCATAACAAACCAGAAAAGAAATTACTGAATTATTTTTATTGTTGAGTTGGCATTTGCAATGTAATTTAATGCAATATCTTTAAAGATGAGTAACGAGTATAGTTTGCACGTTTATATATTCAGAACAAGCTTGACATTGGAGAAAAATGGAAAGCCTACTCTTAAAAATTTTCCTCAGTGTCTTAATGAATAGAATGGTTAGCTTAACCTAGAACTACTAATTGTCATGTGAGAATTCTAGTAATTAACTAGTGATTATGTGAACTCCTCCTAAGCCAGGGCTGTCAAACTCGCGGGCCGTGGGCCGGAAGTGTCATGTGCTGGTGATGCCCACCCCCGGTTTAGCAAAGGGGAAAAAAAAGTCACGATATGTCACATGACACGGCCATGATGACACGAATTTGACACCCCTGTCCTAAGCAAACACTACAAAGTTCAGCATATTTGCACAAGATCTCCTTATACTAGTTCAGTCAACTTACTGAAAATCAGAAGCTGATATTAAGCTAATTGCAAAATAACTAGATAATTTTCTGAATTTATGCAGTTAATATATTGAATTTATAAAAAGGTTTTTTTAATACAGACTCCACGGATTGAGATGTCAAATAAGTGAAATGCACTGTATTTGTGCATCTAAGCATATTTTCTAAATGGTAATTCTAAAATTAGCTTTTACTATAATGTGATATACTATTTCTATATATAAAGAAACTATTATATATTGATTTCTTCTCAGTTTTGGTGATTTTCAATTTATGATGCAAACTGCAATTCCTTCCAAAGATACAATATAAGTATCCTATTGGGAACAGAATATGATGTCAGTATATCATTTCATCTAGTTTAGTTATTTTTTTCAGCCATTGATTAGGACTCTTCTTCTTATCTGGATATCTTGACACTGAAGGTGACTAAGAATTCTTAGAACTACTATTGTAAAAAAAATGAAAGGGTATAGTTGGAAAAACTACCTTAGAAATTACATAAGTATAATACAATTCCTTTCTAGTAATACATTGGGACTATCTAGTTAGTGACTACAAAGTTCAGAGAGTCAGGAAAATTATGTAGTTGCTTCACTGAAGTGATACTGCCTGTGAAGAATTGACAGCAAACAGATGGTAGCTGCAGTACATAGAAATTATTTTCATTTTATTTTAACTATTGAAAATGAATTTGGAATCTTCCCTTTCAAACCATGCTACATATATTTCTATACTTTGTGACAGTTACAATCTATATGAGAATCTCCATTCTCTTTTAGTAAATGTTTCTCCTGGACAAACAAACTGAATCTATTTTCATTTGAAGATCCGGTTGGTTTTAGCACAGATTGATGAGCAATGTGAAAGTAGGGCAACTCATGCAAGCATCTATTGATGCCAGTCTGCACTGAAATTAAAATTTCTGTTCTCAAATTAACAGGACCACAAAAACCTGGAATAAGGCAGTAGTATACCACTTCCAAAATAGTGCCAAAACCCCCTGAATGAATTGATCTGGGTAATTATCAGGGGTAAAATTCAATTCAAGACAATTTTTATCTTTTTAATAAATGTACATAATAAACAACTGTACAAGATAAAATTGGTTCTAACTTAACGTTAGTGATGTGTTTGACCCATTGAATTCAACAAGGCTAAAGCTGGTCAACCCTGTCTTGTCTCTTTGGTTTCAATGGAACTAAAGTGAGATGTGGTTCAAGTCTAATGTAGCAGATAGGAAGGAAGGAAGTACCGCTCTCTTTCAACAACATTCTTCAAATATATACTGAGAACTCATCATTCCCTACCCAATATTATTCTGAATATATTTTCTAACAAACTTCATTGCAACTTCATTTTCCACTGCATGGTTTTGGTTGAAAAATTGTCATCACCCTTTAATCTAACAACTCACGAAAAGCAAATTTAGCAAGATTTTCCTGCAATTCATAAAAGCTCATAAAATAGCAGAATAGTTATTAGAGAGATTTTTGAATGTAAATCTAATCAAATCAGGTAAAAATCACCGCATATAGAGAAATTGGTTTAAATGACTAACTTGGAAATGAGTGATCCAGAAAATTTTCCATGCTACACAATCAAAGTTTAAGTGATTGTGTGTCTTTGAACTGGATTGCAGAAGTGATGTACAAGCCCGTACGCGAAGCTGCATTTGTGGAAGCGTGCACACAAAATCATCCTCCCCGCTACCGCTTCCACTAATCCGCCAAGTCAGAAAGGTTGGATACTGCTGTTTTAAAGAGCATTTGTGAGGGAATTTTAATTGTGAGTGTATTTGATGTGTATCTAGCAATATTAACAGTTGCTAGAAAGAGAGAGAGAGAGATGGTGCCCTATTCCTACTTAAACTGGAAATGAATTCTATTGAACTCAGTGGAATTTATTTTTCTGTAGGCAAAGTTATAGTTTTGCTCTTAGGAAGTTTAAAGAAATATTCTCAGAATGAATGCTCTCAGTATCTAGTTAGATAATGGGAAATTATAGGAGCTATAGTCCAAAACATCTGGAACGACTGGGAAAGGCTGATGTTGTCATAGTAATAGGTCTGAATTCCTACTTCAGTGTGTTGCTCTTCATGTTTAGAAAGGCTGGATTTAAAACAATATAATGCCATCTAGTGGTTGTATTATGGCAAATGTGTCTCTCTGTGTAACTGTGGAGTCGATCTATAAGCTAGTCCTATGACCATTCATGTAACAAGAGCACTTGAAAAGTGATTGATGTCTAGTCCTCACGTGAATGGCTGTTGCAGTGTCCCTGCAGTCACATGATCAAAATTAGGAATTTGGCAATTGACATGCATTTATGATTATTGCAGCTGTTATCACAGGATCATCATTTGTGACCTTCCCAAGAGGTTTCTGACAAAGTTAGTGGGTAAAGCTGGATTCGCTTAACTGTGTGATTCACTTAACAAATGCAGCAATAAAGGTCGTAAAACCAGGCACAACTCACTTAACAATCACCATTGCTTAGTGACAGAAGATCTGGTCCCGATTGCTTTCTTAAAATGAGGGTTGCCTGTATTTTACTGTGGGTGATTATGGATATCTTACATGGTTGGTAATGCATCACTGTTTTTTCATATAACTTTAAAACATGAATCTCACACTATAATTAAGTGGCTGCCATGCATTCATTACATTTATGTTGCCAAATCATAGAATTCCTGTTAACTGCAACATGAAAGCATCGATTCTAAGTTTAAAACCCTCCAGTTATATTAAAATGACAGGATACATATTCCAATTTTTAAATGTTTAAATATGGTTTTTATATGGAAGAGAGTATATTTTTCTTATTAGCTGATTAATTAGCTGAGAGCCAGTTTCATGTAGTGATTAAGGTGCTATACTAGAAACTAGGAGATTCTGCATTCTAGACGTCCTTTAGGTATGAAAGCCGGTTGGGTGATTTGGGGCCAATTGTTTTCTCTCTCAGCCGACACACCTCACAACGTTGTTGCTACAGAGAAAACATAGTAGGCAGGAGTACAGATAGCAATAGCACTTAGACTTATATACTACTTCACAATGCTTTACAGCCCTCTCTAAGAGGTTTACAGACTCAGCCTATTACCCCCAACATTCTGGGTCCTCATTTTACTGGCCTTGGAAGGATGGAAGCCTGAGTCAACCTTGAGCCTGGTGAGAATCAAACTCCTCCTGGCAGTCAGGAGAATTAGCCTGCAATACTATATTCTAACCACTGTGCCACCGCAGATAGTCCTTGCTAACTGACTACTTATTCAGTTATGGTTAGAAGTAACGACAGAGCTGCAAAAGATTATGACCAGTCCTCAAAGTTGCATCACTGCGTCCCCGTGGTCATCTGATGATGATTCAGGCACTTTGCAACGAGTACACATGTGGAGCCATGGTAGGGGAGATAAAATTAGAGAACAAGATTGGATCTCTCTGGCTTTAGTCAAATCGAAGCCTAAAATAGCGTGGAATTTCTTCACAGCCAAGAATTACCCTTTCAATTGCCATAATCGAGACATTCAGCTGAGGCTCAAAATTTAAGATAAAATCTCAAATACAGTCGTTTATTTTTGTTGGTACTTCTCTTCCCCTTCCTTTTTCTTCCCTGAAAATGTTGTCTCATTCTCTGGTTTTCATCTTTCAGTATTTACTAGATTTCAAGGTTTTGGGTAGGTCTATACATCACTGTTTCTTTTTTGTGCTCTTCGATTTCTGCTTTGACATCTAAAGTTGGTTTTTAGTATTGTTGTTACACAAACCTAAGCTTTAAAATTATCTTTTTAATCAGAGCTGCATTGTCATTCTTAGAATTTCATCAAGAGTAAAATATATTTTGCTGTTCAAATAAAGTAATATATCTTTAATTTTTTTCTCAATGAACACCTTAGGCTTATGACTTTTAACTTGATCAAGGCTTTGAGAAGTTCTTTACTTGATCGAAGTTGTACACCCCTAATTTATATGCTGTCCTACACATGAGTACATTCAAATATCTTGGATAGCTCAAAATAGCAAAGTAGCATAAGTATTTTTTTCCCCATATTTTATAAATAATGAATGTAAAACTCACTTCAACTGGAATAATTTCACAAAGTTTAATATATATAAAATCATGAATTTTATGTTTAAATTCACTTTAACATTAACATATAACATACATAAGGGAATGCAGAAAAAGAAATCCAAATATTGTGCCATTTATGGTAATTATAAAGTACCAAAACCCAAGAAAAAATTGTAAAAGATAATGTATACAAGGCTGCAAAAACCACACAGGGAGACAGAAATGATGAATTCTACATTTCTCACCAGAGTTAATGGCAATAATTATAGACAATTGTTTTTGTGGGATGCAAGGAACTATAAGTTATGGCCAACCAGCTAAAAGAAGCTTTCTCATTTGGTCCTAAGGTTTCTCCTGAGAATTATTGGATAAACATAGACCACTTTTTATAACTAATCTTATAATACAGCAATATCTGCTCTGATTCATAAAATCAGAGCATTTTTCAAATATCAACCTAATTAACTAAAGAGATTGAAATCCAAGGAAAAAAAATCTTCTGCATGAAAAAAGTTTCTGATTGTTTCAAGTTACAATTTCCTATATTCATCACAGATAAGGAATTATCCTATGTTTGATTATATAGATAGTTCCTTGATGAAACAATAATGCAAAAGATTCAGACCCAAGACTGACAGGCCAAGATGCTAATTCTTATTCCCAAAGCTATTTTGGCAGTATTACTTCAAGATTTATTAACTTCATCCACTTGTCTGTCTTCCAATGTGATGCAGTCTATATATCAACCTGATAAACTCCATTGAGCAAACTATCCTTATACTAGAAGAGTAAGTCTCAATTGGTAACATGCATTTCTGGATGATTCTCATTACGTTGGAATTAATTTGGAAGTTTAAATAAACTTTGAAGAATTAAGACTTATCATATCTGCTAATTAGCTCACCAACGTAAGATTGTCTTGTGAATAACCAGTCTCTGCTTATTTGTCTTTTTACGTATTTTTTAAGAAAAATTCTAGATATACAAAGATGAGATTCATATATTTTCTGATTTCTGCAAAAACAATTATATTGATTTTTAAAACTGAATTATTATTATTTAGATATTTCTTGACATTATGTTATAAACTACAGGTCCTTAAGCCATTTATAACAGATCATTTAAACTTTCCAAACATCTGATGGGTATTTATTTTGTAATTTATACATTTAACAAACAAATATATACATTTATAAAACAGATAAAACAAAGGGAAAAAACAGGCTTCTATTGTTTTTAAGCATGTGAATTTGTATTAAAGTCCTTCTCAAGCAATCAACAAAATCTCATGAAACCATTTTTAAAATAAAAGATCATCTACTGTAGATATTCCTGTTGGTGGATAATAATTGACTTTGTTGCTCAATGAGTAATTGTACATTATTATATGCCAACTATTTGTAAATATGTAAGTAGTGCTTGACTTACAACAGTTCATTTATTGTCCATTTGAAGTTACGTTACTGAAAAAAGTGACATATGACCGCTTTTCACACTTATGACCGTTGCGGCATTCCCATGATTATGTGATCATAATTCACATGTTTGGCAATTGACTCATATTTATGACAGTTGCAATGTCCTGGGGCTCATGTGATCCCCTTTTATGATCTTCTGACAAGCAAAATCAATGGGGAAGCCAAATTCAACCCTAACTTAACAATTGCAGCAATTTGCTTAACAACTATGGCAAGAAAGGTCGTGAAATGGGGCAAAACTCACTTAATAAATGTCTCACTTAGCAACATAAATTTTTGGGCTCAATTGTGATTGTAAGTCAAGGACTACCTGTGCAGGCGTATCAATCGTTGAGAGATAGCCGGTCTACATCCTGATTTTCAGCCAAGCCTTATTATATCCACTGTTACAAACAGTGGACTTTCGCATATGGAACTACCCGAGACAACAACTTGAAAGCAGCAAATAAGTTTATTCACGTATTTGCAAACACGGGTCCACAGAAAGTGGACACAGAACAAAGTATTCATCAACTTTTATCCTCTTACACAAGTTCATTCATAAAGGTAATTTTGAAACAGCTTACAATTGTTTGACATATTAAGCACCCACTTTTTAGAAACAATACCAACTCCCATTTTCTTACACAAAATAATATATAATTATTATTCTTTAAATGATCATTTTCCTTATATTTTCCTTATATTTCCTTATATTTCTTTCTTTTAAGCCACAGAAATCCACACCTTTATGATGAAAATAGGGTTTCCACTGGCTCCCTGTGAATTCCCTTTACATTCCTGAGAGGAGCAGGCCAAAAAGGCTTTCATCTTCACTGGAGCAGACTATTGTACTTCAAAGGTTAAGTAGCAGGATCCCATGGGTGGCATTGGGAGGGGTCCTATGATGCAAAAACATTGTTTATGTAGTACACTCAACAATAATCAAGGGTTAATGGTCAGCAGAAAGGAAAAACTTGGAAACTGATGCCTGTCCTGTTTGACAATAACTTCCCAGTCCCTGACACAGGCCAAGCTATATTAACAACTTCAGGGTTAAATTTGGACCTTTGGCTTAAGCTGACCAGTTCACTTTCCTCATGATAGCCATTTGGTTAATTAGAATTTAGAATTTATTTGATTTGTAAATCGCTTACAAGATAATAGGTATAAGTATATACATAGTTATGAATACATGAAATGGGTACATATAAGAAAAAAAAAGAAACAATAGGACAGGGACCGTAGGCACGTTGGTGTGCTTATGCACGTCCCCTACAGACCTCTTAGGAAAGGGGTGAGGTCAATAGTGGACAGTCTAAGGTTACAGTTTTTGGGGTTTGGAGACTTACAACGCATCCATATATGCCCACACTCCTCTAAAGGTTTGGCCAAGATCTCTTTATTGTGGAATCCAGCACTGCCCCCGCCCCACCCCACCATCTAATAAAAGATTTAATCTCTGTCCCAGCATCTATCTGCAACTCTTGGGTGCAAGAAAACATGGTTCCAAAGAGTTCAGCCCTCCTTGGAACCTTGCCTACTTTTCCCGCCCCGCTGCCTAATCCGGCAGCTCTTGCTGAAGGGCCTCTTTGACAGTCAAGCAGGAGAGGATGTGGGCCCCTCCCGCCTTCCTTTCCTCGGCCAGCAGCGGGCAAAGGCTGCCGTAGGAAGGCTCCCGCTGCGCCGGGATCCTTTGTCTCTCTTTGAAGAGGGAGGAAGGGGGCAGACAGGAACACCCCCCACTCTTCCTTCCTTCCGTCCCACTGGCGGCGTCTTTGGGTGGCTCTCGGGTCGCCTTGTCAATCACCGTTGCCCAGAAGCCACAGGGTTGCCCCGCACTCCCGCAGACACCCATCAGATTGGAAAGTCATTATTTTACTTACTCGGCCATGCCGGTGTGGGTTCAGGCAGCTGCTCCTGCTGCCGCCGGGACTTCGCTGCCGCCTTTTGGCCGCTCATGGAGCGCTAGCGAGCACGATGGCCGCGCCTCCCGCCTTCTCCGCCCGCCGGCTCCCTATACTGCAGTCCATACTTCTGCTGTTCGCCTGGGCACCCCGCGCTAAGGTAAGGGGCCAGAGGCGGCGAATGTGGGCCAAGGTGTGGCGGTGCCCGATTTTCAACCGCCGCTGCACTTTGGGGGGTTTTGTGCGTCCTTCCCTAAGGATTTCCGAAAGGCACTTTTGCAATGTGCTCCCGCCGCGGCTATCCCTAGCTGGGCTTGCATTTAGGAAAAGTAATACCCCTGACTGAGTAATCCGTTCTTGAGGAAGATCTCATGACTGTCCCAGCGACCCTCGCTCTACTACTCAGATCTGTCGCGAATCTTGGCTCCAAATCGACCTCTTTTCTTGGGCGTTTTCCCGCCCCATTCCTTTTAAAATTTTTGTGATCAGTGCTGAGCAAGGAGAGAAATGTGTGAAACGACAGCGCTGGTTTAGCCTGCGTCCCGTCCTCTGGAAACTTCCCGCGGCGTCTGCTTTATAATTCAGGCTGGGGTTTTATTTTATTTTTGCCCATTGCAATTAGTTTCTCTCTACATCTCATGGCATTGTCACTAGTGGCTTTAAAAGCGTCTCTGGTCGTCTCGAATTGGAACCCTACTAATGCAGGGCAGAAAATGGACAGGCGTTTGTGGTTTATCAAGTAAAGGGTTGAATCACCGAAATACTGTCCTGCATGAAAATTCAGAATTTGGTTGCTGTTTTTGTTTAAAGAAATGTTTATTACTGAATCTTAAACCTTACTCCGGTGTTATACAGATATTCAAGGTGGTTTGCAGCAATAAAAATAGGACCAAGGAAAAATAATAATTTGGTTAAAATCAAAATCAAAATTAATTAAAATCATTAAGAAGTTAAAGCTTGTCAAAAAGATGCATTTTAACCATCTTCCTAAATAATGGGAGAGCAAGAACCAAGCTCTTTTTTTTAGGAAGTGCATTTGTATAGCTTAGATACTCAATGGACGGAAGACCCTTGACCAAGTCCCTGATTGTCCATCTTCTGGCAACAGGGCCATTTTCAAAGGATCTCTTCTAATTATATCAGGAGCTGGCCAGATTCATGCTGGAACAGGTAGTCCAGCAAATAAGCCCTATTCCTGTTTAGGATTTTGAAGATCAAAAAGGCACTTTAGGTTGTGCCAATAGTTATGATAACCTTTGCAAGTGTTTCTAGTTTCTATCATCATATGATACCAGAGCCATGCAGTAATCAATAATTTGGTCCCTGCACCTTGCATCTTCTGGACATTTTTCATGAGTAGCTAAATATGTTAGAAGATGTTGCTTTCTGGAAAAATCAATTATATGCTGTTTGTTTCAGAAGAATAGGTCTTTCCCCTGTTTCCTTTCTTCTTAGCTTTTGGATTGCTTATCCTCAGAACATTTTTGAGAAGAACTGCCAACCCATTTTAGATGGGGAAGTATGGTGTATTCATTTGGCCTTTTTTTGAGGCATACAAAGACATACCTTCTGACCTGACCAACCTGAAGTTCCAATTAGAGCCCTGTGCTCTTTAAATAATTCTTGTCTCCCCACCGTTGTTAAAATCTCCCCATCTTTCATTATTGCAAAACACCTATAGAGAATCCAGGCCACCAAACACTACCTCTGCCATTAGATGAAGGAGGCAACCCCTCCCCATTTTAGTCCACTTGCTTTAGCTGCCCTAGATTTCATGGATCACTGAACCCATTGTAGCCCTGTTTTTCAGAAATCCCACAGAAAACCTTCCTCCAGTCTTTGAATAAGAAAGAGTCACCTCTTTTTCTATCCCGGGATGGGGAACACTGCTGCTCCTTTCAAATGCATTTCAGTGATTTTCTTATGCAAGAACTCCAAACCTCTATTAGCTGGAAAGAAAGTTCCAGCTCTGGGTGTTCAGAATAGATGCACACTTGTCATTAACTTTCCTCATCACCTTGCCTCCTTCAGATGCTTGCACTGATAGATAAGCACCAAATTTCCTGAAATTGCAGAAAAACAGAACATCTTCATCTTTCATGGATAGAAATGTAATCAATAAGTACTGTGCCACTTCTTTGTATTCCTGTAGCAACTATTAACATTCCATGAGATACAACAGCTCCTCTCCATTTTCCACTTCTTTCCATACTCACTGCCACTCTGGACAGTGACTCATAGAGATACGCAGCAGACAGTATTCATAGCTTACAGTATCTGTGTGACCTATGTGGATAGATAATTCTGTCAGGAACTGATTGCAGAGGCTCACATGAAGCCTACTTTATTTCTCTGCAGCATCTCAATCAATTCTGTTTTCTCTGTATTATTCACATATATATCTAACAGTCCAGAGTGATGCCTGAAAATGGTGTTATGGCTGCAGGGGATATAAGAGAAATTCAGGTAGTCCTAGCTAAAAGACAGTAATTGGGACTAGATGTTCTGTCACTAAATGATGTCATATACTTAAGCATGATGTCATATACTTGCACTGCTCAGTAGCAGCAGTTCTATTAGTCCCCAGTTATTAAGTGAATCACTGCTGGTCATTAAGTGAGGACCTCATATTATCAGAGCTTCCCACTTCTTGCCAACTTCCCCATTGACTTAGTGGAAAGCCAGCAGGGAAGGTTGCAAATTGCAATCATGTAACCATGCGACACAGTGACGGTCTTCAGAACTTCGGGTTGGTTGCTGAGCACCAGGAGTACAATCATGGTGCTGCAAAGCACTGCAATGATCAAAACTTCAAGGACTGGCAGTAAGTACCACTCATTCAGTGCTATTGTAGCCTTGAATAAGCGCTGCACAACTTTTGTTTACCAATGATTATCTGTGCCATCTTTGGCAATCCTCCCAACCAGGCAAAATGATGGGCTAGGGGACGCAACATGGCTCATGCTACTAGGAATTTTGGGGGAATAGAGGAAATCTCACTCAAAGCCCCATCTGCGTCAACCTATGGTATGAATTTAGCCTAGCGGATTAGAGGTTCCTCAACTCTGTTCCTCAGTAGTAGAGAGATGTGAGTTTAGATTTTTAAAAATGAAAAAAAAAAACCATCAAAACTCC
This sequence comes from Bungarus multicinctus, assembly GCA_023653725.1. Classification (NCBI taxonomy): domain Eukaryota; kingdom Metazoa; phylum Chordata; class Lepidosauria; order Squamata; family Elapidae; genus Bungarus; species Bungarus multicinctus. Next base: position 29,529,101 of record CM042842.1, on the reverse strand, counting down.
CCATGAGTTTGAGATAAAAGTTTTAAAGTAAATACTATGGAAGAAGGAGAAGAGAGCCCCAAAAAATAACTTATCAGTCCCAAGTACTGGGGCTGAGAAGCATACGCAGGACATGGAGGCATCCAATAATGAACAATTATATACAGGAAAGTACAAATTATTATATATTTCATACTTTATTTCAATCTGCAGATAATATGCATATATCCAACAGTCTACATCAGAAGAACCAAAACATTGTCCTACAGCAAAACATGAACCTAGGAATAGCTTGTGAGGTTAGAAAAAATGGAGATACTGGCAGTTATTCTGGAGTTCTTAAGGTAACCTTTCCCTGTTTGTGTCAGGACAGTAGTGAGGCAGCAGAAGAAGCCGGTACCTGGAATGAAGAGGTCACCAAATGGTGGGGAGAATGGAGTTCCTGGTCTACATGTTCCCGCACCTGTGGAGGAGGTGTAATGTCAAGAGAGAGGCACTGCTTATGGCAGCGGTAAGTAGTTGACCAAGGCCACTTGACAGAAATGCAAGACCTTTAGTTGGATAAGCCAATTTTACGATCACAGTACACTGGGCATTTAAAAAAAATATTGAGATGTGACAGAGCAATTCACTAAATCACTTTTTCTCTGAGGGGCTCAATTTCTCTAACTTCCTCTTCATAGATAATTTTCATAATCCCCACTGTTTTCTCTATTTTCTTGAGGTTCGGAAACTAACAACCTGAACTGATTCCCCAATTAAAGTGCAGGGAAGATGCAGTTTGTATAAGGTGATGATAGATTTCTTTCTGAGGAATCCTATACTTTCAGCTTTAGCCAGGTTGCTCAAATTTCCAGCTAGCTAACCATGCTGAACTTCAACCTGCATCCAAGAGTTGAATAAGCTCCAGAGAAGCACCTCTTTTAATCTGCTGCTCCACATCCCTGGATGCTAATGAGAACAGGCATTGGAGACTTCTATCAACTATGCTTATCCACATTTCTTCTTCCTATTCTACATAAACATACTTCTGCGGGGTGAAACCGTTTCTCTTTCCAGCTGTCAAAATTGTGTGAGTTTATGTGTGTCCTTTTTATGTGGTGTGCCTGCATAATTGAGGTCTGGATATGCTGAGGTTCTTTCTGTTTGGAAATAACCCTGATTCTCAGTGTAGTTAGAAATAATGAATTTTTGGTGGATCTTTAAAGACTAGATGGTGTTGGATCTAGTTAGCAAAACTGTGCAGTGTTTTGGATTTGAAGAAGCAATTTATCTGAAGTGTGCGTGGGATTTGTACTTGCCTTGTTCAATAACATTTTAAAGCATGTGTTTCCTTTTTCCGGATTGTAAAGGAGCTGTAAAGGCCAACTGTGTAAGACCAAGAAAAGATATGGCTGCTTTAATGCAGTGTGTGCATTAACAAATTCTTCAAACTTTAAATTCTGCTTTCCCATTAAAATATGTAATTATATCAGGTAGTACTGAATTTGGATAGAAGACCAGACTTATATACTATACCATGTGCACAATTATTAGACAAGTGAGTATTTTGACAATATATCATCCTTTGTATGCATATTTTCCACCTCCAAGTTGTATAAACTTAAATGCTTAATGAATATAAGCAGATCAGGTGATATGTATTTATGTAATGAGGGAGGGTGTGGCCTAAGGAGGTCAACATCCTATATCAAGGTGTACATAATTATTAGGCAGTTTCTTTTCCTCAGGCAAAATGGCCCAAAAAAGAGATTTAACTGATTCTGAAAAGTAAAAAATTGTAAAAAGTCTTTCAGAGAGATGCCGCACTCTTGAAATCATTAAGATATTGGGGTGTGATCACAGAACCATCAGACATTTTGTTGCAAATAGGGTCGCAAGAAATCTATTGAGAAAAAAAGACGCACCTTAACTGCCAAAGATTTGAGAAGAATAAAACATGAAGCTACCAGGAACCCATTACCTTCCAGAAGAACATGATTTTTATGCAAGACAATGCTCCATCGCGTGCATTGAAGTACTCCACTTCATGGCTAGCCAATAAAGAGGCCTTTTTAAAGATGAAAGAATAATGACATGGCCTCCTTCCTCACCTGACCCTATTGACCCTAAACCCTATTGAGAACTTGTGGGCCCTTCTTAAACGGGAAAATTATGGTGAAGGAAAACAGTACACCTCTCTGAACAGTGTCTGGGAGGCTGTGGTTGCTGCTGCACAGAAAGGTTGATCGTCAACAGATCAAGAAACTGACAAACTCCATCAATGGAAAGCTTCTGACTGTTATTGAAAAGAAGGGCGGCTATATTGCTCATTGTTTTGTTTTGTTTTTGAATTGTCAGAAATGTTTATTTATAAATTTTGAGTTCATTTATTATTCTCACTTTAACAGATGAAAATAAATGAATGAAATAGGAAAGTTTTCAATTTTCATTTAGTTGCATAATCATTCTGCACACTAATAGTTGCCCAATAATTGTGCACGTGTAGATATTCTCCTAAGAAAGCCATAACTTCACTTTTACTTCCTTAAATATTCAGGTTTGAGGTTTATTAACATTTTGGATTGACCAAGAGCACTATAGTTGTTCAATAATAAAATTAATCATTCAAAATATAGCTTGCCTAATTGTGCACACAGTGTAGACTGGGAACCTGAAAAATCATCCGGAATGAAGGGAGTAGCACACTACTACCATATATATGAAACTCAGTTTCAGAAAGACTTTTCAAATGGTGTTTCATACTCTAAACCAGAATCTCTCTGAAGTCAACGTTTTCAGTTCTTTTGAAGAAGGATTCTCTTTTATTGCAGGCTACATGTATCTCAGGGGACAAATAGTAGCATGTGCCTGGGTCAATCGAAGCGCTATCAGTTATGCCAACAGCAGGTAAGCTTATCTTTTGTAGATACTCTATTTGATCTTCAAGAATGAATTTGATCCTTTGTGTGCTGCAGAGCCCAGCTAGCAGTTCAACAAGTATGAAGGCAAATGATTTTACATGTTGACAGCAGCAAAACTCCTTTGTAAACAAAAATGGAAGGACACTGAGAATCCCACAATGGTAGAATGGCTATAAAAGTTGATGGAGTTAGCAAATATGGCTACATTAACCGCTTTGATTAAAGAAAAGAGCACAATTAATTTTGGTTCTACTTCAAAACCACTCTTGGACTTTTTGCTTGAAGTGGGGAAAAAATGAAACTTTGATTTTGGCTGATTCGGTAGGTTTGATGTTATATAAATGGCTGTTATATACTATTATAGAAAAGTAAAAAGTTGAAGTTTCATGTTATTACCTTATTGTACTGTACCAAAAGGAGTCGGGAGTCTTTTTTTTTTTCTTTTCCCCCTCTACCTTACACTTTTCTCTATTTTACCTTTATTTTTGTTTTTCTTTATATTTTTGTTTTGATAAACTAATAAAGTTTCGAACTGTGAAGTACGGGGGAAAATGGGAAGAGGTTTTTGTTTTCTCACTATTTACACTTTATTGTTAGCTAAACCTGCAGTGCTTCCTAGCATTTCAAAATAAAAGAACAGAAAACACAGTGCCTTCAAAAAAAAATGGTTTTGTATAATTTATCTCATTCTTCATATTTCTTGATCATCGTGAGAGCATATAGACTTCCTTAAATGTTCAGTAATTCAGTATTTTTTTTTTCCATCTCAAGCTTTTGTCCTTATCTGAAGAATAAGTAAGTGACTTAGCATAGAGAATTTGTTTGGAGAGTTTATTCTTACTCCTACCTATACCTGTCAAATTTGCCTGGTGGAATTCTCCCGACAAATGTGTTCTATTTCAAAACTCAATTGAAATAGAGATACTGGGTAGAAAAACAACTTACAGATGCAGCTGAAGGAAATGACAGAGTCTCCTGATGATGACAGAATGGAATATCCTACTACTTGGTCAGCAGTTAGGTTAGTATTTTTAATAAGCTTGCTGTCCCAATGAAAAGTTCTTTATCAGAAGAACATTAGCTTAGGAAAGAGAAAGAGTTTAACCAGGAGTGGGATTCTGCCAGTTTGCACCTATTCGCTAGAACCGGTTGTTAACATTCTAAGCAGTTCGGAGAACCAGTTGTTAGAAGAAATTACTGGCCTAATCCTGTAAGGAAGGCAGGAAGGAAACATTCTGGTGTTGCTTACAGAAACTGCCTCCCCGTTAACCCTTATTACATTCTTGGCAGGACTAGACTTCCTGTCTCAGGAACATCTCTGGAGTTTTCTTCCCCTCCTTTGCTATGTGGAGTGACCATTCAAAGTTACCATGGCACTGAAAAAAGTGACTTATGACCATTTTTCACACTTACGACCGTTGCAGCATCCCCACAGTCATAAGAGGCCAGGCGAGGAGATGCGTGCCTCGATGCGAGTGAGGTTGAGTTGGCCATGCCCAGCCAGTAACATGACCTACCAAGCTGTGTCCACCCAGTCACATGACCACCAAGCCACGCCCATCAACTAGGCCTGCCCACAGAACCGGTTGTTAAAAAAATTGAATCTCACCCCTGAGTTTAACAGAATTCAACCCTTTTCCTATGTCAGTTTACAAGGACTCTTTTTTTCAAACTCTTGTTCTGTTCCGCAGAAAATCCCACTGTAATTGGACAGGATTTTAAGTATATACTAAGTTAACTGACGCAAACGTAGTTGCTGTGAAAGGTATTGTCTAAATCTCAGGAGGAGAAATGTAACCTACTATGCAGATCCATATGACCAAAGGCCAATTAATTCAAGTCCTGAAAAGCAAAAGATACGAGATGTTGCAGCCAAACCATCTATATGGATGCTCCAGTGGAGTGGTCATAAAACTAGCTTTGTTCTGCAGCCATGCACTTTCCCATTACACAACATATCTCTTTCAGAGAAATTCTTCTTCTTCAGGTATTGTAAATTCTCTTTAATGAATAAAATTTGAAAAGGCATGTCTGTTCCAGCCAATATCCAGCTTTTAAATGTTAACAAGGTAACAGGATTGCATGTCTCCTATTAGGAACCTTCAAGATAGGTACATTAAAACACACAGATTGCAGATAGAAAGTACCTCTTTGTGAATCATCAGAACAGCCATGCCTTTTTGATATTGGCATGGCTGCTTTAAAAGCTGCTCCAAGTAGGCTCCATGTGTATATTTTTCACCACTCATTTATTCATCTGATTTCTTTGTTTCTGGTGGAAATTTAATACAATTAGTGGAAAGAAGAGAAACAAAGGACTAATGAAGAGACACATATATGCTATTTACTTTCAAACAATTTATTTGGTTGTTAATGATATGGATGGCCTCTGACCTCTTTTTGTCCTAAACCATTACATTTCTCTGAAAACTTCAAAATCTTCATACAATTAATACCATTCAGATTGTTCACTCCATTATTTTTCAACCTGGCTGAGGAATTCCAGGAGTTGTAGTCCATGGATCTTAAACACTGGTTAATGTTATATTTGGAAATACAGTAATTCCATGTCAGTCTAGTACGGAGAGGCAATGGAACAAGCACCAGTTTATGTTTCTTTTCTCCCCAGCTTTGCCCTGCCAACACAGCCAGTTTCAAGCAACATCAGTGTGCCAGTTTCAATTCCAAGGCCTTTGGGAAACACTATTATCATTGGATGCCTCTCTATCCAGGTTTGCCTTTGCTAACTTACTAAGCAGAAGCTATAGATCAAATGATAAGGAGATAAGAGGGTTTGCAAGACTTTGTGAAGATTGAAGACTGCAAATATTTATTCCCAGAAAACCAGTGTGTTTAAAATAGTAATTTTAGTCAGGTTCTAGTTCATGTTGGAAGATAAATACAATGTATATGCTTCTACCTAGCAAGAGGTCTCAGGTAAGATTAAAAAAAATAGCAATAATTTTTTAGAATTATTTAATTCTGAATTGGAAAAAAAATTGTGATTCACTAGATGTTGCTGAATAACCCAAAGGTACTTTTCAAAAGGCAATTTGACTTTGTTTTTTTTCCTTGAAAAACATTTTTCTTCTTCATCAGGTCTTGCTGAATTGTGGGGAATGGAAGGATTCATATTCTTAGCAGTTATCTAGTTGTTAGCACTCGAAAAGTTTGTTGTTAGCTCTCTAAGAGTTGAGAGTTTATCTGTACTCTCAGAATCACCTGAAAGAGTGCAAATGATTGTGGAACCTTCTTGGTACTGCTAAAAGGACTGTGTGGTAGACAGATGATGTCTATTCCTCCCCCCTCTGGCTGAAAGAAGGCTGTTCAATTTTAATATAAATGGTCTCTTTGATCCCTTTTCAAACCAATGGTCCTCTGTTCAGAATGTGGATTTTGCTATCTTCAAAAGAGTGGCCTTTGTCTCAGGGGTGGGATCTGACGGAGTTAACTATCAGTTTGGTCATTTACAAGGTTCGGTGATTTACGATGTGCTTCCCCCGCATGCTGTGTCTGTAAATTGTCATCAGCATGCTGTGTGCAGAGAAGCAGCCTTTCAAAAAGCCCTCTTTTCCTGCTTTTTTAATTGTAGCTGTGCCTCGCACGGCAGCTGAAGTTGAAAAACTCAGGAAATAAAGGTCAGGTAAGAGCGGCCGGGTGGGTGGGTGGGCAAAAACAGCAGCAGACATAGAACTGGTTCTATGTCTGCTGCTCTTCAGAGCTACCGGTTCTACAGAGGTGGACAAAACTGGTAGAAACCCACCCCTGTTTTGTCTTTCAAATGCCAATGGCCTGCTGAACCTTGTCCTGATGGGTTTGTCCTCCTGTGTTGTGCCATGCGTTTGTGAAGTGGTTTTTTTATTTCTCTAAAAAGGGCATTTATATTAAAATTGAACAGCCCTCTCTCAACAGAGAGGGAGGGATATGACACCACCTATCTCCTATCTATAACACAATCATTTCAGGGGACCAAGAAGGTTCCACATCCATTTGCACTCTAATTCAGGTGACCCTGAGAGTACAGGTAAACCCGCAAGTGGCCTCTATGACTTTCAGAAAGCTAATCACCAGATGACAGCTAAGAATATAAATCTTTCCATTCATTCCTCACCATTCAGCCAGAACTGAAGAAGCTTCTTGGATGAGAGGTGAAACATTTTTTTCAAGGAAAAAACAGTTGCCTTTTGAAAAGCACCTTTGCCTTGATGATTGAGAATCATCCATGGACATGTTGCTGAATAACACCTCCTAGAAGTCACAATAAGAATAGACAATGGTGTTGATTGCTATAAAGGTTCAAAATTTCCATTCTTTATTTAATTGGTTTTAACATCTTCTGGTATGGAAGTCTCCTGACCCAAATTTGCACGCCTTCCCTGTTTCCTTTTCTCCTGTGCTTTTCTGTAGATGATTACACCAGCATTTCTAACAAGCCCTGTGATCTCCAATGCACTTCAAGGAATGGGGAGAGACAACTCATGACACAAGCCCAGGATGGCACATCGTGCAAGGATAGAGCTTACCAAGGAGTCTGTATCAGTGGGGAGTGTGAGGTACAACTTTGATCAAAGGAACTGCTCTCTAGATTCATATATGATCCAAAGGAATATTTTCCTAGATGCCTACTGCGGTGGGATGACTCTTAGCTTTGGGATGTATGAGCTCAGCTGGCCAGATCTATTGGCTAAGACTGGGACATAACCAGGGGTTGGCTTCAAAAATTTCAGCAACCAGTTCTCTGCCCGGTTGCTAGGTGGGCATGGCTATGGTCGGCATGGCCTAGTCTGCCTCCTGCACCATGGCGGAGGGAGCATTTTCACCCTCCTTGGTCTCTGGAGGCTTTCCTTGAGCCTCTTGAAGGGGGAAAATGGCCTCCCCCGGGCTCTGGAGGACCCATTTCTGGCCTTCCAGAGCCTCCAGGAGGCCTGCTTTTCCCCTTTCCCAAGACTCCTCATGGGCCCTGCACTGACCTCGCATCCAAAATGGGCTATGTGGAGACTCCTGGGAGGAGCGGAGTGGGTGGGCGGGGCCAGCCAGGGGTGGGATTTGGCGGTTGTCCGAACTGGCCATAATATTAGCTACGGGTTCTCCTGAACCCGGGTGAATCCATAGCAGCCCACCCTTGGACATAACAAGAGTACACTGGGACGTTCCACTGGAACAGACCAAAGGCCTCCTATTTTAACATCCTATTTTAAGCTAGAGGCCTTAGGGAAATCAAGAAAAATAATATAGAGTTCCATAACCTCCCAGTAGGCTGGTGTTGAGGTGTAATTTCCATTTCACATTTAAGGCTTCTCTTTTTGCTTTGATGTGTCTCATATTTATCACATCAATACTTTTCTTTGTCTGATGATGTTATCATCTACTTCTAGTCCAACAAATCACTGATTTGTTTTCTGGTGTTTTCTCAGTCTGTGCATAATTTTATAGCTCCCTTTTGTGCCATTTTACAAATCCCTAAATGAAGAAAGATTAAATTTTTAAGGTCTGTTTCATGAAATGTATGTGCAACTGAAGTGAGAGAAGAAGAGTTATGAAGCATTATGTTGTCCTAAATCCGCACTCCAAATTTTGAGCAAGGGAGATGGAGTAGAGAAAAGAACCAAGCTTTAAAACAGAGGTCCCCAAACTTGGCAACTCTAAGACTTGTGGACTTCAACTTCCAGAATTCTGGGAGTTGAAGTCCACAAATCTTAAAGTTGCCAAGTTTGGGGACTCCTGCTTTAAAAAATAGAAATAAGAAATAGAGCTATACACATCAGTTGTGGGAAAAGAAACAAAGAGCTGATCCAAAAACTGAAGAATCAAGGTGGGCTTTTAAGCATGGATTTCAAACTGGCCTTTCCTTTCCCCCCCCTAGCCAATAGGGTGTGATGGCAGCCTCTACTCTTCCCAGGTGATGGATCGATGCCGGGTATGTGGAGGAGATGGAAGCACTTGCTACCGAGTCTCAGGCAGTTTCCGAAAGGGGATCTCACAGTTAGGTACACTTTGCTAACAGAACTGAGCTATTTTGTATTACGCTTTGTGACTTTCTTGCTTCTGGTTAGACAATTCTGGTGTAGTGGTGAAAGTGCTTGCTTAGGAATTCTAATCCTGCCTTAGGCATGAAAACTGGTTGGGTGACTTTGGGCCAGTCATCCTCTCTCAGCCCAACCCACCTCACAGGGCTATTGTAGGAAAAAGAGGAAGAGGAATACTTGCCATCTTGAGTTGTTTGTAAAAATAATAAAGGTGGAATGAAGATGTAGTAAATGAATAAATTTAGCTTAAGGCTAAAGCAAGAAAAAAAAAAACCTCAAATATATATTTTGGAGGATATTGATCCCATCTGATGCCTTTATGTTGGAGTCTGAGACTGAATTGGACATCTTTTTAGAGCAGAATGATAATATGCAGTACATTGCCATAGCCACATGATATGGCATTGTTGAATTCCATTTGCATATTTATCCTTTCATAGTGCACCTAAAACCTATCATGGGCAAAAGCATATGGACTACAAAACTCCAATGAAAAAGCAGGAGACAGAAAAAAGTTCAGGGTCCCTTGTGAGGTTATTTTCTTTCACAAAAAGCTAATGCCATTTTGTAATGGATAGTTTCAGATAAATATTGTAAATATTGCAAAATAACAATTTCTGCCGTTTCATTGTCATTAGCTGTAAATAACGAAATTACAGGGAACTGTGGCTCAACATTCTTTGGAGGCCCCAAACTCTCCATGTTATAAATACTTTCAATTGAGGAAGTCTAGTTATATTCTTAAATTAAGATCATATTGTGCATGTGGGCAGCTTTATTCTGCATTTTGAAAAGCAAGTAATGAATTCGTTGAATGAGGGATTATGAAATAAGATATAAAAGAGAATGAATTGAAGAAGACAAACAAGGAAGATGGATCAGAAAGCAATGCATACATTTGAAGCAGTATTATTGCAGTCCCAGGATCTTGTATGCATTTTTTTCTGAGAAGAAAGGAAAAATGTGAAATTGGAGAATATATTCTGTAGGACAGGGGTGTCAAACTGGATTTCATTGAGAGTTGCATCAGGGTTGTGTTTGACCTTGGGGGGCCCGGGTGGGCGTGGCCAACTCAATGTCACTCATTGAGTTTATGTTTTCAGCCACGACTGCCTCCTGCAGCCCTCTGCTGGCAAAAATGGAGCTTAGGGAGGCTGCGCATGGCTTCCCTGGACTCCATTTTCGCTGGCAGAGGCATAGCGGGCCAGTCCTTCACTGTATCCAGGGTGGCCCCACAGGACAGATCTAAGCACCCCATGGGCCGGATCTGGCCTGCGGGCCCTTGAGTTTGACACCTCTGCTGTAGGACATGTCAGGCTGTGCACAAAATATTCCACATGCAGAATCACAGATAATCTTGCAACAGTTCTTTTAGAGAACTGAAAAGAGCTGCTTTTCAGAATAAGATGTGTGGCATATAGATTTAATAAATAAATAGTTCTTTCCTTTGATGAAGCCAAACAACTGGAGCTCTTGGTTGAGTCAAATAACAGCCTGAAAAACTCTGGTTCCACCAAATATCAAAATATGGGATTGGGATTGAGCACCACATTTCATTTTGATTGAAAGAAATAAAACCCTTCACTATTATATCAGCCCACAAATTCCCACAGTGTTTCATTATATCATTATTGTTCTCACAATGGCTTTGATTTAGATCATGTTCTGCCTTGGCTGATCAAAGTTGGCTGTGTTGTTCAAAACAGCCTTAATGACTGCTGTACCTGAGGGAAAATAGCAATGTCTGCCCAATTCCTGGTGTTTTGTACTTCAGGCTCTCATATAGTTGGAAAAACAGAGCTGTGTTTAGCATGTGTCCTGATTCCAGGGTTGAAAGAAAATGCAATTATTAATCCATTGGATTACTGAAAGTGGAGAAACGAGCTAGTTGTCCTCCTTCACCCAGGCAATCCACATGTCTTGGGTCAGTCCTTGGAAGTCTTGTGGATTTGAGCTGACTCTGAACTGCAATTACTAGTGTTTTCTTGAGAAAATGCATGCTAATGTTCATTGTCTTCAAGCATTTACACAGCACAGGTGGGGAATGATGGCCCTTTTATGACTTGTGGACTTCAACTCCCAGAATTCTGCCAACTCAGGTACGTTGGAGTTGAAGTCCACAAGTCATAAAGGAGCCAGCGGTCCCCACCTCTGACATGGATGGAGGGTTGCAACTTCATCACACAGGAGCTGCAAGGGTTTCAGTTTACCTTCTGATAAATCTCCTGCTAGAGAGAAGAGGTTTTATAATAGCATGGAGTAACATCAAAATAATCTCTCGGCTTATTTTTTATGATAATCTAACATAATGATAACAGCATTATCCTGTTTTTTAAAAAATAATTGAGACTGTGCATAATTAAAAGCTCTTACACATTGTATATTTTGCAGGTATATAAAATGTTTTGAATGAAACAAGCCTGTTTATCATAAATAGACCTGATGCCCTCCAGATACATTACAACTGTAATTCCCCAAAGGCCAGGCTCTGTAAGAATGCAGAGAATCTCATTCCCAGTACATCTGGAGATAAACTGAAGAGATTATCTGTAACTCTCTGCCGAGTGTAATGCATGGAGTGGCCCAGACATTCTCCACATTCTCAGTGAGTTAGCTGCTATGGCAAAACAGAAAGAACAAAACTTCTTCGTAGAAAAAGGCCTGTTCATCTGATTTTAGTTGTTCTGATTTTTCTATATTCCTCACTTCCCAGGGTATGTATTTATCACCAACATTCCTGCTGGTGCTACAGATATACTCATTATTGAACGAAGGAAGACAGAGAATATCCTGGGTAAGCAATCTATATCAGTATTATACTGATTAACTTATAGAAAATGTGGATAAACAATGAAATAGTTCTAATGCCAAGTTATTTGTCATGCCCCTGGTGGAGACCAACTCTGAGGGAGAGGAGGAACAGCCGATAGGGAGTGGAAGTGTGGTTCCGGAGGTTGTGGAGGAGGCTGGGGAAGGGCAGAGGCCGGCTGAGCAGTCAGAGGAGGACCCAGGCCCATCCCCTATCCATCCTAGGGCACGCAGGGAGGAGAGGATAAGGGAGTGACATGGTCTACTCAGGAGGAGAGGGCTTTGATCCTCTTCATGGGCTGCAGCTGTGACAACTGAATAAGAGTACGGACCTGCATACTGGCAAATGCTGGAAACAAAGCATGTAAATATCTCTAGTTTATAGTTCCTCTCTGAGTTTGGCATCCTTCTCAGTGTGTGTTATCTGTGGACATCCTCCTGCCTTATCTTGCCTGGTTTGTGTTGCTTTTTTCCTTCTTCGTGTAACTGTTTGTGTGGAAGTGTTTTTGTCTTCCGTCAAAGATATTCGGATCTTGGAAGCAAACTGAAGGAATAAAAGGGGCTTCACCTGTTTTCTGTGACTGTGTTTGTTTTGTATCCCACCCTGAGTCATCACATTATCTAACAGGTCAAAAAAAAAGTATGCTTAAAGGATTTCATGTTTTATTTATTTACTTATTTAATGTATGTGGCTTCCAATTATATGCAATATAACAATGAAATGGAATGTTCTTTTAGTGCCAGGTTACCTAACAGGTTAACAAAAACCCTACAGCATAACCCTGAGCTACTCACTAACAACAGCAAGACCAATAAAATCAATAAAGATAAAAACTAATAAAGAAACTTCTAGTGCCCCCAACTACACACCCATACATCCATAACTAAATTTTCTGAGCTTCCACTTCATACATCAGATGCTCAGTGGTTCTGGAAAAAGCCAGGTCATTGAAGTTTTTTTGGAAGGGTAGGACAGTTAGGGGCCTGTTGAATCTCAGAGGGAACCAAAACTGGCAAGGAGTGGTTATCAAGAAGGCACACTTCTGGGTCCCTCTGGATAGCAACATTTGAGCGAAAGGACCTGGATTGTTTCCACCTTATCAAGCATAGCAGAATGGGCAGATTACCTTGGAGAGGCCCTGTGCATTCTGCTTTTAAAGGTAATAATCACCATAAATCACACCTAGAAACAAAAGTGAAAGCCCTTGCAATGGCATACATCATCTAAGAGATACCCCCAGTGCCGCTTCATTCCAGACCTCTTGTAATTTCTTCAAGGACAGAATGGGTGGCAGTAATCTTTATGTATGCACATGTCTCTTAAAACAGCATTTCCCAGTCTCAGCATTGTTAAGATATGTGGGCTTCAACTCCCAAAATGCCCCAGCTAGCATAAAGCTCACACATCCTAAAGTTGTTAGGTTGAGAAACACTGCCTTCAAGGATTTTCAGACAGTGTTAAATTGATTGACCCAAAGTGCATAAATATAACTTTCCAAGTATAATAGAGGATTGAAGCAATGCAATTATAGATTTTTTTTATGGACATGTTTTCACTTCATAAATAAGCTGCTTTTGAATTTGACTTGACTAGCTTTTTATTCAAGATAGCACCTTTTTTCAAACTCCTGTAGTCTGTATCAACATTTTACATCCCAAAGTTAACCTAGACATGTGGTATTTCTTGATGATATTTATGGAGAAGTGAAGGAGGAGAAGTATACAAGTACGATACTATTAGGTGCTAGGCTCACTCTGTACTCCCAAAATGTTTTGGGACCCTACTTGGCAATATATCAAATGTTGGTTGGATGTATTTAGCAAAATTTTATCAATAACTACATATGCCTGCCAGCAGTTTGGCAGTTCGAGTCTCACCAGCTCAAGGTTAACTCAGCCTTCCATCCTTCCAAGGTCAGTAAAATGAGAACCCAGATTGTTGGGGTCAATATGCTGACTCTGTAAACCACTTAGAAAGGGCTGTAAAGCACTGTGAAGCAGTATATAAATCTAAGTGCTGCTGCTATTAATACAGAGAATAATTTGGAAGTAACATACATTCCATATATCATAAATTTTGAATGTGGTTTCCAACATACTTTTGCTTGATACATTGGCAGACTATATATTTATTGGCCTGGCACCAACTTGCAAGACTGCAGAACTTATGTAGGTACTTTTTCTTCTTCTCAGGTGGTGATAGGCACCCCTTTATTGACAGACTATAGGAGTTCCACGGTCCTTCTTTGGTGTCCCCTCCTTGTGCTTTTACTTGCTGGCAATGAGAACCATTACATTGTGCAAGCTATTGGTTTTTTTTTGCAATATGGTCTTCTCTTAAAATGCCACTAGTGGATTAAACTACATGCACATGCTCCAAGCACTATGAGTCCACTTCTTCATGGCTGTAAATATCATAGGGAGGGAGGTCAGGGTATAAACCCTAATATGCATCTTAAGGAAGATCAACAAATAAGAGTCATTGTGGAACTACTAGAACTTCGGTGTAAACATCTCGATCACCACTAAGTAGCAGAGGGAGTGGCAGTAAACTCATTATTTTTACTGGCATCTAGTGGTTTTTTTGCAACTCAGATCTGTTAAATTTGAACCAGTGGAAATCCTCTTCAGATGGATTGAGTCACTTGGTTTCCAGTTATGCATATCTAAATTAATATTTGCACAATAGATGTGTTTCATTCTCATTTTGTTTTTGTTTTCCTGGTAGCTCTGGCTGATGATCTGGGTCATTTCTTCTTCAATGGAAATTCTGCTATTGACAATCCACAGAATTTTAGAGTGGCTGGCACCGTCTTCAAATACCGCCGTCCTTCCAATCTACATTCTGATGGTCTGGAATACATTATTGCACAAGGGCCCACTAATCAGTCTCTCAACGTCATGGTAAGTAAGGCAAACTACAGTTCAACTATTTCTTACTACATTTTGCAACCATCTGGCAGTTAAATATAGCCAGATATCTAATCTAAAATGCAAGATCATTAAACATTTCAAAACTGAATTAACTTCAGGCAGGCTAAATCTGTTTAATCTAAAATCATTTGGTTTTTAGACTAGGTTTTCACAGCAGTTACACCACATCAAGAGTATATTTCAACAGATCTAATAAAGAATCAGTGCCTTGTTTCTAAATTAGCACCTGCAAAGAGTTTTTATTTCTGGATTTCAGCCTCTCTGAAGCTTAGCATGTTTATCTCCTCCAGGCTTATTTCAGACTATGGGGGCTGAAAAGAGAAAGGGCCAGGGAGAGGAGAAAGCGAGGAACGATAATGAATAGAGAGTAAAACTGTTTTATTTTAATTGATTATGTGCCATCAAGTCTTTTTCAACTCCTAGCAACCACATAGAAAGATTTTCTCCATGATGACCTGTCCTTAATATGTTCTTTCAAGTCTCTCAATGGTGCACTTATCACCATTGCAATGGAGTCCATTCACCTTGCTATTAATCACCCTTTTCTTCTCTTTCCTTCCACCTCGCTCAGCCTTAGAGTCTTTTCCAGGGAACTGGGTCTTTGCATAATGTGTCTGAAATAAGATAACTCATTGGTTATTTTTAGCGGTTTATCAGTGGCTACACTTTTTTTTCAGAAAGCTCACTACTGCTTTCTCCTACATCAGGGGTGTCAAACTCATGTCGTCGTGACAGTGTCACGTGATGATGTATCGGGACTTTTTTCCCCTTTGCTAAACCGGGCGTGGCCAGCACATGATGCATCTGGCCTACGGGCCAGGAGTTTGACAGCCCTGTCCTACATAGTCCCATCTGAAATCAGGTGTACGAGAATCTTCACATTTTCTTCATATTTTAAGAGCATTTTGTTCCATCCCATTTCTGTCACAATTTCTTAATTTGCACAAAAATGTATACATAACTGGAGGGGAAAAAAAGTGTCAAGCAGCACAATTAAATACTTCTCAGGTACATTTAGGATAATTTATTCGTCTGCTTTAAACTAATTCTCTTTACACTTAGTTTTTCAATCAGCAAGAGATAGTAGGTATGTTTAAAGGGCTAACTCTTGTTCCTTTCATGATTTCAAACTTTTATTTCAAACAAACCACTCTTGCTGTCAGATGATTATAAATCTTCTACTGCATGTCATAAATGCTTTTTAGGCTCCCAGAGATTGGCTCAATAGCCACCATACCCCATGTCATAATCCCGCCCCCCCTTTTTTTTAAATTAGCAGAACAAGACAAACTTTTAGTGTCATTTTCAGGATTTCTTTATGGCAGCCAAGAAACCTGGACTTATTTTTGCCCATTCTCTTGATTCAGATTAACAGAGTTAAAAGGGACCTTGTAGTTCATCTAGTCCAACCTCCCACTCAAACAGGAGACCCTACATCATTTTTGACAGATGACAGTCCAGTCTCTTCTTGAAAGCTTCCAGTGATGGCGCTCCCACAACTTCTGAAAACAAGCTGTTCCATTGGTTTGTTGTTCTCACCGTCAGAAAATTTCTCATTTCCAGATTGAATCTCTCCTTGTTCAGTTTCCATCCATTATTCCTTGTCTGGCCTTCAGGTGCTTTTGAAAATAGCTTGACCCCCTCCTCTCTGTGGCATGCCCTCAAATACTATCTGCTATCATGTCTCCCCTAGTCGTTCTCTTCACTAGACTAGCCAAGCCCAGTTCCTATAACCTTTCATCGCCTCCAGTCCCCTAATCAACTTTGATTGATCTTCTCTGCACGCTTTCTAGAGTCTCAACATCTTTTTTAAGTGTGACCAAAACTGGATGCAGTATTCTAGGTGTGGTCTTACTAAGGCTTTATAGAGTGGTATTTGATCTTGATTGTATTCCTCTGTTAATGCAATTTAGGATTACACTGGCCTTTTTGGCTGCTGCCACACATTGTTAGCTCATATTTAATTGGTTGTCCACTAAGATTCAGAGATTCCTCTCACAATTACCACTATTAAGCCTGGTTTGACCCAGTCTATATGTGTACACTCAACTTTTCTTGCCTAAGTGAAGACTTTTCTTTACGTTGAATTTCATTTTGTTAGATAGGGCCCAGTGTTCAAGTCTGAAGATCCAGCTGGATCTTGAGCCTATCATCTAGGCTGCTGGCTATTCCTGCCAGCTTAGCATCATCCACAGATTTGTTAAATTCCCCTTCTAGTCCCTTATCTAAGTCATTTATGAAGCTATTGAAAAGTACTCGGCTTAAGACAGAACCCTGTGGCACCCCACTGCTTACTTCCCTCCATGTAGACGTTATACCATTCAGGATTACTCGTTGAGTGCCGTTTGTCAGCCAGTTACAAATCTATCTGATGGTGATGCTATCTATCCCACTTTTTTCTAACTTGCCAAGAAGTAAGTTGTGGTCTACTTTGTCGAATGCCTATTATAATCTGTAATAATACAAATGCTTGGTTTATGCACAACTGCCAAGAATTTTAAAGTTAACAATGTTCAGCCTACAGTGTAATCTAATAGTACTGTAATTTCTAGGTTCCTACCTAGAATTAAAGAAAGGAGATAATTAAACTGGCTGGCTGGCATTCTCTCTCAGGCTGGCAAGACCTGATCCATTTCTCCATGTCTTATTCCATGTCTTCCTGATCCATGGAAGATGTCTATTTTGAGTAGGAATATTCCTTCGACACCTCTTCTTCTGATCTTTGGGCCAGTGTTCAAATAATTCAAAACTCATAGTCCATCTTAGGATCAACAGCCATTGGTTTTTTTTTTCTTTTCCCCAGAAATTTCTCTTTAGCTCTCTAAATACAGGGAGTCCCCACATTTAAGACCACAATTGAGTCCAAAATTTCTTTTGTTAAATGAAGCATTTAGTTAAGTGAGTTTGCCCCATTTTAGGACTTCTCTTGCCAAAGTGGTTAAGCAAATCACTGTGGTTATTAAATTAGTCAAACTGTTGCTATGTGAATCCATTGACTTTGCTTGTTAGAAGGTCACAAAAGGGGATTACATGACCCCAGGACACTGCAACCATCATAAATATGAGTCAATTGCCAAGCATCTGAATTTTGAGCACATGGCCATGGGGATGCTACAATGGTCATAAGTATGAAAACTGGTCATGTTACTTTTTTCAGTGCCATAGTAGCTTTGAACAGTCACTAAACAAACTGTTGCAAATTGAGGACTATCTGTATAACAGTACCTCACTTACCTGCTTTTCCAATGGGGATTTTTCATATTTGTGAGAAAACATATTCTTTCCTCTATTCCCAGCTTCTACTGTTATTTACAAGAAGTTCCAGTAACAGGAGTTATTTCCTCAGCTCCCAGTTTCTACTAATATTTCAAGGTTGTGTGAAGAATCTTAGGCTGTGACATGATGCAGTTTCGATCAGGAGTAGGCAGTTTTAATTTGATGGACACATTTGGATTTTAAAGCATGGGTTCAGAGGTGTTATTCGCAGGTTCTGACTAGTTCTGGAGAACCGGTAGTGGAAATTTTGAGTAGTTCAGAGAACCGGCAAATACCACCTATGACTGGCCCTGTCCCCATCTATTTTCTGCCTCCCGAGTCCCAGCTGATTGGATGGGTCTTCTTTTGTTGCCCTGCACAGGAGAACGGATCTGGAAAGCAGGTTAGCAGGGTGGGAAGGGAATGGAGATTTTACAGTATCCTTCCCCTGCTACGCCCACCAAGTCACGCCCACAGAACCGGTAGTAAAAAATTCCACCACTGCATGGCTTCTTCATGTTCATCTAATCAGAAATAATTTCACCTCAACCTATCCAAGGGTAAAATTGTAATAATCAGATGAAGAACAAAACCTAGAGAAAATGTTTAGAGGGAATCATGCTATTTTTCGATAGAAAATGCAAAGGGTCAGCTATAGAAGGATGCTTCTATATCTGACCAAAGTTTGAAATTCACTTCATTGTATCCAAACAAACCTTGATGACTACCAGAGCTTCCTCTCTCAGATATTGTTTCAGGGAATTTAAGAGAGTGGTTACCTGGCTTGGAAAGAGGACTTATCGCATTCCCAGATTTGTTCCTGATTTCTTCTTTCATGGGGATTTTTAGGAAAGCAAAATTTGGGAGACCAAATAGAAATGATAAAAAGTGGTATCTTCAAAGAGGTACTCTGGGAGTTCACTCTTAGATTTCAAATAGAGCAGATTTGGGGGCTATGAATCCTTCTGAGCAGACGTGCAAAATGTTTCAAGCTTCAAATACCTTTGGTTATTTCAACCTTATTTTGCTAGAAATGTTGTTCCAAACCTTGTGGGAAATGTTCCAGACCCACAACAACATTTTGAATGAAAATTTGGGCTTCCAATCATTTTGCACACCACCACATCTGCTTATTACAGTTGCTTATGTGAAGCGTCTTTCTCAAAGTTCTTTGGACTGTAGTAGAATCTTGCATCATTTAAAAGTGAGAGTAAGCTTGGTTTTTTTTTCTTTTTGTTAAAAGTACTACAATTTCAATGGAAAAATGCCACATGTAACATATGACTACACTGTGCCTAGAGCATTGTCACCAGCTGTTCAGACAGTTCCGCCATCCATCAAGATGCCTCTTTATCTTCACTTACCAGAACCTAGCCAAAATTACCAAGATGCAGTTTCATCCATTTCCCAAGATTTCAATGCTTCTTGGGTTTCTGTCACAGAGATGACAGATGAGACAGAAGAAGAACCTGGGAGCATGTCCTTCAATACCCAGAACTTCTTCCCAAATAACTCCACTCCCCAAGGCAAAGAATGGGGCTGGAAAAATGGGGCACGGGAGGAAAATCTCAGCTTTCAATTCCAACAACTTTATCATACACGTGAAAGAAGTGAAGATCTGACAGCTGACGAAGAAACAGATCTGGGTCAGTATCCTTTCATAAGCTTATTTACTCAATCATCTATAATACAAAGTTGATGGGAAATGGTTGGTGAGATGTATGTTTCAAGTGCTCCCCAAAAACTACTTAAAGTGTTGCTCGCATTGTACATGTCTGTAATTATGCAACCCTTTCCATATTCAAGGTTTTTTTTTGGAAATGGAAAACTGAAGGGTGGGATTCTTTTTGATAATCCCATTTTTGACTGGCAAAAAACAAACATTATGTGGAATACTGATATTTTCAAAAATTTACTACTGAAATTTAGCTCTCATCATGACTTCATCAATTAACATTGATCTAAGGAGCCTCTGTGGTGTAGTGGTTAGAGTGCAGTACTGCAAGCTACTTCTGCAGCCAGCTGCCTACAATTTGGCAGTTCAAATCCCACCAGGCTCAAGATTGACTCAGCCTTCCATCCTTCCGAGCTAGGTAAAATGAGGACCCAAATTGTTGGGGGCAATAGGTTGATTCTGTAAACCGCTTAGAGAGGGCTGTAAAGCACTATAAAGTGGTATATAAGTCTAAGTGCTATTGCTATTACTAAATCAATGTTAATAGTGATATACTGTATATTCAAAATATATCAAATACTGATCTATATCAATATTGATTTAGAGTCTCTCTCTTTCTCCACACACACACACACACACACACACAGACTGCAGTATATAACAATATTACCCAAATCCTGAATAACACCTCATAATATTAACATTGGACCTTGTCAAAGTGTAGTATCTCTCCTCTTCATTGAAGCAGTCTATCTTTTCACATATTTCCACCTATGTCTGAATAATAAATGCACTGATTTATTGAATAACAAAGAGATTCTATCGCTGCCTAAAGATCAAAGTCCTTTTGTCAAAGCAATACATAAAAGTTGTATATTCAGATGACATATTCCAAATTAAATTTCATGTATATTATTTCTGGAACTTTTTTGATAGTATGTTAGTTTACTTAAATGAAAGTTTGCATTTTTTTTCTTTATAGTCATGAAAGACAGGAAATCATTTTCAAATGCTGAAAGAAGGATGTCATACCTAAACAGATACAGAAACTACTGTAGATTATTCATGGTCAAATGAGAGTATTTCTAAATATTTAGGGGGACAAAAGCCTTTTTAATTGTAGAAAGTAAACTGAATTTTGTCGGCTTCTTGGTTCATTTTCATTCTTCTTAAGCCCTCAGACTCAATAATATTATGATCAGCACAGCCACGCCACATGGCGCAGCAAGATTTGAACTCCATGAAGCCAATAAGATTGGTCCATCCAGACAGCAGCTCTTCAGATCATTGTGTCTTCAGGATCCACAAAATGCCGCTTTTTGTAGGGCATTGCATTACATGACAGCCAAGGTTGGGAGAAAAAATTCAACAGTTATGGGGTTATGGGGTCACGCAACTATCAAATGGCCAGAAGGACTGCCCAAGCAACCTGCAAAAAACTTCCCAGACAAAGTGAATGTCGACCCTTTTGTAATGAACGAAGCAACAAATGATACTCTCATGGCAATTTCTTCCAACCCTAGCTCCAGCTCCAGGCTTCCAATCAGCTTTGGGAACCTGCAGCTGTCAGAGCCTCTTCAAGGTCCAGGTGCTGAAAGGTGAGAAAGAAAATAGATTTGGGAGAAAAGGGTTGAGTGTTCTACGAAAAAAAAGAAGTGTTGTAATGTAAAAAGAAAATATTCAGGAGGAACCTTGGCAACAGAGCAAGCTTGGCTTCCTTTCAAATTCTCCATTTGAAGGAGAGCAAACTACATCCATTTTTCCCTCAGCCCCAGAATTAAGATGCACTGCGTACTTGTTTAGCTTTAGAAAAAAACCTCTCAACTGATTTCATTCATAATTTTCCCATCATATCTAAATTAACAGTCCCGTTTTAAAAATAAATTATTTTGGAGAAAATGTAGATTTTATGTAAATACAGTATTAAAAAGTTAATTACATGTGGTTCCTTAAATAATTCTAGTTTTAAATGGCCTAAAGCAATGATTTTCTATCCTTGGGAAATCTGAGGGAATTTTCATTCTTGAATTCAATTCAGTTAGTATATTGTAATGTTTTTATGTATGTGGATATCAGAATTATCAGCTATTCCACTACTTTGATTGGAAGAGGTTGTGGTTAGATGAAACGAGTAGCCTTCTCTATCACTGGGTAATTGCATCAGCTATGATGTGCTGGTTGTTTCATTTGGATTCAGAGACACAGTGCTAATACATAGCCTTTAGTGGAAGCTGACTGGAACATTGCACACTGGGGCAGTAAATCATAGAGACACAATAGGAAGCCTCCACTGGGGAGACTCTAATTTAAACTGCATATTTTTTGATGCAGTCTAGTGTGCCCTTTGCTTGAAGAACGTTGCTCTTAGATGATTAAATTATCTACAATCCCTACAATTGTGATAGACTGTGTAGATAAGCAAACTGGGAAGAAATAATATGTTGCCACCTGGGGATTTGTTTTAGCCTCTGTGGAAACCAGGGAAGGACAATGTATTTCCCTTCCTGTAGTAAATCATCCACCCAGAAACTTATACTGAGGGCTTTTTCCCCCTGCAGCAATGACTTTGAACTGAGTCCCCTTGGCCGTGAGGACATCAGCTTGGCTGACATGTATCGCTGGAAGGTATCAGCCTATGCTCCTTGCAGCTCCACATGCACATCAGGTGAAATAACATGTAATTTTGGATACTAATATGGCAAGTTTTTAGTCTTGCAAAGGATTCTTTGTGGTCAGTTTCTAGCATATAGAAGGGCCCACATAAGAACTTCTTCAGAAATAGATAGCAGTGTATATGTTTGCTGTATGTTTGTGTTTGTTCTGCATCTGAACCTATTCTTCTTTTAATATTGCAAAAAACATCTTCCCTTGATGTTACTTTGTTATTATATCAGGGGAAACTTGTGAGCAGGTATAGACCGCATGCATATGCATAATAGAATTGTGTTATTTGTTTGCTTGTTTGTATCTCGCCTTTATTATTTTTACAAATAACTCAAGAAAGTGAACATATTAGGCAAGTGCACCTTCCTCCTCCTATTTTCCCCTGTGAGGTAAATTGGGCTGAGAGAGAGTGACTGGCCCAAGGTCACCCAGCTTTCCTGCCTAAGGTGGGACTAGAAGTTTTGCTCTCCTGTTTTCTAGCCTGGTGCCTTAACCGCTTTTGTGTTTCTGTTTAGCTTTTCAGTGTAGTCTCCAACAACTCAGGAGCTGTAATGCAGATGGGCTTAATTAGGACTAACATTGCTCTTGTTAATTTTAATGACTTTTTTTCCTGCATGAATTTTTATTAAGTCTGCACGAAGTAATTTGTTTCCCCAAGGCACTTCTGACTGTGAACATGATGTGATTTTCTCTCGTGTGCACACCTTCCCTCTTGCTCTCTCTTGCTGTTCTCTTTTACTCTCTCTTTAGATTTTATTCAATATATTTTTTCAAACAGTAAAGGACAAAACTAAAACAAAAAGTAGCAGAAAATATAAAAAATAGAGATAAGAAAAAGAAAGTACGGAAAGCAAAGGGGGGGGGGGGGAAAGCCAGGAAAAAAGACCTAAGAGGACTGAAGTCAGAAAAATAAGTGATCTCTGACCTTCTTTACAACAGAAATTAACAATCATATTATCCAACCTCCCTCCTTAATATTATAAAAATCCCTTCATCTTTGGTGTAGTCCTTTTTTTAATTTATCATTTTCTTTGTTTTCAGCAAAAAATCCATAAAAATTTTCCCTTCTTTTAAAAATGCATTTATTGTTTTTACCTCTCACCACAAAAGGTCAAGCTTCACCATTTCTGACTTCACAATCCACTTGTTCACTGTGGGGATTTCAGTACTCCTCCATTATTGTGTATACTGTAAAATAGCCTTGTGCTGTTACCATGTATGAAGTCAATCTTGCGTGATCTTTTTTCCTCAGTGGGCTATCCAAAAGTCCCACTAAGAAAGTCCCATGACGTGATTATTATCTTCATTAAGCATCAAGGCCATATGAGCTGCCTTAATGAAGCACGTTGTACTGTCCTGAAGCTTCTCATAGTATCTCTGTGAAAACTGGAAGAGGCTTGTCTGCAACTGTCTACCTGCACAGGAGTCCTTTTTAGCTTTAGTTAGGCAAGGTAATGAGGCTCCTTTTCACAACACAGTTTGCCATCATTTAAATACCAAAGGTATTTAAGTACCAAAGGTACCAAAGCAGAATTCAGCAGCACATCATCACCTGGCAAGTGATACCTGAGAAGGATAGCAGCACCTTCTCTTGCGATGCTTGCCAAAACGTGGCTAATTATATCAGAGATGCTTTCAGGAGAGATGCTTTCGTAGAGTTGGATGGCTAATAAATTCAAATAATTAAATAAATAAAATAATAGAAACAAAGTGGTCAGCTTGTTTTGCAAGGAAGTCTTGAAGGGATGAATAGCTTGAAGTTTTGAAGAACTGTACAGTTCTAATTCTCAGCAGCGCAGTGATTAGAGTGCAGTATTGCAGCCCACTTCTGCTAACTACCGGCTGCCTGCAATTTGGCAGTTCAAATCCCACCAGGCTCAAAGTTGACTCAGCCTTCCATCCTTCCGAGGGGTAAAATGAGGACCCAGATTGAGGGGGTAATATGCTGATTCTGTAAACCGTTTAGAGAGGGCTGCAAAGCACTGTGAAGTGATATATAAGTCTAAATGCTATTGCTAATGCTATTTTTTCAACCTTAAGGACTACTATAGCTTTTGAGCATTGTATATCCGTGACTGAACAACTTTATTATATATTTCTGGGTTTCCTTTAGAAAGTTGGGAAAATAATATGTACAGTATATTCCTGTCAGCCATCCAATGTAGACCAGACTGGGAAACAAAAGTCACCAACTTAATACTCCTTTAATTATAAGGTTATAGTGACAGAATCTCACAAATCTGAAAATGCTTCTGCTCCCCCCCGCCCTTTTTTTTTTTTTTAAAAAAAAAACAACTTTGTGAAAATTAGGAAGAGTCTTTTCTGATATGCTTTCTCAGATTACAGTTCTGGCCCAGCTCTGATTTCTTTTAATCTCACCATTGTCTTAATAATGGCTCTTCCTACTGTTCCTCAAAGTTATTCTTTCTGTCCATTTCATCTCTTTATGGAAAAAAGGATGTGCTTTTTCACAGAACAGGGAGAGATTATCTTTCTCCCTTCTGAGGAAATCGCAACTTTCTCTCTTCCTGATATCTAAGGTATGGGGATAAACAGTCACTTGCTGCTATTTTGGACCATAGTTGTTAGAGAAGCACTTAATCCTGTAAGGCAGCTAATGATGATTCAGCTTTGCTGTGCATGCAGGGATCAGCACCTCCTATGCTATGTGTGTCCGCTATGATGGAGTCGAAGTGGAAGAAACCTACTGTGATGCATTGACTCGTCCTGAACCCACCCATGAATTCTGCGCAGGCAGAGAGTGCCAGCCTAGGTGAGTGGAAAGACCCAGCTCTTGGGAAGGCATTCTGGAACCTGTGTGATATGTATGCAGTTGTAATACTGAAATTAAACCTTATCGCTTAAGCTAGTAGAAGATAATGTGAAATATTTTTTGTGTCTCTTTTGTTTCTTGTGCAGATGCAAATGTATGAAAATTGCTATGGAAGTTTTAAAGGTTTAGAATTTTGAGGGGAAAGTTCCTTTTAGAGCAGACAGAATTGCTCCTACAAAGAGAAAAATGAGAGGCAACTATAATAGATCTTTATGGAAGGATCTTTGATTTAGGAGTCTGTATAGATCCTTAGCCAGTTTTATTATACTTTCCCCCTTAGCATTAAACTATGCCCAAATTGCTTTTTCTTTCTCTTGCCATTGTTTCCTATGTGGAGGTGGGAGACCAGCCAGTGGAGTGAGTGCTCAAGAACTTGTGGTGAAGGTTATCAGTACCGAATTGTGCGCTGTTGGAAGATGCTGGCTCCAGGCTTTGATAGTTCAGTCTATGATGACATGTGTGAGTCAGCTGGGCTAACCCGGCCTATGGAACGGAAATCATGCAAGAACAAAGTTTGTGGGCCGCAGTGGGAGTTGTCAGAATGGTCTGAGGTATGTTGCTCTTGGGTAGGTTTCACACACACATACACACACACACACACCAAAGAATTTGCACAAAATTAAGATAGTGTTTTGAACTCTACCAATCCTTTGCCATTAATCAGGTTGGCAAAGGTTGATGGGACTTGATGTCCAAAACGTATTGAGAACATGAAGATGCTTATCCTTGATCAACATGGGTTTAAGAAAACAGTTAAGTGTGAATCTCTTCAGAGATGCAATTGAATATCTCTTTTAGACACCTGAGTTTAGAAGCAAGTACAGATAGGGTGACAAGATGCACAGAAGGGCAGAGCACCAGCATCCTTCCTTAGCTGTGCAGAAAAAGAAATGTTAGTAGGTATAATTTATCATGATATTTTCATCTGATAGTAAAAGTGCAAGTGCTCTCTTGTATTTGGCCACTGATGTTTTTTTTTCTCTTCCTTAATGGAAATGGAACAGCCTCTTCCTTAATAAACTAAAATCTATTTTACAGAAGGGTACCAGTGGTTAGACGTTAAATTAAAAAGTTGTATAATATTGGTCCGCATGATGGTCTCAATGTTTTGCAGAGATGGTCCTAATCCTGGGTCCACACAAGTTGTGGCAAGGCAGGATGAACTACAAGTGTGAGGACCAAGGTATTACTATTCATTTGCATTCAGTACATATCTTAGCTAACGTTCGGTATAAAATATTGACCTGGAAGGACTGTTGATTAAAAGAAAGAAAAAAATGCAAGCGACCAACCCTTCTCCACTCTTCCTTGAGCAAATGCAGTAGCTTCAGAAAGCACTTTCATTTTTGGGAAAAACAATGCTACCAATGACTATGAAGATATGTTATTGGACTTTGCTAATAAAAATATGTTTGATCCAATATGAACTTCAAGTATCACAGTGCACGGCACTGATATAAACTGTTCAGGAATCTAGAGCTAGAAAAACTACTAACTACTCTCACCCAGCTCTTGTTCTTTGTATTTTACTCTCCATTTCAAATTACCCCAAAAAGCAGTGAAGAAGTGGAAAAATTCAGGGACATGAAATATCAACTCTTTTTAGACAAAAATTATCATGTAAAAATGAACTAGCATGGTTCAAGAGGACTGCACGACTTCCAGGAAAAGGACTACCCCCAGTTCCATTTTGACAGTCAACAGTAATTGAATTATGGGTGCTGAAAATCTGCTGCCTGAGGCACCTTCTTCATTCTGCCTTTCTCAGGAAGGCATGTATAAACTGAATTGTTAACACTCATTACTTGAGTAATAGTCATAATATGTAAGTATAGCAGGGCAAAAGAAAACGGGATGGGTACATTTGGCAATCATGTGATTTTATAACTTTATCTTCATCATTGCTGGCACATGCCATGATCTTTTGTCTCTTCTGGTTTCCACTTCTTTACAGTGTTCTGCTCGGTGTGGCAGTCAAGGGACAATGAGAAGAGAAGTGCGCTGTTCAGTCGAACCCAAACTCTGCAATCAATCTGCAAAGCCTGTCAATGAGAAGGAGTGTCTAGGTCCTCCCTGTGACAGGCACTGGGCTGCTTCTGACTGGGGGCCGGTGAGTCAAGACTCTGTGTGTGTGTGTTTGTTTTATTAGAATCTTCATGGAAGGGTTGGGAATGGGAAATATTCCAATTGAGTTTAGGGAGGCATAAAGATGGCCTTTAAGAAAATATTCAGAAAATATGTCCAGGTCTGGAAAGGAAGATAGTATTAAGAAAAGAAGACTCCTTCCTGTCTCACCAGGGCAGGGGTAGGGAACCTTGGCTCTTTTATCACTTATGGACTTCAACTCCCAGAATTCCTGAGTGAGCCATAAAAGGTTCCCCATCCCTAGCCTACTGGTTTTTCAGTTGTGAGGGAAATCAATTTTTGACTGGAATGGGATTGTTTGATATACAAATGTAGGACATATAAAGAATATATAAAGAATATGTCCTACATTTGTATATTAAACAGTCCCATTCCAGTCAAAAATTGATTTCCCCCACAACTGAAAAACCAGTAGGCCAGGGATGGGGAACCTTTTATGGCTCACTCAGGAATTCTGGGAATTGAAGTCCATAAGTGATAAAAGAGCCAAGGTTCCCTACCCCTGCACTAGGGTAAAAGAGAGAAGGAAGGAGAAACATAATCAAACTTGCAAGAGTCTATTACTGTAGCCTGTCTCAATTCATTCTAGTCATCCTGTGGAATCAGTTTCCTGATCTGGCTGATACTAATTCTAGTCTAGAATAGAAAGTGACTGTATGTTTTCTGAAATTATTGTAGAAGTCATGAGGTTAGAGGCATCCTTTCAAAAGTAAGCAAAGGCCTCTGTGAAGACCAGTTCTGCGTGTCTAATATATTTGCCCAGAATTTCAGTACTAAAACGTGCCAAAAGTCTTAGAAGTTATGCCTTGTATGGTCCATCTAGATCAAAGGCTACTACTAATCCCAGTTACCTTGAAAAGTCTCATTATTTCTTCAAGTGCTCAGGTTTGTGTGGTGAGGGACGGATGAATCGCTTGGTCACCTGCCGCAATGTGGAAGGGAAGTTGATCTCGGAGTCCCAGTGCAACCCCAATACTAAACCCTTGGCAATCTACCCCTGTGGAGATAAGAACTGCCCCGCCCATTGGGTCGAGCAAGAATGGGACCATGTGAGTTTGCATCGGATCACACCTCTCTGTTCATAAGGAAGACACTTGAAGTTATTGCTGCCGATCCAAAATCAAATTAAAAATTGTGATTCCTGTTAGTGAGAGTGTCTATTGGCTAATTTAGATGCTCTTCAGAGCTTTGTTTTTATCTATACTTCCATCATGCAGTTTCAAAGCAGGGTTTCAAATAGGGGGTTCTCCTTTTGCCATTCTGTCAGCTGGGAGTGGTTGGGGGAAGATTTTGGATCATGTCAGGCGCCCTGACCACGGATGGCCCGGGAGACAGTGTAGCAAACTCCTAAACAACGATTGGGAGATATAAAGATGCTCTGTAAAACTCATGTGCTTATCTGGTCCCTTTGAGATATTCCTAGATTGACATTCAGCATTAAGCCACCTATCAGCTTCTAAACCATCAACTTGAGGTATAAAAGGAACAGCCAAAGAGTAACATACGCAAAGAGTTTGTAGAAAGATCATGATTCTTCTCTGTTTCACCGTTTGCCGGCTTAAATTCATTTCTGCCTCCCTTTCTTCTTTTTCTCATTAGCCTACCCATCAGATGGTAGCTTAGGAGAAACAAACACCTCTTTTGCACTGGAGCTCCTCTTTATTCTGCATTTATTTTACCTAGTTTAGTTTCTCCTTTCCAGAGTAAAACAAACATCTAAACATGAAAAATAAACAAGAAAATAAAAAAAATAAAAACGTAGCTTCTTGAATAGCATGAAGAGGTAAATATTCTTTTAAGGAAGAGGTTTATTTTTTTCCTTTTGCAATATCAGGTATCTGCGTTAAACATAATTTCAAGATACATATATACCCCAAAAATACAGAAAATACAAAACAACTCTACTGCTGTGTAAATAAAATGTCAGGTACCATACACGTGAAAATTCGTCATAAATAAGCAGTACACCAAGTTATAATTCATTGCTATTCAGGTAAATTATAAAATTCAACCCAGTTTGATGAAAGTGTGCTTCCTGCTTCTGAAATGTCATTACTTTAATTTTGATGTTGTCATTTTTTTTTTCTAATGTGGCAACAGAGAGGCTTTACTAATTCACAACTCAGTTTATATATTATTTCCAGTTTTCCTTAAAGAATCCTCTGTACCAAAGTTCTCCAACCTTTCCGGCTTTGTGGACCACCAGGGTGGGGTTAGGGTGGGGAGGAAGCTTCTGTGTGAGCGGCAGGCGAAAGCACATGCGCAACCCTATTTCCACAAGGGGGGGGGCACGTGTACTCGACGCTTATGCAAAGGGAGCGCACACAACACGTGCTCTCCTGCTACTCGCACAAGTGAGGATGCACTTGCTCACCCGTCACTTCTGTGGCCCGAACTGCTCAAGGCCCGATAGTGGGATACGGCCCTGGGAATTGGGGATCCCTGCTCTATAGAGTCTAAGGGGGGGGGGGGTATCTTAACTGAGATTCCTTCTTCCCTTCATCAGCCTATAAGCTCCCAATTTTAATTACAATAATTCCTTAACTATAGTTTTACCAATGTTAGATAGTTGTTTTCTCTTATTTATTTAACTTTTTTCTTTTTTCCCTTTACTCTAAGCCTAAACATTTTAAAAACTTAATGCAGTGTTCCTATTTAGTCTTCTACTTGTAGTTCAACCTGTTTTCCACAGTTCCAAGGACAAACCATAGAAAACTTTCATCGTCTCTTCTTGGAAATCTTTGTTAATAAGCTCTGCATCTCCACTGAAATTGAAATAACTTTCTATCCTTGCAATATAAAAACAATTCATTTGAGAGGAGAATCCCATTTGTATGGAACTTCATTCTGCATAGGCTTTTCTCTAATTGGTTTTAATTCCTTCCCTTGTAAGCAGTGTAGCTAGCTGATATTTTGGAAAAAGAATATTCTCCAGTCCACGTATTTTTCTCATAATTTTACCGTTTATATTTGGGTTTACAAATCTAAAAAAAATGTCTCTAGGTTTTCTTCTGTGTGTTCCTAGGAGAGTAAACCTGATGAGCACATTCAATATCTTTATCCATTAAGTTCATATTAGAGCTCTGGTGATTAATTTTAGCGATGAAATAAGTAGTCAAATTTGTTTTGTTCCACTTTTCTCCGCCATTCCTTCAATCTAATCCTTAAATTATTTCTCCTGTCACGATCCTGTAAATCTGCCAAGTCAATCTTTATTTCAGAAATACTCTTTGGAGCCTTGTCAATGTTAAAGAATATTATTTGTAGCTATATCATAATGGCTACCGTCCTACTGTGCCTACCGTCCCTGTCCTATTGTCCCCAATTATTAGTTCCTATTTCATGTATTTAAATTTAGGTTTATTCTTATTTCTATTATATTGTAATTGTTTGACAAAATAAATAAAATAAAATAAATAAACGTTGCTGCCTTCCAGAGCAATATCTGCTATTTGCATGTTCTTAAATTATTTATTCATTTGCTCTGACATATCTGCCAAGACTTTAGATATTCCTACAGTGTGTTAGTCCCATTCCGGCTTCAGTTCTTTTTTTAAGTTGTTTTATTAACTGTCCAGTGATGTCCATATCAGACATCCATCCATGACCAAGTAGTGTTTTCTCCCATTGCTTCTTCTTCATGACAGAGAACCATCTCAACTGCCTTCAGGTCTTCCATAGAAGCTTTAAACCCCTTTCCGCTGAGCAGATGGAACACTTTGCTTTACTTATCTCTCTATCTGATAAAATAAGGGAATGTGGCTACATTTAAGAAAATAGCTGGATCAGGGGAAGAGAGGAAATCTCAGGATGCCATCCTGGTCAGTGGTTAGCCACACCCAAATGCATACTAAATATAACTCTGGTCTAACAGTATTGGAATTTGGACTATACAGGTAGTCCTCGACTTACAACAATTTATTTAGTGGCCGTTCAAAGTTACAACAGCACTGAAAAAAGCGATCACGACCATTTTTCACACTTACGACCACTAAAGCATCCCCAAGGTCACGCGATTTACATTTGGATGCTTGGTAACTGACTCATGTTTATGACGGTTACGGCGTCCTATCTTTTGCAATCTTCCAACAGGCAAAGTCAACGGGGAAGCCGAATTCACTTAACAGCTGTGTTCCTAATTTAACACCTGCATCGATTCACTTAACATATGTGGCAAGAAAAGTCATAAAATGGGGCAAAACTCACTTAACAAATTTCTCACATAGCAAGATGAATTCAGTAGTGGTCGTAAGTCGAGGACTACCTGTTTTAGGGTTATTGTTGCCATTTACCTATTTAAAACATTAACTCTCTTCAGCAAAACTCTTGCATTGTTGAGCCCAAAACCCACTTGATTGTATTCATTACTGGCAGCCTTCCGAATGAAAAGAATGAGCCCATTATGGGTGGGTCATGGGGAGGCTGTTGCTTTTTAATGTAGACAGAAAACGGTGTCTTGCTTTCTCCATTGTAGTGCAATGCCACATGTGGCCGAGGTGTCAAGATGCGGACAGTGCTGTGTGTGGGGTTAGAAAATGGCCTGTACAAGGAGTATCCTGAGAGGCGTTGCGATGCTTTTCGAAAGCCAGAAACACAAGCCCCGTGTTTCCAGAGACCCTGTTCCACGTGGTTTTCAACCTCATGGTCTCAGGTAGATGGAGAAGCTGTGGCAACCTGGAGCTTGGAACAGGATTGGAGGGAAATGGCAGGGAAAATTCCCCCTGAACAACTCTTTAATAGGAGAAAAGAAGAGGGAGAGGTTTTTTTTCCTCTGTTTCATCCATTGAGATTCCCAGCATTGCTTTCCAAAGCCCTGTTTATTTTGAGTTTGTAGATACCACCTTTCTGAAAAACCACCATGGCAGTGCGCAACATTCAAAAATATGATCAGACAGCTTTTTTTAAAAAAAAAAAAAAAAAACCACAACAAAATACAATAAACATTTATAGAACTCCCAAGATTCGACAATGTTGCTTTATGCTTTTATAAAAATACCTGGAGCTTGACTGCAACTGTAAAAGGGGGCACGCCCTCTTGTTGGGTTGCGAGGCACAAGACAGCCCTTTCATTTGCACCTAGCAAATTGTATTGTGCTCTGATTAAATGAACTGAAGGGCATCTGTATCCAGAGCCCGATGCAATCATCTAAAGTGGTAACCAAGACAGAAGTAACCCTTGCTGAGTCGGGAAAGATAAAACATAATTGGACAAATCTATAACTTGCTAGTGCTGTTACTTGGAGATGCAACAATCAGACAAAAGTAGCTGTGCAAACATTCCTGACCTCACTCTACCTATAGATGTTTAAATGTGGTCCCAGTATTAGAGTAGTAAATTAATATAATTCCTTTGGCTTTGTTTCATTTCATTGCACTTTCAATCTTTTGTATTTTTTTTTCTTTTGATTGTAATGTAATGTCTTTCTTTGATGTGAGCCACCCAAAGTCATTGAGAGTTGGGTGGCATACACATTTAATAAATTATTATTTAAATTTA
This sequence comes from Bungarus multicinctus, assembly GCA_023653725.1. Taxonomy (NCBI): domain Eukaryota; kingdom Metazoa; phylum Chordata; class Lepidosauria; order Squamata; family Elapidae; genus Bungarus; species Bungarus multicinctus. Next base: position 29,496,382 of record CM042842.1, on the reverse strand, counting down.
AAAGTATGAAATCACACTGGCAAATGAAGCATTGCTTCCATTTTCTAGATTAACTTGGGTATCCATGCTTGTCCAAAGTGACCCAGTTCTTGAGGGTAATTATGAAGCAGCCCTGTGGGATTTCTTCTCATGTCCTTCTCCTTTTGGTTGAGCTATACATCCATACTTTGTGCCATAGGAGAACACTTTTTTTCTCCCATTCCTTGCAGTGCAGCAAGACCTGTGGCACTGGCCTGCGTTTCCGTGAAGTGAAGTGCTACCAAGGAGAAACCTTAGGCCAAGGCTGCGAGTCAACATCCAAACCTGAAGCCAGACAAGCTTGCCAACTGCAGCCGTGTCCCACCGATGCTCCAGGTAAAAAAGCAACATGTCAGGGGCTCTAGCTTAAGGAAGCAGAGAGTATTGCAGCTCTTGAGCCAATCTAGCCCTCGGTTGTGAAGAAGCGGACAGGGCCATAAACCCAAGCAATCAGTGCTATAGGATCACTTGGGATGTTAAGGCATGATGTGGCTATCTGGTTATTGGTTTGAAACTTAGTGCGATGGGGGGAACCCAGTTTTGTGAATAATAGACATGGGGGCCAAGCAGAAGACATTGGAGCTGCCAATGTCTGAATCCGGAAGGACTGGCAGGCACATAGAGAGAGATAGCAAAGACCACCATGCCAAGAGGCTTAAAGAAGAGGCTAGCTCTCACAGGAGGAAAATAAAAGGAAGATGTGGAGAAAGAGAGAAGATGAAAGAGTATGGAACTGCAGGCATAAGGAAAGTTGCATGCACCCTATAATCTGAAGCCAGCAGTGTTTTTGAAATACAAATATTCTGGGTGAGGTAAGTAGCCCAATCGCAAGAGGATTCAGATGACTCACCCTCTATCTAATCTATGTTTTCCCCTCTACAGAGGAAGACTGTGATGACAAAGCAACAGCTAACTGTGTGTTGGTCCTGAAAGTAAAGCTCTGTTCACACTGGTATTATAGAAAGGCTTGCTGCAGGTCTTGTACGGGCAAAACACCGTGATTCGGCCCCTGCTTCTTCCACTTCAGAATAAGAAGCATCAAGAGAGAAACTTGAGAGAGGCCTGTCTTCTTGACCAGGAAGTGCCTGTTCCTGATGGACAGTCCAGAACATCGGCCCACTTACTAGAATGTTGCTGTAAAAATGACTCCGATCACAGCCCTTTTCATGAGGAGGCCTGCTCCTATATATTGCGCAGGTGATCTAATAATCAGGCTCCATGGTGCTATTCATAGGCATTTTGTCGTGCTAAGTAACAATATTAAAACCTCTGCTTCTCACTTCCTTGAATTCCTGGGACTGGATGCATCCCTGATTGAGTCTGACTTTCAGTGGCATCATCTGAGACGGTTTGGAAGCTACACACAGTTTGGGATGGGCAGTGTTGCGTTAGCAGCCCCCAAATGATGCTGCCCTTTCATCCTTATATGTCTAGGTCAGGGGTCCCCAAACTTGGCAACTTTAAGACTTGTGGATTCCAACTCCCACAATTTCTCAGCCAGCTATGCTGCCTGAGGAATTCTGGGAGTTGAAGTCTACAAGTCTTAAAGTTGCCATGTTTGGAGGCCTCTGATCTAGGTGAATTCCATTCTTAACAGATATGTCATGTTTTAGAGAGTGTTTCTCATCCTTGGCAGCTTTAAGAGGAGCAGAATCCCACAGCCAGCATGGAGTTGAAGTCTACATATATTAAAAGTTGCTGAGGTTGAGAAACACTGTATTTCCTTTTATGGACTTGCTGCTTTTGGTTGAGCTTTACATCCACACTTTGTATCAAAAGATACATAATCTTAGAATGTTCACTTGCATTAAGGCATAACATGAAATCCAGCAGTGGGCAATCTAATCTGGTTCAAATTAGTTTCTGATTGTGCAATCAAATGGCTGTAGGGGAGCCCCATGTCAAATATAAAGACAATAAAAGGTAAAATGTTCTTTTGTTTCCTCGACTTCATGGACAGTGGGTTTAACACTGTCTTTTTCTGAGAAGTTTTCCAATTTCTCAGTCTATCCTATAGCCTGAAGTACTCCTTGATAGTCTTCCATCCAAGAATTGACCAGGGCCAGTAGCTTTTCTATATTGGCTAGTTGGGTAAATTGCCCCTACACAGTCTATTTCCAGAGATAGTCTTCTTTATTTTTTTAAAAAAATTAAAGTAGATTTCAAGTGGCAAAAAGGCTGACATTAGAATTTCAGAGGGGAAATTTCCAATGTCCTTCTGAAATCAGAATAAGATATTAGTTTAGGATGATAATCTGAGCCTTCTAAAAACATGTACCCCAGCAGACATAACTAAAAATATGTTCAGCAGCAGACATAACTTCATTTATCTTGCTTCCCAAAGAAAACTTTTTAGCTGGGTGGTAGTTGGCAAACAGCCTTTGCCTTCATGAGAATAGGTAGATCCTTGCCTCCTTTAAGATTGGTAGGATCACCGTATCGTACAAAGTCATTTTTGCCTCTTGTTGGCTAACTCAGAGGTTAGGCAGTTTCACCTTGTCAACGTTCTTAGCTAAAAAAGTTGCAAAAGATTTTATGTAATTAGATCAAAGGATACACAGCCTTCTTGGGATTCTCTTGTGTCAAAGCAGTCAAACATACAAGTGGCCTTCTTTTGTACTTTACTTGTCACAGTTCTTTATTTTGAAACCAAATCTGGTTGAAAGCTCTAAAGAACTCTGAGAGGAGACAGTAGGGACCTTCAACTGAGCTATCAAGAACTGGGTAGCATACCCATCACCTGTTCGTAGTTTTCTCCATTATGGAGGAAGTTTTTTTTTTAAAAAAACATTTCACCTATGGTTCATTCTAAAATTGCAGTAGGCACATTTCATGAAAACCTGTGCTGGCTTTTTGTAATACATGTCTTGGGTTTGGATTTGGGGTGACTTTTTTTGACAGTGAAAAAAATTACCAAAAGAGTGGTTATTATAGTGGAGGCTGCCTGGTGCCTCTGTTTTCTGTTCGGGCTTGCATTAGATCTCTGGGAACTGGAGTAATAATAATGGGAAAAACTGCTTTGGATATTCCTTGTATGAGTTTCGGTGTAAAACTGATCTTAGGGATAGGGAAGGAATGAGTGCCATTATGGAGGGGCCTGAAGAAAAGATTGCAGAGTCTTGAGAAAGGGAAGTGCAAGAAAGAAACTCAAAATAGATTCACACACACACACACACACATTTGAATTTCTTATAGTATAAGACAAAGAGACAAAGAGAAACTTGGGCATACTTTCTGTCACCCTACCTTCACTCCAATAAAGAGCTTTCATTAAATTCCTGCCGTTTCTTGATCTGACCAATCATGAAGGCTTGACATTGAGTTCCTCATGGTATCCCAACAGCTGCAGCAATTTTCCTGACCTTGCAGTGATGCCATTTCCAGAGTCAATAACTGAGTAGCCTTAAAAAATGGATGGTTGGATGGAGGAGATACCAGAGTTATAGGGAGAGACATCCAGAAAGTTCTATTCAGTTTTTCCCCAGATTTAATAAAAAACACCAACTTTCCTCTATGTACTAAATAAATGTACCATGGAAAAGGACTATGTTAAATCTTTTTTCTTAATTGGTTAGGTTAAGAGAAGTGAAAGCACTATAAGAATTCAAGGCAACCAGTGTATCGTAACTTTAAGCATCAGAAAAACAGAGGAATAAGGTAAAAGTAATTATAACAATGGCAAAAAAATAAAAATAAATAATAATGTTTTATTTTTCTGTCTATTGACTAAATGTTAATTTGCACTTCCTTTTCATCTAGTGCCACAAACACACTACTGACCCTCCTTGCCATTCACCTTCTTTTAAAAAATAAATTTAGAGCAAAACCACCCATTCTGATGTGGCAAACTGGATTGTATGGGAAAAGGCAATGCTTTATCCCCTTTGGTCCCATTTGTAGCTGGGGAGTAGGAGAATTTAAAGATTTTGAGCTATGTCTGGAATCAGTTGGTTGCCAGTGTGCAAGTTGTTCAAAAGATGCTCCTCCTGCTGCAGTCTAAAGGAAGATGATCCAGAATTTTTCCAGCTTGCTTTCCATTCAGGGTCATCTTTGGAAAGGCTGTCAGTTCCTTTCCATCATTTTGAAGTGACCTAGGCTGAATCTAAGATGCAGAAGAGGAGGTTACATACTTCAAACTGAAGGTGGGAAGTAAGTTTTCCCACTTATACATTCATTCATTAAATGAATAAACAGCACCATAGACATGATGAAACACAAGTCTGTTTCCTTGCTATCTTAATCTCCCCCCCCCCAATAAATATGGGATCTCATAGAAAACCATAGGTGTAAAATAAGATTAAACAACTACTATGTGGAAAGGTATAATTTGGGCGAAATTATCCATATAGGAAACTGAGTGCATTCCTAGGTGGCTTATAAGCAACAATATCTAATCTAAAACCATATGTTGACTATAATTCTATCATATGGCCAGATGTCATTAGCAAAATTAAGAAGTTTGTTTGGCAAATAGCCACTTGCTAGAAAGGAGTACAAGTGAGCCAGTATGGTGGTGTGGTTAAGGCATCAGGCTACAAACTGGGAGAGTGAGATCTAATCCCATTTTAGGTATAAAGCCAACTGGATAACCTTTAGCCAGATCCTCTCTCTGAGCCCTAGAAAGTAGGAAAGAGCAAACATCATCTGAAAAACCTTGCCAAGAAAAATGTAGGACGGAGCCAAAAACTGACTCAAAGGCACAAAAAAGAAGAGAAAAAAGACAGGAGTTTTCATTGTGTTGGATTGAAATGCTACCTCCTAAATTAAGGATGGATATCAAGTGTCATCTCAACCCCGGAGAAATAAACAGCACATCTCAGCAAAAGAACTAAGGTGCACAAAGAAGGGCCCAACTGAAAGGTGTGACAATATCACACACACAAATGACAATCTCATTTAGGAATGCCAACAAAACAGTTCTAAGAAACACAAAACAAGGCATAAACCTTGTACTGAGTTAACAGGATTTTTTTCCAGCTTGGAGAACAATGAAATTTACACAAAGTGTAAATCATGGGCTGCCAACCTAAGCAGAGTAGAAGCGTGCAGGCTATGTTAATATGGAATTAGGGATGTGCTTCCGGGCTATGGCAACCATTTTATGTGTAAAACTTTAAAACTAGTTGTGTATATGCTTGCAGCCCCAAATTCCAGGTCTTGTGATAATCTTGAATTTTCTGACGGCTGATTTACTGCACCTTAGTGATTTCTAAGAATTTTTCTATGCCCAATAAAGTTTTTCTCCTTTCTCTAAGATTTGTCACTGGAAATCTGTCCCTTCCAAATGTATAGACAAAAATATAAGAAAATAAGCATATAATACTTTTTATCCCTATGGAGGATAAAACTCGCTATGGAGTTTGTTCTCTTGTTCTCTGACCTTGGTTATTTGAGATGTTTGCAAGAAAACAACTAAGCTCAAAGAGCAATTAAACTCAAAGAGCACCAAGGACTTCATAGTTCAGCTTTGAACTACATATATTCTCTTCTATTAATACCATTCTTCCAGCTTTCAAGTGCCCGATATAATCTCCTTAGGTTGGTTTTTATCCCCCCCCCCCTTTTTAAAAAAGAATGGTTTGAAAAACCAATCTTGTAACGTGTATTGCTTTCACTACCGATCGTACAGGCAGCTTTCACAGCAACTAATGAAAATGTCTTTGTTAGATTTTTCATATTTTTTTTTAAATGAAAAGTCTTTTGAGTTTACTTTGGTGGCTCTATATACCTTATAAGGCACTTTGTTACCATTATTAAGTGACCTGAAGCACACACACACAACTTTCTCGTGGACTGGAAGATTGTGATAGCTTCAGGACCCTTCCTAACATTACCACCCTTGGCTGCTGAAACTCACTCAGCCAGTCAATTCATCTCAGGAAAATGGGAAAAGGGAGCATTATGTATGCTGTCTTGAGCATTTGAAAGAAGGCAGGATTAGAGAGAGAAAGAGAGAGCCAGGGGGGTTGGGAGGGGAGGAAGGGAGAAAAGCTTCATATAAGAAATAGTTATCTGCACACATTTGACTTAACTTCATCCTGTTCATTGACCCCAAACATTTTATTTCTTGAATACTGAGAGTTTCCAGGACCAAGAAGCTGGATGTATGGCTTTCTGTATGTTCAGCATAAGAGTTATTCATGAACATGAGAAGGATGGTGCCGGCAATGTACAACTCTATTGTTGCTTGTCCTGCCTCAGAGAACTGCAGGCACACATTTGTCACATCTCTTCTAGATTAGGGATATATATTACCTCTGTGTGCAAAAATACATTAGGTCTCTCCTCCACCGCAACCCAGAAAAGTCTTGTCATACTCTATGAGTTAAGGGGAACTGTTACAATTCTGGCCTGTTGGCTCTCTACAGATTTTTAAACTGTACAAAATTAGGTTTCTGTTGTGGAGGGAACTCTGGTTTTACTCAGATGCCAGCTCCACTGGAACTGTGGACTGGGATAAATGGTCACAATCCAGATTAAACCTAAAATTGTTCAAAATATAATTGAAATGAATTGAGGCTGTATTCCTGTACATACACGGATTCCTTTATCACATCAGCATCCTTGTATTCTTGAGATGATTACCATTTTAGGTGAAGGTCTTAAATTTCGTCTCTAATAAACATTCAATTCATATAAATAAAGACCAGTATGCAAGACTGACTGCTTACTGATACTTCAGAGAATGAACCTTGTGCTTGTTCAAAAGAATAGACCAAGTAGTTTCCAAAATAGCCTTATGTACCATTCTTAGAAGATCAAACCATCAGAATTTCAAACACAGGAGCAACATTTCATTACATAGCAAAGGATAGGGCTTACAGAAGTAATCAATCAAAATTTGAAACCAATCCAGTACACTTTTCTTTGTTGTCTGACAAGTTCTATTTAAAAGGGTTTTACCTTACAAAAGTCATAGAATTGTCGAATTTGACATGGACCATTGTATTCAATACTTCCTCACCATAGCTTGATAATAGTTCTACCAGCTTTAATTACACGAAGATAGGAAGTTAGAAAAAAGACTTAACCAAGCTTCGGTTGGGGTTGCAAGGGGGGTGGGGGTGGCCTTTAGGTGTCAGGATGAATTGTTCTTAAGAAAGCCTGTTCAGAATTGCGAATTTGGGAGAACAGGATGTTTTTGCTATGTAAAAAATAATCAGATTTCAGAAGAAATTTGGTAATTTCTCCAATTCTTCAACTCCCAGTTTCTTACCATTACTAAATGTATGTGCTTGTGTATGCGTGTTCATGTGTGCAATAAATACATTTTGACTGGTCTATTTTACATTCTAGTACAAATAAAGCATTCAGTTCATAAACTAATGGGTTACAGAAATAATCAAAACATTTCATTTCTTGTTTGCTCTTGTTCCACTTCCAATGAACCCTAATTCAGCAAACATGTTTTTACCTTTCCACTGGTTGTCTACATCCTAGTTGGGAATTATGATGTCCCCTAAAAGGTTCTGGAACTGATCGTGGTGAGCTTACTCTATTAATCAAGGGAAGTGAGTGGGTATTGCTTTGAAGAGAGACAAATGGGGATGCCTAATGGTAGATCCCAAATCTGTTAGTGGTGGGGTGGAATTGTAAAGTGGATTCCATAAACTTGAAATGCAAGATAGCCCTCATTAGACAAGAACCCTCAGTGGAAACAACTATCACTTTGCAGGTTGAAATTTGCACAACTCCCCTGTCCTCCCCTCCTTGGTTACAGAATTATAAATCTTGCTGCAAAGATCAGGAACAATGGTGGGTCTTGGACACATGTTCCATTTTGTCAGAAACACATAACCTTAAAATCCCCACCCAGCCAGAGGATCATACTGAAGCACCTGTGATAGTGATAGACAGTGATCATACTTCTGTACTGAAAGCCCTCAGATTTGGAAAAGTCCCATGGATGGCGCAGTGATGGATCACCGGGTAATTTTGGTGAGTTGCCAGTTTGGCAGGCAGCCCCATATCCTTGCAGCATATGGGTGCGTAGGTGACACTCTCGCCCCCATTCTGTACCATGTCAGCGGTCTGTATATAAAAGGGAGACCTGCAGGGGGAACAGACTGGACCATAGTTCCGGTTACTCTGTTTGTTAAGCTCACAGGATGGAAAAAAGGAGCTGCTCTGCCCGTCCATGATACGACAGTTGCAAGCATTGCACATAATGTAGTGTGAGTGCAGGGGAAGATTGACTTCTTCTTCCTCCTCTTCCTCCTCTTCTTCCTCTTCGGCTTCTTCAGATTCATCTTTCTTGCAGCAATAATACTAAAGCAGGAGAGGAATATTTTTATTAGCACACAAAAAGTTTGTTGCATAGAGTAACGGTCTGAGAGTTCAGAATATTGATCCACATTAAAGTCAGCAATTTTCACATCAGGTACACCAGATACATCAGTATTTCTGAATATTGCTGTCTGGAATTCTGGGAGTTGAAGTCAATTCCCATTTGCCAGCAGCATGAAGAAGACATCAATGGTAAGCTGAGGCTCGTGGAGCACCAGGCTCAGGATGGCCAAAAGGGTGGAGAGGAGGGGCAGACGGGCAGGTGGGAGAGGTTGAAGCAGAGGGGAGCCCAGCAGGGCAGGAGAAACATGAAGTCCTTCCTTAACAACCATAATTGAGATTATCAGAACTTCTGTCGCTAAGCAGTATGATTACATGATATATTGCCAGAATGACCGCTTTGCTTAGAGATGGAAATTCTGGTTCCAGTTAGTGTTAAACAAGGACTACCTATAGTTGGGATAAGAAGAAAAAGTTGACAGTAGAACAGGAACTTTTAAAAATGCAGTGCATGAGTAACAAGAGCATTGTGCCAACCAACTTCAGAATGCTTTTCATGAGATGGCTGATATTGGGCAAGGCTGAAATTTCAGTATTATACATTTTTTGTTTTTAGTCTTTACTCTTATCGCATTCCATTTTATCTTTTATTGATTTTATCTTATTTTATTCCTATATAACAGATGTTCTCAGTGCTGTGGGCAAGCAAAGGAGACATAGAATCAGCCCAAAAAACACTGAAACTAGCCGAGGTAGCAAAACAATTTTAAGATTATGAGCTCCTCAAGCCGAAGGCTTCTCCAGAGAATCTAACATTCTTGAATTTGATGAATTCAGTGAACATAGCTGAGATACTCTCCCAACAATCTGATGAAGCACCGAGGTCCTCTTTTTTAAATAAAGATGATTCTCTTATGGAATGAAGACTTTTTGATAAACACTCAGTCTGGTTAGCATATTATCCACCATGAAGTTAGCTTTTGTGCTTATGTCTTTAATGAGGATGATGAACTAAATGAGGATGTAATTATAAAATCTTCAGATTTTTTTTTTGCTAATTATTGTCTTTTAACAGCTCACACTGTTGTAAGTCTATTTGAGGAATAACACAGATTTTTTTTTGTCTATTAATGACCCCCATAATCTCCTGCATCAGGGCAACTGAATGGAGCTGAGTGTTTACTGGCCAGATGCCCTTCCTGTCACCAATGCAGAGTTTGCAGTTGATATTTACTCATTGTGCCCAGAGAGAGAAATACCTGCCACTATCTAGGATCGAACTCAAAGCCTCCTGATTGTGAGGCAAGAGCTCCACCTTTAGGCCACTACACTACTATCTCTTGTTAAACCAGTGGGCCAGGGACCATTGGTGGTTCACGATAAAATTTTGGTGGTCTGCAGAGAAATGTCACCCCCAAAGCATCCCCCAAAGTAATTAATCCAGGCTGCACAGGAACACAAGGCTGTGCTGCCCACATGGCCCATGGGAACACAAGGCTTTCATCGCTTGCATTGCAAACAACATGAGGTAGTGAGGGGAGGGGGGAAAAGGGCGGAGGGGGGGGAACTTGCCCCAATCATCCCACACTGCCTTGCCTGGCCACCAGGCTGCTTCTTTCCGCTTCTTTCTTCTTCTGCTTTTGCTGCACACAAGGAATGCAGCAAAAGTCTCTCTTTCTCTCCCCCAAACTCCGCCAGAAACGAGTCTTTGGGAGCCTGCAAGGCATCCTGCTCCAAAAGGCTGCGCCAGCGTGACAATCTCACAAAGACTCATTTCTGGCTGAGTTTGGGAGAGAAAAAGAAAGACTTTTGCTGCTTCTGCTGCTTTGCTTGCATGAAGTCAAAAGTCTCTCTCTCTCTCCCCCCGCCTGAGAACAAAGCTGGAGACGGTATCCTGCAATCTCAAATAAAAGAATGATCGATCGGTAGGAAAACGCGGTGGGGAATTTTCCTGCAGTTTTTTTTTCCCCAGGGTCTCTGGTCCATGGGATTTAAAATTATGAGTTTGGTGGTCCCTGAGGTCCAAAAGGTTGGCGACCCCTGATCTAAGGAAAACATTTGATGCTCACATTATTGTATCTTAGTGAGTTTTCTTGATAGACAGACTGTCTAACAGCTGCAAACACACAAGCCCAGACAAAAGCGAAGGGGAGAGAGGGAGGGAGAGGGAGAGGGTGAGAGAGGGATTTTTCAATCACTTATCAACACAATCAATTAGTTCCATCTACTCTTAATGCTATTAATGCAAGAAGATGAGTTGCCAAACATTCTGGTAATTTTTTTTTCAGCCAACTACTGCACTGCTAGCATTATACATTGATCCTGTCCATATTAACTGGCTCCTCCATATGCATGAAAAGGATCCAATTGTTTTTCAGCAGTTCATTAAGTGCTACTAAAAATGAGGTCCTTTCTGGAACGTTTTGGAATTTATCCCATTTGAGTATTCAATGATTTAATCATTGAGACCCCTTTTAAACAATGTTGCATCAGCTTATTCAATCTGAAATGCTGCCCAACTTGGACAGTTGTCATACTTAATCTAAACTTATTGCTAACCTTGACAGCAAGGGCCTGTATTTCAATGCATCACTAATACAAGGGAAACATTCTTTTGCCCATTTCATACTGAATTGATTAACTCGTACAGTGCACTGGCCAAAGAGATAATTCCCTTTAAAAGTGACAGGCTACCAAACTTTGGAAACAGCAAACCTTCTTGCCATTTAAATGAAGACTTTAATTCTATCCACACTATGAAACACTAATCAAAACAACAGAGATGAGACCAAAGACAATTATGATTTTTTTTAATCTACACTAGGAATCTTGAAGCAGATGCCCTAATGAACATTCTATCTAACCCCTGTACACAAGATGCTGCCACTCTCCTCTTTAAGCCCTCGAAAATAAAGACAAATAGCCCCTGGCACCCATCAATGGTACAAATGTGAGTATGTAAAAATTACTGGTAATCATCTACAGTTCAGCATGATAGAATGACACATCATATATAAGGCATCCCTCACAGTACAATGATTTGCAACTCCAAACAAGCCTCAACCTTCAACCTGACTTTTACTGAGAATCCTCCAGGTAACAGTCTGTCAGTCCTTCAAGGTTGATCAAACTAGAAATCCAATGTCATGTACACCGGTAAGAGTTTTATCATAAAGCTGGAGTGACAGAATCTTGCAAGCTAGAAAGAAGTTCCCCCATCCCTCTCTTTTCCTTAATTTATTTTGATTACACTCCTAACTTGAAAACAGCTTTCTTTTATATGAACATTGTCTTGGTAGCAACACTTTCTCTTGCCCCTCAAGGCCATTCCCTCTGCCTTCTACAATTAATGATCTAATCTGACCTAATGATTCCATCTTCTGGTTTCTCAGGGGACATGTCATGACATTGGTCCACCTATAATACTGCTTCCATTGTCCGAACCCCATCTTATTACTAGGAATCGATTTCTAGATCTTAAAAGAAGTTACTGTATAAACAATACAAAGAAAGAAACATATCTGAGAACAATTTTTCCAAGCCACAAGAGATAAAATCTCTACTGCAGAGAATCAGGGAAATAGATGGAAGTAAGCAAACAGGACTGAAACATTCCTTAAGGGCTGAGAAATAAGCCTCAGAAGAAACTCAGGCAGTTTCTCCCTGATTCACTGGGAAGATGAAGCAGTCAAGCTTGCAAGATTCTATAATTACAGCCTATCTCAATTAAGTATCGTTCTAGTCTTCCTCTAGAGTCTGTTTCCTGATCTGGTCTGCCCAGAAGAACTGACCTTTATAATTACAAGCACTTTAGCCAAGAAGTTGGGCTGTCTTAAAGCTAAGATTTTAGCAAATATGTGGAAAAAGTTTTATAGTCAATTATACCGTCTTCAGCTCACCAGTCTTTCATCTCAGTTAAGCCCATCCCCCCAATACTATTCTCACTTGGCCATCAGCCTTCTGGCTGGAAACTCTTGAATCAATCAATATTTTTTTAAAAAAAAACATGATAGTAATTTGGTACCTTCTGAATTGTTAAAAAATAATGTTGATTGGTGGATCTTTCTACTGACCTCCCTATTCACCCACATCAATAATACTTTCCATATGCCTAAAGAATGAAATGGTTCTATTACTGTTCCCCTCTTTAAAAAAGGTAATAGCATGGGCCCATCTAATTTTTGCTCTATTAGTCTCCTCAGCTTTTCTAGTAAACTAGATGCACACTTCTTATTTCATAAGCTTCTAAACTAGACTAGGAGAAATTTCTTACTAACTGTAGGAAAGGTACATCGACTAGGGATATATATGCTCTCCTGCAGTTTAGGGTAAAGAAATAAATGTTGCCCGTGCACTCTCTGTATACGTTGCCTTTATTGATCTAAAAAGTCAGCATTCAATTCTATATCTGGAGAAAGGCTTTGGGTGAAGATGTAATAATCACACTGGACATCACATTTTTTTCAAAATTTTTGCTTCCTGAAAAATCTTTGGTGATTATGATAGACTCCTTTAAACTGAACACAAATATAATTTCAGATATAATATAATAACCATACCACATAGGAATCTTGAGAAATATGAAATTAACTTTTAACTTATAATATATTTATTCACATGATGTTTCCAATATACTGCGTGAGTTCACAAGGCTGAAAGTGTTTTGCTACTGATTTTCATTTGTACTCAGTGTCCAATGCTTCTCACAGCAATGTGCAACAATAGTCAGCCAGCATTAATGGATTCCACTTGCCACGGTGAAACCTTTCACAATGTTCACCACCAATTCCATTTAGATTTTCGGGAAAGAAGTCCAAGTGTGAATGCAGAAAATAACTCTTCAGGGGCTTATTGCACTTCATGGTCTTATACACTGTGAGAAATTTGTCAACCAGCTGGATGTAGTTTGTAACTTTGTAGTTAACAAGAAAATTCTCAAGGACATCCTTGAGTGCTTTCCAGAAAATTTTCTCTGGCCCCAGTAACAGATCTTTTAATCACTTGTCACTGATGGTATATAGCTCAGGGCTGTCAAACTCACATCATCACGGTGGCGTCTCATGATGTATCAGGACTTTTCCCCACTTTGCTAAACCGGGCTGGGTGTGGCCAGCACGTGACGCATCTGGCTCATGGGCCAGGAGTTTGACAGCTCTGGTATAGCTGATCTGTGGTCCCACAAAAATGCCTTCCTTAACCTTATTCATTGCTTTCACAAAATTTTTCATAAGTCTAAGTTTTATGTGAAGGGGATGCAACCATTTTTTTTTTGTCAGATTAACAAATGGTTCATGTACCATGTTTTCCTGCCCACCAAACTGGGTATTTAATAAAGTCTGTATTGTCATTGCTAACCTAGAAAGGAACAGGCGTGGTAAATATTTCAAACTGCACTCCAATTAAAACAAGTGCATTCACTTGTATTCTGCCTATCATTAAAAGGATGTCTGGAGATAGCAAACCAGCAACCTCATAACGTCAGGCTGAGAAATAGTGAATTAACCCACACAATGACAAATCTTGAATTTCTTTCATGTGTGAATTATTTATTATTTTATTTATTGTATTTTTATACCGCTCCCTCTCCCAAAAGGGACTCGGGGCGGTGTACAGTCTAAACATATAAAGATACAGTCAACAGTAATTAATTCAGAATTGAATATAGATAGATGAAAATAGGATAAATGAGTAAAATAAGTAAGTAAGTAAATGATTGAGTCCCGTCAAATAGAATTAAAAGTCTTATTTGAATCTAAAATTTAAAAATCTCAGAAAACCTTTAATTGGCTAGGCTGGCCTGCTTAAAAAGTAAGGTCTTGACTGCACGCCGGAAGGTTAGGATGTCCGATGTGTCTCGTATCTCCGGGGGGAGATAGTTCCAAAGGGAGGGGGCTCCCACAGAGAAAGCACGTAATCTCGGGGTCGCCAGCTGACAACGATCAGGTGGCGGTATCCCAAGCAGGGCGACCCTGTGGGAGCGTACTGGGCGGCGGGAGGTTGTTTGTGGCAGAAGGCGGTCCCGTAAGTAGCCAGGTCCCGAGCCATGGAGCACTTTAAATACTAATAGTACCACCTTGAATCGAATCCGGAAGGCCACAGGAAGCCAGTGCAGTCTGCGGAGAAGTGGTGTTATGTGGGTGTCCTTGGGGGCGCCCATAATCATCCGTGCGGCTGCATTCTGGACTAACTGTAACCTCCGGAGACTCTTCAAGGGGAGCCCCATGTAGAGAGCGTTGCAGTAGTCCAATCGGGAGATAACGAGGGCGGAAGTGACTGTGCGAAGTGCGTCCAGATCCAGAAAGGGCCGCAACTGGTAGATCAAACGAATCTTATAAAAAGCCCCCCTGGCGACGGTGGCAATATGTTCTTCCAAAGACAGCCGTACATCCAGGAGGACACCCAAATTGCGCGCTCTTTCCACAGGGGTCAATACCTCTCCCCCTATGGTCAGCGAGGGAACAAGCTGACTGTATCTGGGAGCAGGAAACCACAGCCACTCGGTTTTGGTCGGGTTGAGACGAAGCCTGTTATGACCCATCCAATCCCGCACGGCCTCCAGACATCGGGTCATCACTTCGACGGCTTCGTTGGGGTGGTCTGGGGTGGAGATGTATAGCTGAGTATCATCAGCGTATTGATGGAATTCACCTAGCGGCTTCACATAAATGTTGAACAATAGGGGCGAGAGTACCGATCCCTGAGGCACCCCACAGAGCAGGGGCCTTGGGGTCGATCTCTGTCCCCCTGTCAACACAAATTGCGAACGGTCGGAGAGGAAGGAGGAGAACCATCATAGGACGGTGCCTCCAATCCCCAACCCCTCCAATCGCTGCAATAAGATACTGTGGTCGACAGTATCAAAAGCCGCTGACAGATCTAACAGCACCAGGACAGAGGAACAACCTCTGTCTCGTGCCCTCCAGAGATCATCCATCAACGCGACCAATGCCGTCTCTGTGCTGTGCCCGGGTCTGAAGCCCGATTGGAGGGGGTCGAGATAACTCGTTTCATCCAGGTACTGCGGGAACTGACGTGCCACCACAGTCTCTACAACCTTTGCAACAAAGCGAAGGTTGGAGACAGGACGGTAATTTGATAACATTGCTGGATCTAGGGACGGTTTCTTGAGGAGAGGTCGTACCACTGCCTCCTTCAAGGAGGCGGGTAGAAACCCCTCTCTCAAGGAAGCGTTTATAATGCCCTGGAGCCAGCCTTGAGTCACCTCTCAGGTGGCCAAGACCAGCCAGGAGGGACACGGGTCCAACAAACAGGTGGTAGCATTCAGTCCCCTCAGTATTCTGTCCACGTCCTCTATGGTAACAGGATCGAACTCAATCCAGTTGACCTCGCCGATATCCACCCCCGCCTTCCTGCCCGGAGATGCCCAGTCGGAGTCCAGTTCATTTCGAATCTGAGTGATTTTGTCCTGCAGAAACTTAGAAAATTCTTCAGCTCGTCCCTGTAAGGGATCTTCCCGTGTCTCTACCTCCAAGAGGGAGCAGGTCACCCTGAAGAGTGCGGCTGGGCGGTTTTCTGCAGACGCAATAAGGGTGGAGAGGTAGGTCTTCCTCGCCATCCTCATCGCCACTAAATACATCTTAATATAGGAATGTAATAGTGTTCGGTCAGATTCAGAGCGGCTGGCCTTCAAACTGCTCTCTAGGCATCTTTTCCGGCGCTTCATCTCCCTTAGCTCCTCGGAGAACCAAGGAGCTACTTGGGATCGGTGCCAGGTCAGAGGCCGCAAGGGTACAACTCGGTCTAGGGCCCCAGTAGCCACCTTTTCCCAGGTGGTAGCCAAGTCTTCGACCGAGTCGTGTGTGTGAGCTTCGGGAAGTGGCCCAAGCTCCATCAGGAACCTATCTGGGTCCATCAGGTGCCTGGGGCGGTACCATTTTAATGGTCCCGCCTCCCTGCGGTCGGGGTGTGCGGAACGGAAGTCGAGCCTTAGGAGTAAGTGATCTGACCATGACAGTGGTTCTAAAGCTGTATCCTCTATATCCAGATCACTTTGCCACTGGTCGGAGACAAAAACTAAATCCAGGGTGTGACCTCCCACGTGAGTAGGGTCCCGAATTAGCTGGGTCAGGCCCATGGCTGTCATGGAAGCCATGAACTCTTGAGCAGTCCCCGAGGTACCGCCGGCAGAGGGTAGGTTGAAGTCCCCCATGACCATAAGCCTGGGGGTCTCAACCGCTACGCCGGCTATAACCTCGAGGAGCTCAAGCAGGGCAGGTGATGCATGGCAGGGAGCCAGGTATGCAATCAACAAGCCCATCTGTACCTTGGAGCCAAACTTCACGAAAAGAGATTCACACCCGGTCGTCTGAGAGACAGTGGACTCCCTTGGACATAGATCTTCCTTAATAATCATCGCAACACCCCCACCCCTCCCCTGGGCCCTTGGCCGATGAAAAACCTGAAACCCGGCTGGGCATATATCTACAAGAGGGACTCCTCCCTCTGGGCCCAGCCAGGTCTCGGTGATGCCCATCAGGTCCGTCCCCCCCTCAGAGATCAGATCATGAATGAGGGGGGCCTTATTCATGACGGACCTGGCGTTACATAACATCAGCCGAAGGCCCAGGGCCCTATTGCTCAGACCTCCTGGGGAACGGGATGTGACAAGGGGGTCGGAGCGCGTCACAGCAGAAAGATAGCGGAGGCGCGCTCCCGGAACAGAATGTGGCCCCCTATAAATGCCAGATCTGCCTCTCCCACTCACCGTACTGATAGATTTAATGTCACCCTCCCTGGGATAACCCCCCATCTTCAATAGAGCCCTGTCAGAGCCTAAACCCTCCTGGCAGCATTCCATCCGTGGTCCGGTCCTAGCCCTATGCGGGTTTTCCCCTAACTCCCGCCCGGTCAAACCTAATCTATTTAAAAATTTAAATAAAAATTTTAAATAACCCTCCCTCCCATGCTTCCGGCGGTCCCACCATCTCTCCGGATCCCAAGATCCGTCCTTGAGGATTAGCCTTGTGTTTACATGGTCCTCCTCCCTCTCTTTCTTTTATCCTGTGGATGTGATCAAAACACTGAAGTGGTGACTACAATGGTGCACCTACAAAACAGGTGGAGCTTCAAACGTATTCATTGCAGCCACCATGCTGACCTTTTGGACCAAACTATGAGAGACACATCTACTGCCTGCAAAGAATTCCACCACTACCATCCCCTTCATTTTTAATCTAGCTCTAGTTAAGGACAAAACAAGCCTTGTATCTGAAGCCACAGTTTGATTAAAACATTCTAGCAAACCAAGTGTAACAAAACCAAATTATGCCGTTTCTTTTTTATATATATGTAACAATATTATATCTGAGCTGCATTCCAAACAGCAAAACCACTACTTTAAGGTCTCCACAGATATTCCAGATGTACCTGGTGTACTGGATGAGCTTCAACAATAGTTGCATGTTTTTATATGTTTCTTTCAAGTATGCAAGCATAGCCAACAGATACTGAAGGATGTACATTGCCATTGTGTAAAAAAAGAAGAAAAGATAGGTTAAATTACGGTTAAACTGAGATACACCCCAAAGTGTTCAGGAAGCAAAATCTTTATTGCCCAGTGTTATCTATCAGGCAGGTGTTATTCTGCCAAATTGGGATGCTGACACACAATAGAGTACACTATCGTACAGTATAGTACAGTACGGTATGGTACGGTACGGTACGG
Organism: Bungarus multicinctus; assembly: GCA_023653725.1. Taxonomy (NCBI): domain Eukaryota; kingdom Metazoa; phylum Chordata; class Lepidosauria; order Squamata; family Elapidae; genus Bungarus; species Bungarus multicinctus. Next base: position 29,478,393 of record CM042842.1, on the reverse strand, counting down.
TGTGGTGTGGTGTGGCGTGGCTTGGTGTGGCATGTGTAGAGTAGAATAGAATGTAGAGTAGAATGAAGAGCAGAGCAGAGCAGAACAGGACAGAATAACAGAGTTAGAAGGGACCTTGGAAGTCTTCTAATCCAACCCTCTGCTCAGGTAGGAAACCCTATACCATTTCAGACAAAAGATTGTCCACTCTCTTCTTAAAAACAAGACCACCTCAGAAGTGAAACATGGCAATAAAAGATCAGCTTTCTGCAGATATTTCCATTTAGAAAGGAGAGAAATAGTTGTCACTTTAATGAAAGCAGAATTTCATCCCCTTATATTTAACAATGGGCCGTTGGCTCTGCTTTTGTAAGCAGATGATGTAATCCTTGAAGATTACTGCAGAGAAGAATTGCTTACAATTAACCACACCCAAACTATGTTTTTCTCATCAAAGGACTGAGATGTCACAAACTTTGATAGCAGCTAAATTATAATACTATAGATCAAGTTTATCTCAGCACAAGATTTCAACACTCAGGAAACTGCTGGGAACGTATTAAATCTATTTCTGAAAAGACCGATAATAGTGCTAAAGCCATGCTTTATATCTGAACAGGGAAGAACATACCTGTTACCCTAAGATCTTCTAAAGTTAATGTACTTCCCAAATATTATATGGGTCATTATATAACTTACTCACTCACCCACCCACAATAACTTAAAGTCCCAAAATATAGAATATAGACCAAATTCTTAAGAGGGCTGTTTGAAGCACCTTGCCGTATTCCAAAAGGAGCAATTTGTTCACAAACGAGATTGATTTCCTTGGATTTTAGGGTCTATATATATATATTGGCTCTACTTATGGCTTAATTAATGTTGTCAGTTTGGTTTTAGGACATAAGTTCTAGTTTTAATATTCTGCTATTCATCTTCACTCTAGTGTACTAAATGCCATACATGCTCCTGGTGAAATCTTAGAAATGTTTTGAACTCCAAGGCATTTTACTGCTCTTTCTAGATAATACCTACACTTTCTTTGCTATATGAGGGCTCCTTGCACTTTGTTTTTTAATTTCTTTTTATAATGGTTGACTATTCAATTTGCTAAGATGTCTAAGAACAACAATTAGATGTGTGGCTTAGATAGTATTTTACCTGAGTTTACCATCCTCATAGCTCTCATTTGTTACTTCTGCCCCAGAGCTGTCCATGTATTAAGTTGTTCTTATTTTATAGAAGAGAAGTGTTACACCTGAGGAACATGAAGCAAGAATGCTTGTTGCATACCATGTTCTATTATCCTTGAATGCAAAAGGAAGTATATGTTTTATACACTGGAAGGAGTCTTACCTGTAACCTACAATAGCAAAGAACTGCAATGATACACAATAAGATGACAGTTGCTAGTATTCCGCCAGTGATGACAACAGTTCCTGCTGTCATCCGACCGATTCTCCATCAAATTCTAGAAATGGAGGAAAGACAGGAGAGCTAAGCTAATAGAACTAGTTATAAGGAGTCAAAATCGCTCCAGCCCTGAGATCCCTATTTGTCCTGTTGTTTTTATAGCTTTATAAACATAGCTTTCAAAATAATCTAAATAAGATTTTCATAAAGCATCTTGCTTAACTAGTTGGTCAACAGCCGAGTTGGTTTTTACCATTAAAACTTTTCAGCTAAATATTAGTGGTATGTTTATTTGATTGCACAACTACAATGATCGTTTTATTATAAGAAGGAATATTGTTATCTCTGACAATTATTGAATACATTTATAATGTATGTTTCCTTCAGTATTTTCAACATTGGCCTATCTCTTTCTACCAAACTACCATGGCCATTGAGTTGTGGATCAGTATTTCTTTTAAACTGCAGTGAAAAAATCAGCACATGGAGTCTGAGCATTATATATATCATTAGTAGGTACAGTGTATTCAAGGGCAGGGATGGGGAATTGAATCTGATTCAAGAGCCAGCTATAATCTCTGGGTTGGATAAAAATAAGGCTGCACAAGGCAAAAACACTTCTTTGGAAGGTCCAGCCATACTTCCTTTGTTCAGGCAGAGGAGTTCTTCACAATCCATCTGCTGTTAGAGTGCAGAAAGGAAGTTATCACTCTTAGCTTTCTCCAAAATGGAAGAAGTATTCCTTATTTCTAAGCGAGTAAAAGAAGATTTTTGTCAATCTCCTCTTGCACACAAAAAAGGGAATGGTTTGGATGCCCTTGGTTTGTGCAACTCATTTATTTGTGTGGGCAGGTAAAACAAATTATGACATTTGGACAAGCCAGGGTTTTAATTCAGGAAGCAATTAGCTTTTGTCATTGGTTTCCTACTTGCATTTACAAACTGAATTAAGACCAAAGGATGCATCAGGTTAAATGTAATTGTATGAAGCTAGACTCAGAAGCTTCTAGGAAGCAACAAAAAACAAGAACTCTTCCTTGGTTGAGTTAATTCTAGCAATTTGTATTCTGACGTATATTCCTTTGAACATTGAAATGCCATTTCATTATCAGGGACAACAAATTTATCAAGAAGACAGATTTCTTTTCAAGCTACTTCATTTTGTTCTTTTTTCTTTCCACTTTCCACTTAAGATATGTTGAGTGAAACATAGAAAACTGGCAGCAGAAAAAAAACCTAGTGGTCCATCATGTCTACCCTTTAGGTTTTCTTTCTTTTTTTTAATTAGTTTTATTCATTATTTTAATTCTTATTTTTATTTATTTCATTTTGAATTTTTGTCAGATGATGGACATGTATTTATTCCAAGCATGCTTAAATTCCTTTATTATGATTGATTCACAATTTCTGCTGGAAATTGATACCAAACTTCCCTATTCTTTCTTTTTTTAATAAAGTTTTATTGGGTTTTAACAAAACACAACAAATAAAATATCTTATTTGAGTACAGCAAGATTCCAGGTTATCACATTTCCATACAGACACAATTTCATATGCATATTCATCTTATGTATTCAACTTCATATCTTATCACTCTTTTTCCAACTTCTCACTATTTCTCCCTTTACTTCTTTTAATTTTCTTTTATAGTTATCTTATTTTCTTCTTATTCAATTTCCTTTATTCCTTTTCCTAAGTTTCTTTTATCTTTTTATTCATTATACTTATACTTTCGTCTGTTTTGTTTACCATTTCATATATTCTCTTCCAACATTATTAAAAAGCAAAGTTCCCCCTATGATTGCCATTCGGATTGCAATACCTTTGGATCTTATAATTATTATCATATGAAATCTCATTAAACATTAAATTTGTGTATTCTAAAATTATAACATTCAAATTTCTAATATCTATTTTATATCATGTAACTTTCATCATTCAGACTCTGCTTGGTACTTCCCCTTGAAAATACACAAAGAAAAATTCTAAGAAAATAGCAAATTTTCACAAATTTCACATTAGCACATTTCTTTTCAATATTTATCAATCTTTGAAAACAATTGAAATGTTTCCCTCCCTTCTTCATTATTATGTTAATTTTTAATAAGCATACCATTACATAATTATGCAGTTTTTATCTTATAAATTATTTACTATTAATAAGCAAAATAATTATTCAAATTCATTCTAATAACTGGTATAAATTCCCTTATAAATCTTTCACATTTCTGTTCAATATTTTATCAATCTTTAGAAACAATTACGTTTCCCTACCTTTATTATTGCATTAATTATAAATAAGCATACCATTACATAACAATACAATTTTATCTCATAGATTATTTACTTATTTCATTTCTAAATCATTACTATAGCCTACTATCACAACACTATCTCTTGTACCTTTGCAGAATTCTCACTTTTAACTTAGTTTAACCATTACCTCTGTGTTTTATAGATGAACTAATACCTTTAATCCTAGTATGTTTCCCCTTTTACTTTATTTCCTGCTTTTGTCCCTCATAAGTTCTTTCCCTTTCTATCTCCCCCCCACCCATTTTCTCATCCCTTTTTTTATACCTTTCCCTCTCTAATTTTCCCTTCTGTTATTTTCTTTTCTGCTTCTCCTTACTGTTATGCTACTTTTTCAGACTATTTTTCTTTTTGGCTGTTCCCTTTAATCTCAAACTTTTAACTCCTTTCCCCCTTTTTACCACACATTGCATTGTTTGATCATTGAAAATGGCTTCTTCTTTGTCCCGCCCTTCTTCTTGCTCTTGAAGCTTTTCCTTTTGCTTTTAATAGTTCAGAATCTCCATTTCTAAAAACTGAAATATGAAGCCAAAGGATCCTCTTCCCTCTTCTGCATCTTCTTTCAGTTTTTTAAGACTCATTTTCAATTCCTCCAGGAGTGATACCATTTTAAATACTTTTAAACAACCACCCGATTGACTTTAAAGAAAAAAAGACCAATGCCAAAAACGTTTTTTTTAAATCACCAAATAATCCCAGATTGTTCCTTTTTGTTTTCTTCCTTTACTTTTCCTTTCTGTGGGTTACTGTATCTTTTAGTAAGGTTTCATTTACAATGTATCCTTGGGAGTCTTTTCAAAGTTTCACTATTAATCCCCTTTGGTTTTGCAGGTGGCACTCAGTTATTTCATTATTCCAAGTTCCATCCTTTTACCTCAACTCTTCTCCTTTTTAGGGCTTTAAAATGACCAAAAAAAAAAAAAACCCTTTATTCTCCTTTTGACACTTAGATTTCAGCTTAAAGTAGCCCATTAGTGTCGAAGTAGATTAACACCAATTTCTTATTTAAATCTTCCTTTTAACATTCCATACCATTTGTAATTGTCATTATAAAAGTAGGAAAAGGGATTTTTAACCTCCTTTTCTCTCTCCTTCGCCGCTTAGAAATCTTCTTTCAGAAGTATCCCTCTAAATACTTTTAGATTCAGGGTACCTTGCTTAAATGTTCTCTGTGTTTAGCCTGGTCTGTCCTGCTTTCCTCTTTGTCTTCCTTCTGCACATTCTTATCCAGTTGGGTTCTTCTTTGAGGTGGCCATTTCTGACCACCACTGCAACCATCTTTGGGAAAGGAAGTTTAGACCAACCAAGGAGGAGATATGTGGCTCCCCTCCACTCAGTTAGCAGTCTCCCCCCTCTTCACCACCTCTATGGGGTGGCTTCAGCCCCGAATCCAAGGGATCAGGGCATTCCAGCTGTGAGTATGGATCGAAACTGCGCAAGATCGCGGATTTTGGTCTGTCGCCGAAGAAGCCCAAACTGAAAGTCCAAACTTCCCTACTCTTTATGTGAAGTAATACTTTCTAATATTACTTTTGAATTTCCTTTCTGCCAGTGAGTTTACACCCCCATGTTTTTGAAACAGGCTTGTGTTTCTTCCCCTCTCTCAAATATTATTTTCCTACCTCTGCAAAACATTTCAGTCTGCTAATAGCTCCTGTGTGGATGTCACTTGGCTGCATGCTGAGCCATATCCACATAATCACTTTTCTGTCCATAATTAGACTATGAATCGAATGATATAACTGCAGCAAGCTTATCCCCAGTGAATCCATTTTTTAACAGAAACTATTAGTGCTTACTTTCATTTGTAGATTTGTTTGTACATTTATTTCACATTTTCTGGAAACTCTCAAGCAAACACGTTTACACAGAAAGTGAATCAACACACACATAAAATAGTTAAAAATACTTACGTTCAGTGAAGGGTGTATTGGACCTGCAAAATAAAATAAAGAAGGAAACTGATTAAACTGTTCACATTCTCGTTCTCAACTCCCCAATTGGTTGAAAACATTTTTCCCCATTCCTAATACAAATTTGCAATATTCCCAGTGGACATAATTTGTTCCATCCCAGTCATATAAGCTTATAACTTTAGCTAGACACAAAAGCTTGATGGATGGATGCATTAACTACTTATCTATTCACATATTTTTGGTCTGAAAATCCTTCTAATGTCTGGAATCAGCACTTCTGATTAGTGTGATATTTATTGTCTTCTACCAAATATTCTTCCGTCCTGGTTATTCAGAGAAAACTCTGGGTAACATTAAACATAGAATATATAAATTATTACTCTACACTATATATTAATGGGGACGAGAAGTCATAGCAGAGAAATAAAAAGCAATAGAATATATTTCATATTTATTCATAGGAATAAGAAGAGACAGATCTAGGATTTTCTGCCTTCAGTTTCTAAATCTTCTAGATCTCCATTACTGTAGACATCTAAAATGAGTTCCCTGTGGCAGTTGTCTTACTCTGCTTAGGAGAATAAGTAATAGGTGTCCTGATATTTTTTGCTCACTATATGCCTTCAGTTCAAACAGGTTCGGTAAAGAATATTCAGACTTTCTATTGGCATATTTTCTTTGTTTAGTATTTACTTAGTTTGGAATATGACCATCTGGCCCATAGCACATTTTCTTACCTGCCATAGTTGGATTTAAAAACAATAGCAGTAATGTCTAACAAAGATTTGTCAAGTATTAACATTTGCTCAGGATTTCTGGGGAAGGTATGGTGAACAGAAGATATCCCTATAAAGCAGAGTTGACAACTGCAGCAAAGACCAAGGAACTAATGAGTAAATCAGTTCTTTGGAAACTCTCTAGATAAGGAAAGGACAGGAGATTGGCACATGTACTCTAAAAAGCTGCTCCTTGCAATGTGAAGCAAATCACTTGCAGTCATTAAGTGGGACATAACATGACTGCAACCTGAGATTTTATTGCTGGCTTCTCCATTGACTACAAAGCTTACAAATAGTGATGATGTAATTCTGATACAATACGACAGTCACAAGTTCAAGGACCAATTTTAAAGTTGTTTTTTCAGCGCCACTGCAACTTTGAATGGTCACTAAACATGGCAGTAGTTAACCTGGGAGGATCTCTTTCTTTGCCAGGACATGACAGAATTGCGTTAAGTTTAATATACTGAAATCTGTCAGCTTTTCAGTGATCTTTCCCAATGATTAATTTACACGTAATGGTGTAATTGACACATCACACTAAATCACAAAGTTTGATTTTAGCATAGCATGCTGCATAAACCCAGAAAAGTACAGTTTCAGCAAAGTAGACCATAGTTTAGCATAGGGTAGAAACTCAGTCAAAATCAAGATATAAGTATTGCAGGCTAACTCTATCCACAGCCAGGAGTTTGATTCTGACATGCTCAAGGTTTCCATCCTTCCAAGTTAGGTAAAATGAGGATCCAGATTGTTGGGGGCAATATGCTGACTCTATAAACCACTTAGAGAGGACTGTAAAGCATTGTGAAGTAGTAGTATGTAAATCTAAGTGCTATTGCTACAGCTATAACTTTTCTTGTGAGTTTTTTTTCTAAAAGCCACTGTTCTCCCAAACTGATATAATTCCCACTCATTTACACGGAGTTTGCCCAAAAGTTCAATGTAAGCCCTATTCAAGTCAATCAGATCTTGGCTCTCTTCTTTTTGTAAGCTTTACTTACATTAAGACTCATTAAGAAATGGGAAGCTTCGCCTCCTACAAAGATTAGGTTGATATGTATTTCAGAGACTCTATAAAGGATCCTCTCAAGCAGGGGTCTCCAACCTTGGCAACTTTAAGATTTGTGGACTTCAACTCCCTGGCTGAGGAATTCTGGGAGTTGAGGTCCACAAATCTTAAAGTTGCCAAGGTTGGAGACCCCTGCTCTAAAAGGAAGCCTTAGAAAAGCTATCAAGAGTTGGAGAAGAGGCAGAAAAAGACTATTTAAGCGATCTGCATGCTAGAGTTAGTCCCTATGAAGAATGGTTACAAAAGATGGGGAGAAGATCTTGTTTGATTAGAGAAGGATCAGTATGTTTATTATGGACTGGAGGTGGCTTATGAACTTTTTGCTGAAAAAAGAAAAAAATGAACTTGTGATTTATAGGTCTGAAGATTGGAAAGACTAGCTTATGGTAAGAAGGAAATTATGAGGTGGTAAAATGTAAATGTAGTTATAACTGCATTTACATTTTACCCCCTCATAATTTCAGAACTTTTCAAAAGATTCTTTAGAACTTTTATTTTTCCTTTTTCCTTTTCTATTTTTTTTCTATATTTTTTTTCTTCTTGTTATGACTTTTCCTTATTCTTCTTTAATTCAAAATTTGTACTGTTTTTAATTGTGTTGAATTCTTCAATATACATTATTTTTTAAAAGGGTGGGCCAAAAGTGAGAAAAACAGAGGAGAAAGTGGGATGCACTGAGCAGTTAAAATAATTCGATCAGCTGACTGCAGAGAGATTCGGGACACAGATTGTGTAGTTCTATTTCCTAGGGCACATTGTTCAACTTCCACAGAGCCTTGCAAAAGATCATCACTATATGCAATTTTCAAGAAGGAAAAGTTGAATCTGTTAAGGAGAAACCTACAATGGATTTTGATCATTCTATTTTTTTATACTCTATCCCTTAGTTCCAAATTAGTATTTAAGCCTAACATTTTTATCATAATTAATTGTGGTGACCAAGTGACCAGATTCAAATTTACAACTGTTTTTATGCTCATAAAGCAAGTCACTGAGGTCATTAATTGAATCACGTGGTTGTTAAGTGACCCACTTGATCATTAAGCAAATTCAGTGTATCCAATGGGCATTTTGGGGGTCATTTTCTGCTGGAAAATGGCAAAAGTCACAAATTGCAGTCATGTGACTGTGGGATGCTGCAATTGGTTGTAAATACAAGCTGGTTGCCAAGCACTTGAAATGCAATCACATGGCTGTAGGTGGGAGGGAGGGTGACAGATGTAACTTTGAGGATGGGTCGGAAGTAGCTTTTTAAAAAGTCCGTTGTAACTTTGAACAGATTTTAAGTGAGGACTACCTGTATGGATTTCCATGGCCAAAGAGGTTTTGGCTTAACCAGCCAATTGAATGGGCTGATCTACAGTGCTACACAAATATTATAAAAGATTGATTCACATACAAGTTTTGTTTTAACTGCTATGGTTAATAACTAAGTATTAGATCATGAACTTATTCAATCTTTAAAAAAATGCTGTCCCTAGGCCACTTATAATCCCTTGGAATAAGATTTTTCTCTAGCTGAATCAATGCCCAGTCAACATCATATGATGATTCTCCCTTGTCCTATTATGAACCATCAGAAAATAATAAAACTCCAACCTGTCTTTTTCCTGGTCATTCCACAATACTGTCCCTAACAGAAGGAGGAGCACTTGAAACCTCCTCTTAGTTACCATAGCAACTTAAGTCCCCAAACTTCCCAAATTAGCTCCCTGTGCACTAGAGGGGCACTTCCTTCAAGAAACTAGAGCTGAAGTATCTGGAGACAGTTCTATTCTTATTTTCCTTTCCAACGAGGAGTTGACCTGCATGTTTTGCTGCCAAAGAAGCTTTGTTCAGAGAAGAGTCTGTTCCTTTTGCTTTAGATTTCTGTTTCTCTAAAAGAAAGAAGACTCTTCTACTGAGGAATGGGTAAGACAAATGCAAACTGGACATCTTAGGGGAGAAACAGCCATTTCTCCAGTCAGAAGAGAAAGAAGTAAATATGTTGAGGTGCAACAAGACAAAAATAGCCACCAATGCCCTGCCCTGCAGAACCCATGTAGACCCACTTCCAGATTGATTGTTGCATCTCCTCAAAAGCCAGAATAAAACCAACCAGCAGCCATTTGGTGTCAGGAAAACATGGGAGATGGAATATAAACCTAAAACAGCAATAAATGTTCTCACAATCCTAATTCTCTTGCCACTCATGATATTCTAGCAGCCATTGAAGGAGTTCACACAAGTTTCTATTGCCAAATATTACTTTTCTCCCTACTCCCCTGCTCAGCCTACTCACTCCTATTTCTAGTTCTTCAGATTTCTAGCCTGAATTTGGAAATTCATCTTAATATGTGCCACCATCTGGAATAATTTATGACCTATCCTTACTTTTTTAAAAACCTCTTTCTCCAAAGATCATTTTTTTCAATTTTTGTTGTTTGCAGTTATTTTACTCCCAGTTCCCATGCTTCATGCAACATAGCTTTATAAATAAGGTTATTTAGCATACTTTGTAAGTGCTCCCATTCTTGCCACAAGCATACCTTAAACTTCAGTCACTTGCCATAAACATATCTTATACTTCAGTATTTCATGAGCAATAAATCTCTCATACCCTAATTCTTTGAACAGGTAGTGCATTTCTTAATGCTTTGCAAGCCTACTTCTTTCAATGAATCAGGTGGAAATGTAGTTCTTACAGGAATACATACCTTATATTTCTAAGCCTACAAAGGTTCAATTTGAGACTTGTGCATAGCCATCCTTACCATATAAGCTTTTCCTGTACTGTGTTCATACTAGTTTGATTCCAAATTGGAGTAAGGAAATCCTGTGTAAACTGAGACACTTGGGCAACAGCTTGTATAATATTCAGTTCAGGCTTTAGTCTATTATGTTCTCCCACTGGACAGTCCTCAGCTGTTCTGCTCTCCCACTTTTCTGTTCTGCAAAAGCAATTGACAATCTTCCTGGACAAATTTACTCTTAACTTTTATATGTGTTTATGTTACTGTTTTGTGCATAGGTTTGAGGGTATACAGAAGATCACAAAACACACACACATGCATGCACACAGACAGAGAGATACACGTATACAAAGTTAAATGTCAAAATGCAAAATATATACGAACAGAATAAGCAGCTTTAAAATAAAAATTCCATTTTTCCCTCTCTATAACATGAATCTATCTATCTACAACTATCCTATTGTGATTCTATGACACCAATTATATTTTATCATGGTTTTGTTCACAAAGAGACTTAAAACAAAATGGATCAATGACATCAGCAAGTATTGGGGTCCAATTGGCAAAGGAAAGCTCAGGACCACATGACTTGGAAAGATGCAGATGTGGCTTTCATCTTATAGTGGATAGACAATGGGCAAAATTATATATATAGGGGTGTGTGTGTGTGTGTACATACATGTGTGTATACACACACCCACACCCACACACTAGAAGTGGTATTCAGCAGGTTCAGTAGCAGACATTTTGAGTAGTTGGGAGAACCAGCAAATCCCACCTCTGACAGGCCCTGCCCCCATCTATTCTCTGCCTCCCAAGCCCCAGCTGATCAGCTGGGTCTTCTTTTGTTGCCCTGCACAGGAGAACGGAGCTGGAAAGCAGGTTAGTGGGGTAGGGAGGAAATGGAGATTTTACAGTATCCTTCCCCAAGCCACACCCATAGAATCGGTAGTAAAAAAAATTGATCCCACTATTGCCATACACATATATACTGATGCTTTACTTAAACTCATATTTGTGTTTGTATGTATAATGTCTTTATCAGTGTTGTATATCAGTTAGTGCATGACCTCTGTAGATGCAATATGCTAAATAAATAAATAAACAAATAAATAAATAAAATTCCCACTCTATTGTGTTGTAATTGGTTCTATACGGTTCCTTTTTTCTCATCACAACTGAAACAGCCTAGTATATATTCCCTTTGCTTAATATAGAGACGGCTGCCAGTTTGAAACTGTGTCATAATGTTTCTTTTTAATTATATATTTTTTTCTTTTCCAGAGTATTTATTTTTCTTCCTCAGCTCTTTCAACACTGGTTGTTAACATTTTAAGCAGTTTGGAGAACCAGTTGTTAGAAGAAATTACTGGCCTAATCCTGTAAGGAAGGCAGGAAGGAAACATTCTGGTGTTGCTTACGGAAACTGCCTCTCTCTTAACCCTTATTACATTCTTGGCAGGACTAGACTTCCTGTCTCAGGAACTTCTCTGGAGGTTTTTTTCCCTCCTTTGCTGGTACTTTGCTTGTGGGGAGTGACCATTTCAAGTTACAATGGCACTGAAAAAAGTGACTTATGACCATTTTTCACACTTACGACTGTTGCAGCATCTCCACAGTCATGAGAGGCCAGGCAAGGAGATGCGTGCCTCAATGTGAGTGATATTGAGTTGGCCATGCCCAGCCAATAACATAACCACCAAGCCACGTTCACTCAGTCATATAAACCAAGCATGCCCACCAACTAAGCCATGCCCACAGAACCGGAAAATTGAATCCCACCCCCGGTTACCGGTACTTGACATAAGAGGTTCTAGATGTCATTTTAAAGCAGGGCTGAAGCTCCTTTATGTCACATAAATGCATGACTGGTAAAACGAGGCAACTTAGAAAGTTTTTTAAAAATAAAACACCAGGAAGAAAACTAGTTACTTAGGAAAAGAAAATGTGTAATTTTAAAAAGGCCAGGGTTTCAAACCAGTAATCTTTTCTGTATTAAGGGACAATCAAGGCCACTGAACTATCTCAACTCTGCTGATAATATAAATCTGGAGTCCACTTGTGGTGGCAGAACACTACTCAGGTGAAGGGCCATGCCATGTAGCCGATGAAGTGTTGAGGTTAACTTGCAACTAACTGCTCTGGCTTAAATAGAGAGGGGTATTCAAGGAGTTGTAACACAGAGAAGTATTCTTTGGAGATGAATCAGAAAAATACACCCTGAACTCACTTTGAAAGTGAGAAGAGGACACTGCTTATACCCTCTGCCTATTCTGATGATTGGGCGATTGGTCTTCTTATGTACTAGAAGACACAATAGCACCCATGCATTAGTATACCAAAGGATTTGCACTGGAAGTAGTCAACAATAGATATAACAGAATGACAAAATGATAGAGTTGAAAAGGACTTTGGAGGTCTTCTAGTCCAACCCCCTGCTCAGGTAGACAACTAGTTGTCCAATCTCTTCTTTAAAATATCTTCTTAAAAACTTCCAATGTCGGAGCATTCACAAACTTCTGGAGGCAAGTTTTTCTACTGATAAATCATTCTAACTGTCAGGAAATTTCTCCTTAGTTCTAGGTTGCTTCTTTCCTTGATTAGTTTCCCTCCATTGCTTCTTGTCCTGCCCTCAGGTGCTTTGGAGAATAGCTTGACTCCCTCTTCCTTAGGGCAACTCCTGAGTTATTGGAACCCTGCTATCATGTCATTCCTAGTCCTTCTTTTCATTAAACTACCCAATTCCAACAACTGTTCTTTATAGGTTTCAGCCTCCAGTCTCTTAATTGTCTTTGTTGCTCTTCTCTGCACTCTTTGTAGTCTCAACACTAACTTTTAAAATGCTAGCTCTAGAAAAATATCACAATTTAGATTCTGAAACAAAACAGGCTGATGGAAGCTCTGCAAGCTAATCTTTCTTACCAAGACCTTCCTGCAAAGTTATAGGCATTTTCAGAAGCATATTTTATGCTTCTGCAACTATGGCCAGGAACCTACATGAATGATTCACATTCACATGTTGCTTCCAGCTTGATCAAAGCCCCTGGGTTGATGCTGTGTGATGGGGCCGCCTGAGCTGCCTCAGGTTCAAGCTAGTCTGATGCCAATGTTAATTAAATCCCACAGCAAAACCCAGAAAGATATCTACAGCAGGCAAACAAAGCCATCAGATAAGATAGGATTTGAGTGAGAAGATGCCAAATTGTCCTTTCAGTTAATTACATTGAAAGGGCTTTGTTCCCTCTTTGTCTTGGCTTCAATGAATCCTTGGCCTTGTGGCATACTCTGCAAAGAATGCAGCTGTACTCTTTCAGATCCAGTCTGAGATGAATTGTATTAAGGAAAGAGCATTTCTTCCTTGGCATTCGCAGCAGCCTCGTAAAAGGCTGAAGCTTTGGGCTACAGCCTATATTTTCATTACTCCTCTTGCACATCTTTCTTTAAATACTACTCCAAATGTCACCTCCTCTTCTTGCACCTAGAGAGAAAAGATAACTCCAGATGGATTTTGTCAAGGACAGATTTGCATCATTGTGCCCAAGGCCTCTAAATATATATGTATGTATGTATGTGTGTGTCTGTGTGTGTGTGTGTTTGTGTATATATGTATATATATATAAGGTTCATTTCAGCTGAAGACAGAAAAGGGAGGGGAAAGCAGGAAGCAATATTTTAAAAAGCATGGAATACAGATTAAATGGAATAGAGTAGATGAGTGCTTTTCAACCTTGACTATTAAAGATAGGGTTATTTCAACTCCCAGAATTCCCCACCCAGCCATTTCCCATGCTGGCTGAGAAATTCTGGGAGTTGAAGTCCACTCATCTACAAATGGTCAAGGTGGGGAAACACTGCTGTACATTATATGGATTATTTTAAAATAAGCTTCTCTAGATCATCTACCCTCTCCCCCTTGGTTGGAAGTATTTCTACAGGAATTACCTTTTTCTGGAAGGGAAGAAATTAAGCACACTCCGCAACTGAACAAATGATTAGCTTGACTAAATTATATATTGCTTTTTGGAATTGTTCATACTTTGTCCTTTCTCTGACTTCTCTCTTTGTGTGTGTGCCTCTCTCTCTCCCTCTCTCTTTTTGCAGCCTCTACCAGAATTGCCTACGACTGTAATGCCTCTCTATTTTAATACACAGGAGTAGAATATACTTCTATAAATAATATCCACAGAGATAAACAAACAGTCCATCAGTGCATACAGTGATTAAAGGGACAGTCCAATGTAAGAAACTTTATACAAAATAATCTTTTTAAAAAGTGGATTATTATTTGGGATATTAAAGCTCTTTTTTTCCTTTTCGGAAGGTGATTGTGCAGCAACACATTAAACACCTTTGATAATTGTACTTAAATAAGAAGACTCTTCCACTGAAGAGTTTGCGTTCCCTTCACTGGGGTGAAGGGAACGCAAACTGGACATGTGTTGGGAGCAACAGAGGCCTTTCTCCAGTCAGAGAGGAAAGAAGCAAAGATGCTGAGAGGCAATAACACAGAAATGTACACCAATGCCCATGGACCCACTTCAAAATTCATTGTTACATCTTCCCAAGAACCAGAATAAAGTGAATTAAGCAACCAGCAGCCATTTGGTGTCAGGAAAGCATGCATGGGAGCAGGGAATTCGATCCAAAGGTAGAATATAAATATAATACATCAATAAATGTTCTCACAATGCCTAGTTTTCTTTGCCACTGGTATTCTAGCAACCACCAAAGGATTTAACACTAGTTAAAGTGCCATGGTGTCACAGTGGTTAGAATGCAGTATTGCAGGCTACTTCTGCCGACTGCCACCAGTTCAATCCTGACTGGCTCAAGGTTGAGTCAGCCTTCCATCCTTCTGAAGTTGGTAAAATGAGGAGCCAGATTGTTGAGGGCAAGATGCTGACTCTGTATACTGCTTAGACAGGGCTGTAAATCACAATGAAGTGGTATATAAGCTGAAGTGCTATTGCTATGGCTAGTTTCTACTGCCAAATATTAAATCTCTTCCCAATCCCCCGCTCTGCCTATTCTATTCTCTGTCGATTCTACACAAGAGATGCTTTTGCAATCTGACAGATTTGGAGTGCTTTTCAAGGAAGAATGGGTAAAGATTTCCAAGGCAAGATGTAAACTCCAAAAGACTAAATGCGGTCATAAAATGAAAAGGTGTTTCAACAAAGTATCAGTTTGTACACTATGGGGCCACATTATCCTAGTTTTTTTATTTATATTTCACCCCCCCCCCGCTCACCTAAAAGTTTTCAATTTGTTTTTCAAAGGACCTGCAGAGCTTATATCACATTTTATGTGTCATATCCAGCCCATGGGTGGTCCCAGTTTGGCCCATGGCATTGTTAACAGGGAAGAGGGACATCAGCATAATTGAAGGTGGGATGCTGGCATCAGGGGGAGGGTCATCAATGGCAGAGGACAGGGTGTTGGTGCAGTGGCAACATTGGGGGCAGAACAACAGTGTTGGCCGGCAAGGTACCAGTTTCTCATGGCCCCTGGCAAGATTAATTGTTCACCCCTGACTTATATATTATATTAGATGGAAAACAATTTGAAGTGATTTATCTGATTTTTTTTTTTTTTTTGCATCTCAAAAACCTGGCATTTTAACAGAGGTGTGTAAACTTTTTATTCCATTGTAGACAAATAAACAGATGCGAATTAATTTTAAATGGATGTGAATTACAGACGGCATTACTGAAAAATAAAGACCTAAAAGTATTAATATTTTTCTCCCCACCTCTCTTTCTCTTTCCATATTATAATCATTTTTAGTAGATTAAAAAAAGAATCTCCCACTGTATGTTTTTCAGTGGTCCCATGTGTTTTGTATTGTTTTGTATTCTTTTACCCTTTTTTATCTCACCGTTATTATTTTTATAAATAACTCAAGGCAGCAAACATACCTAATACTCCTTCCTATTTTCTGCACAAGAACAATCCTGTGAGGTGAGCTGGATTTAGAGAGAATCACTGGGCCAAAGTCATCTAGCTGGCTTTCATGCCTAAGGCAGAATTAGAACTCACAGCCTCCCAGTTTATAGCCTGGTGCCTTAACCATTAAACCAAACTGGTTCTCTAGTTCATTTTGAATCTATGTTAAAAAAAAAATTCAAAAAAGACCTCCAAGCAGTTCAAGCAAAATATTTATAATGGGATCAACTACCAGATCAGTATGCCAGACAATGAGATATCACCCTTGCCTTTCACCAGAAGCCAAAGGGGATTCGGGGTGCCTTGTTTTGACCCCTCTCACCTCTTCTTTATCCTTCTTTGGGGGAGTCAGTGAAATGAAAAGTGCATATGACAAGATTTTATCACAGTGAGGTCAATCAACTAGGCTTGTTTAGAACAATTTAAAAGGAAAATCTAGTCAAGCGGAAACCGAAAAAAGAAGTAAAACCTTTTTGCTACTGCTCTTAGTAACTGGTTTGGATCCTTTCACCTCTTGTGTCATACACATTAAAATTGCTTAGAATGTACGTGACAGAAGAGGTTAAAAAGACCCTCACTTCTGATGTGTCAAAAAGGACAGAAAAGGGAAGGTGGAGAACTTAAATGCCATTTTTCTTGTATATCTGATTGCATATCATTTATTTGTAGTGGCCACATTCACTTTTAAGGAAGGATACTTTGCAGGCACATTTGAGATATGGAAAACGTGACAAAAAATGATCACGAGCATCCCAATTTTCTCTTTTCCCTCTCACAAAACACGCTTTTAACACATCTTTATTACTCCTACATTTATTGACAGTGTGATGAAGGATAGTATGATTTTCCCCATTGAACCTGCCAGCTCAGTCCAACAGAACAAGATGCTCTTCATGATGGACTCAAACTTAACTGCTCCCCCCCCCCCTTTCTGTTGGCAACTCTAAAAAAAAACCATAGAATTATTTTATGAGTTGACAACAGCTTTACTTGGTCCTTGTCAATTGCCCAGAAAAACGTGGGGGACAGTACCATACTTAGCATATTTGACACCCAGATGAATCATTCTTTAAAAAAAAAACACTACCCTCTTTCATTGCTGAGAGCCAGTTAAGGCTAGAAATCAGGAGAATGTGAGTTCTAGTTCTGCTTTAATCATTTTCTTAGCTCCAGGAAGAAGGCAGTCACAAACCACTTCTGAAAATTGCAAATACTGCGAAGAATAGGGGGCAGTTGTCAGGAATGAAAACTGATTTGAAAGCACACATTTTTTTTTCTGCAATGTCAAACAGCTGATTGACATGCAGGCACCAGCAACCCAACTCCATAGGCACTGATAGCCTCCCTGTCTTGATAGGCTGCACAGAGCCCTCCTGTCTCTTCCCATTGATGTGAGAAATCAAGTTTGGGCAAGAGTTGTCCAAATTCCTTTGGTTCAAAAAGAGAGAGAAGAGGCTTAAGTTTTAAACCCTGAGGCTGATCTATATAGGCTTTGTTTCCTGAATGCAGATCTTTTCTGCCGGCAATAAGGCAGCTTCTCTAGCTATTCTGAATCTGTGAAGCTTCTACTTCAGGGGTGTCAAGCTCGCAGCCCACGGGCCAGATGCATCATGCACTGGCCACACCCACACCTGGTTTAGCAAAGGGGGGGGGAAATGTGTGATCCTTTCTGGATCGGGACGCCCTGCGCACGGTCACTCAGGCCCTTGTCACCTCTCGCCTGGACTATTGTAATGCCCTCTACATGGGGCTCCCTGCGGGGAGCACCCGGAGACTCCAACTGGTGCAGAATGCGGCCGCGCGGGTGATCATGGGGGCGTCACGTAGCGCCCACGTGACGCCTCTCCTGCGCGAGCTGCATTGGCTGCCAGTGGCTTTCCGGGTTCGCTTTAAGGTTCTGGTTCTGACCTTTAAGGCGATCCATGGCATTGGACCAGGTTACCTACAGGACCGCATCCTACCGGTGATCTCCAGCAGGCCAGTGCGAGCACACAGGGAAGGCCTTCTCCGGGTTCCGTCGGCTGCCATGTGTCGCCTGGCGGTCCCAAGGGGTAGGGCCTTCTCTGTGGCGGCCCCTGCCCTCTGGAATACTCTGCCACCGGAACTGCGTACCGGCATGGACCTGAGGTCCTTCAGGCGCGCGCTGAAGACCTGGCTTTTCGAGCAGGCCGGCCTGGGCTGAGAGAGGGTTTTAATGTGTCTCCATTAATTTTAATTTGGGGGTTTTAAGGGGGTGGGGTGGGCTTTTTATTCGGCCAAATATCTAATTTAATCTTTTTTAACTTTTGTATTATTGTTGGGGTTTTAGATTGGCTGTACACCGCCCTGAGTCCCTAGGGAGAAGGGCGGTATAAAAGTTAAATAAATAAAATAAATAAATAAATATATCATGTGATGACAACATCATCGCGAGTTTGATACCCCTGTTCTACTGCTCCTGAATGTGGTTCTGACTTTCTTTTGAGTTAATATTTATTGCCAAACCTGATGTGATAGTTAACAGTTACTTTGCTACCAAATTAGAACACCCTCCTCAGTAATTTCCCACTATTTATTGAGAATACTGTTCAACCACTAATTACATCAAATTGATTTGGCAAACTCTGACCAATTCAGGTTTTGAACGGCCCAGGGAATGTGAGAACGAACATAAATAAAAAGTAAAGCATTCTTCATAGCGAAGGGACTGATTATTTGTCTCCTACAGTTTCCACCCTCTGAGATTATTGGGGACAATTGGCATGTTCTAGGTCCCACTGATCAAATAGTTTCATCTGATGGAATTACAACCACAACTGGGGTCAAAATTTCTCTTGTGGAGCAAGGCGGTTGTTAAGTGAGTTATACTCAATTTTGTTGTTAAGTGAGTTATACTCAATTTTATGATCCTTTTTTGCCATGGTTGTTAAGTGAATCATGAAGTCATTAAGTATATCTGGTTTCTCCTCGTTGACTTTGCTTAACAGTAGCTGGCTGGGAATGTGGCAACAGCCAATCACACGATCCCAGGATGTTGCAATAGTCATAAATACATGCCAGTTACCAAGTGCCCAGAATTTGAATGTATTAGTTTGGGGATGCAGCAATGGAATGAGAACCAATCATAAGTCATCTTTTTCAGTACCACTGTAACTTTGAATGGTCACTAAACAAATAGTTGTAAGTTGAGAACTACCTCTACACAGCTGTTGCATTGTCTACCCTCTGGAATTATATCTCCATAAAGTTTCATATGCATACACACCCCTGACTTCATTTAAACAAGATTTTAAAATAAGATTCCCCTCCCCCCCCCCAGGCCTTGGTCAGTTATAGTTTGTGTCTTTTATTCCAGGTATATGTTTTTCTTTGTATGGATTATTGTGTGGTTTAAAATTGTCTTGTAAATTGACCAGAGTTGTGATGGAGCTGGACTGCCTATAAATAAAATCAACTATTAAATAAATAAACGAGAAACATTAATAAAATAGCAGTGCTCCACCTCCCGTGTTCAGGAGGTTCCTTAGCAAATATTTGTGAATAGTTGTCCCTTGTTTTGTGATTAAGTCCCAGAAACAATTTGAGGGGAAGCTTTTAAAGAGAAATGGTTGGTTTAAAAAAAATATATATGAAGAAATGCAATTACAATTCCCAATAACTGCTTAAGTCACCCAGTTGGAAAACTCTGTAGTCTTTTAAACTCCTAATGCTGGCAAACAGACAATTCTGCATTTGGACTCCTTTTCCCAGCAGTGCCATTCCCATGGGAGTCCGCAAGCCAAGGAATTTCTTTATTTGGAGCCTAATCACTCTCCAAGGCAGTGCAATACATTGCAACGATTGCTACGTTGAAACTGCATTTTTCTGACCATGGATACAAAGCTCTCCGAAGAATAGATCAGAATTGCCCCTAACTGCAAGCCCCAAATGGAAACGACTAATGTGGTTTTTTTTAACCCTACTAACAGGATGTACCTTCAATTGGCCACCTGAAAATCATTTATTTATTTATTTATTTTATTTTGTCAAGCAATTATAAGATAACAGGTATAAGTATAAACATAGTTATGAATATGTGAAATGGATACATATAAGAAAACTAAAAAGAAACAATAGGACAGGGACGGTAGATACGTTGGTGCGCTTATGCACGCCCCGTACAGACCTCATAGGAAAGGGGTGAGGTCAATAGTAGACAGTCTAAGGTTAAAGTTTTTGAGGTTTGGGGAAGAAACCACAGAGTCAGGTAGAGTATTCCAGACATTGACCACTCTGTTGATGAAGTCGTATTTCCTGCAATCAAGTTTGGTGCGGTTTACCTTGAGTTGTATCTGTTGTGTGCTCTTGCATTGTTATGGTTGAAGCTGAAGTATTCATTGACAAGTAGGACATTGCAATGTATGATTTTATATACTATACTTAGATCAGACCGAAGGCGTCATAGTTCTAGGTTGTCTAGGTCTACAATTTTGAGTCTGGTGGCATAAGGTATTCTGCAACGAGTAGAGGAGTGGAGAACTCTTCTTGTGAAATATTTCTGGACTTTCTCCACCGTATTAATATCAGATACGTAATGTGGGTTCCAGATATATATCATATCATAGCCAAATATAACCAAAATAAGCACTGCTTCTTTTGCATGAATGGATATAAAACAAAGAAAAAAGCAGAGAAATGTCCAACGTTTGGAAAATCTGGATTGTGTATTCAGCTTTACTCAAATATGTTCCTTTGTGTTTATGAAGAAGGGCAGGGTAGGAGAACTGTCGATTAGCTTAGCAGCCTTAAATGGCTTTGATAATAAGGAACGGTAATTGCAAGCTGTTGGGAGGAGGTTGTGGTGGAGGAAGAGAGAGAGAGAGAGAGACCTTTGGCGACTTCCCTCGAGTGAGCAATGTCCAAGAACAGGCCATGATTTATGAAGCCAAGAGCTCTTTACGTCCAGAAAACTTCATTTTACAGTGGCCATGATTTGATTTAGAGTTCTGAGAACAGTATGCAATTATCCTAACACTCAGAGCCAGCAGCCAGGCAGTAGAGAAATCACAGGGAGTGGGAGAGAAGGAGCAGCAGATTGTGAGATCACATGAAATATCCTGGGCAGAAAAGTAACAAAATTCACAGGCATTTATTAGTTAGCTGTCCCACTTTTTGAGGGGATTCTTTTCGCTGGTTAATCTGCTGATATATCATGTTTTACAAACTGTGGGGAGATTGCTAAACTTAGCATCCCTGTGTTCATTCTCCTATACAGGAGTGGGATGTGATGTTATTTTATTCCTCTCACACCATCCTCATTGCATATATTTGATTTGTAAAGGTGTGGAAATATAGAATGTGGTAATGTCCTGGGGGGGCATCATTACACTAACACCCTATTGTAGAAACAGGTACCAGTAGACTGGGGGTCCCAACCCCTGGGCCGCAGCCCACTACCAGGCTGTGGCCTATTTGGAACTGGGTTGTGTGAGTCCCAGGCTGACACATGTGCACTCAGCTCAACTTGTGCAAGTTGAGCTGCGTGGGCGCATGTGCACTGGCCTACTGCTCGTACAAGTCAAGCTGTGCGTGCACGTGTGCCAGGCCACCACTTGTGCAGCCTGGTTCCCCTTCCCCTGCTCAGTAAGATCTCCAAAAAAGCTCTACAGAGAATCATTAAAACTGCCCAGAATATCATCAGGTTTCAGCTACCAGCCCTGGACGACGTCTTCGCATCTCGCTGTTTGAGGAAGTTGCACAACATTCTTAGAGACTCTTCTCATCCTGCTTACAATCTTTGTGAACTGTTGCCTTCTGGCAGAAGATACAGAACAATTAAAACTCGGACCACACATTTTCTGAATAGTTTTATCCCAGAATTATAATTATATTATTTAGAATTAAAATATGATTGCACTTAACAATGAACTTAAGGATCACCATTGGTGAGCTGTTGGACAATATGACTTGGTCTGTTGTGTGGATGCTTGTGTATTTTTAGGGAACAGGGAATTTTGGTGGGTGGGGGGTTGCTTGGGGATTGTCATGTGTGTGTGCGTGTTGGGTCTGGTTTCTGGATGTAATGTGAATTTTGTTGCATGTATACTGTGTATGTACGTACAATGACAATAAAGAATTCAAATTCAAGCCACAAAAGCTGGGGACCACTGAGGTAGACAACCAATAATGTAGGACCAGAACTGGAAAATATTGCATGATTTTAGAATACAATGTGAGAACTCTATGTATGGAAAACAGAAAAACTGAAGATCAAGATACTATTTCTATGACATCTCCATCCCCTTAAATACATTAGAAATCTTGGCTTCTAATGTTAAAAAACAAACAAGAGACTTTGATCTATTCCAGACATACTGAACATATGTTTTTTTTTTAAAAAAATCATAAAATAAAGTTGGAAGAGGTCCAATATTTCTATTTTATGCAGGAATCTGAATTAAAGCATCCCTGCCTGGCTGATCACCGTACGACTACATGTAATGAAAAGCAAACTGCTGTAAATTTGGTGAAAGCAATTCCATTTCAACATTTCTTAAACTTTTGGAGATAACACGCAGCTGGCACTGTGATAGTTAAACTAATGAAATGAGAAATTGATTATGACTGGTTCCCCACCACAATCCCCTGCAAGTCATGTGATTACATTTTGGGTGTTCAGCAACCTCCATTTCCAGCTGTTTGCAGTATCCCATGTACATTTGCCAGAAATTGGCCTGGTTTCTGACAAAAATGCTCATTGAAGATGAATAGAATAGAATAGAATAGAATAGAATAACAGAGTTGAAAGGGATCTTGGAAGCCTTCAAGTCCAACCCGTTCAGACAAATGGTCATCCTATCTCTTCTTTAAAACTTCCAGTGTTGTTGGAGCATTCACAACTTCTGGAGGCAAGTTGCTCCACTGATTAATTGTTCTGTCAGGAAATTTCTCCAGTTCACTTAATAACCATGGATTCACTTAATAATACCACAAAAATATTACAGAATTGGATTGGTCACATGATGACCCCCTTAATGACCAACATGACTTATCACCATAATTACAGGTTTAATTATGGTTGTTAAGTAGAGGAGTACTTGTGAAGGCCAGTGATGCGTAATTTTTTTTGTATTTCCTAGGGATAGAAGAATGGGGTCTACACCTAAATACACGATAAGGTCAAACATAGAATCATGGAACTGGTAAGTAATTCATTAAGATGCAAGTGCAAGACTTCAGAGGTGCAAGCTCCTCAAGCAATGGAATGAGGAAGTAAAGGCCATCTCCTTGGCATTAAATTTCTGTGTAGTAGAGACCAACATCTCTTGGACAATTTCTTCCACTGTCAAAAGGTACTTATTATTAAGATATATACATATTTTTTGGTAAGATTCAAATCAGAATCCGTCTCACTGTAACTTATTATATGCCCTCTCTCAGATCATACAGATTTTATCATTCTCTTTGTCATTCTTTCAAATATAGGAAGAGTGCTATCAAATCTCTTTCCCACCCTTTTCAGAGATATACATTCCTAGTTCCTTTAATTTCTTTTTTTCATACTTAGTTTCCAGTTCTCTGATCATCCTTGTTGTCTTTCTATGAACTTATTCTAATTTGTCTGATTTTCTTAGAAAAGTGATGTGCCCATTACTCTACTATTGTCCAGACTCCTTGTGTTTGATGAGTTGTCTTTGAATATACATTTGCCCAGACAGTTCTGTATCCACTGTTATACCATCCAGTTAATGGATCCAACTCATGCTTAATTAGCTTATTAATTAAAATGTCATGTGGTAGCTTTTCAAACACTTTGCTGAATCAAGATATATTATGTCTATAGTGTTTTCACACTCTATTAACATTCAAAACATGTTTCTTTGCTGAATTTTGATAATCAGGAATTGTTTTTGAGGCGCTTAAGAGATCGATCACTTTCTGATCTGCTTATGACTTTTCCCAAGTATCAGTGTCAGAATGATTAATTTTCAGTTTCCTGGCTAATTCTTTTTCTCCTTTCTAAAGATAGGGACATTTGTCTTCCTCTACTCATCTGGTACTTCAATCATTTTTAAAAGATAATGGATATATTATATGCATGGCCAATCCAGCAATGAGTTCTTTGTGCAATTTTTCCAACTTTTAAAACAATTCAAATTTTCTCTGTTCAAGTTTCTATATTGCTTAAAATTCAGATTCATTCTTCATTTTTCTCCAACTTGTGGTCTACTTAGCCCAGGGGGTTGTGGTGGATGCTCTCCTTAAGATACAATTATGGACCTAATCATTCTGGACAGTTCCTATCCAGTGTGCAATCTTTTCTTTTTAGGGAGGTGGTAAACAGGGTGGTTGGGCTTCAGAGAGCTTACCAGATGAAAGCATTTATTTTTGTTTGTTTATTTATCTGTCAAGCGATTATAAGATAATATGTATAAGTATAAACATAGTTATGAATACATGAAATGGGTACATATAAGAAAAATAAAAAGAAACAATAGGACATGGACGGTAGGCACGTTGGTGCGCTTTTGCATGAATGAATGAACAAACAAATGAATGATCAATTCCATGCCTTCATTTTGCTCTTTATTGTTGCCTGTCCTCTTCTCAGAGAAGACTGAACCTAAATAAGAACTAAATAGTTTTGTCTTTACTTTGATCTCTATTGGCATTTTGCCTTTGTTTTATTTGAAGCTTCCTTCGCTAAGCTTAATTAATTTGAAGCTTTAGCATTTCTGGTATTGCATTATTCCAGGCTACACATACACAAATACTCTTCTCTCTTTCCATCTTTTTATTTTTAGGTTATCACTAAAACTTTACGTGGAACCCCACTGTTCTCATCTACTGCCTTCTTCTACACGCCCCCTGTAACTTTGAAATGTGGTTTTTAATACCTTATTTTATTTTTTTAGAGTTCGCGATGGCTTAGTAGTTAAAGAAAAACTGATAGCCCGGGTTTGAGAACCAAGGGCTGTGCAACAGGGTGAGCTCTCGTACTTGCTTCAGCTGCTGCACACCTAGCAGTTTGAAAGCATGCAAATGTGAGTAGATAAACAGATAACATTCAGTTGGAAGGCAACAGTGTTCCATGCACCTCGGTGTATAGTCAGGCTGGCCACATGATCACAGAAGTGTCTTTGGACAACACTGCTTCCCTTGGCTAAGAAATGGAGATAAGCACCGTGCTCTAGAGTCAGATACGACTAGGCAGGGAAATCTTTACCTTTACTTATTTTTTAAAAAAACTTCACCCATCATGGGTTTTGCTTCTGTAGAATAATAGCTCTGAGTTTATCAAAAGCTCCTTTCTTGACATCCAAGATATATGCTCAATTGCATTCAGCCTTACTTTCAGAATTAGTCTCTTTTTCTCTTGGCCTTGTTATTGTCACCCCATTGATTAAGTCTTTTTTGTTGGTTTGTATTTAGTCAAGGATAACTGATTCTCTTGTAATTTTCTTGTTGAAATCTAATTAAAGGCAATGGAAGAATTGTAAACATAAGCTCTTTATGCCCAGGTCTGTACATATGTCCACAGATATTTACAGACAGATACACATGCGCACACACACAAAGGCATACATACACAAACAAAATGGAAATATGCCATACTCTCTTTCTATAAGTGCAGAATTACTGAATAACAATAATAATAAAGGGCACAAAACAATAGGATTTTTGGTGATTTTCAATTTCCTTTAATATGGGTGATGGGTTACTTGAACAATGGATTCTCCCCAAATGTTATCTGGTTGTTTTTTTCCAACTCTTCTTCAGTAAGATCTGGAGGGAGACTGTAAAAGGAAAAGATGAATGACCTTTGCTCATCAAATGAGCCTAAGCAGGAACTTCAAAATTAACAGGCAATAACTGGGATGCATGGGGGACTTGCAGGACCTCTGCCACCCTGTTTTGGCCAGTAGGGTGCTGCAGGAGGCGTCCATCCAGTTTCCCCACCCCCAGCTGACCCACAGAGGAGAACTACAATGCTGAGCCAGCTCTCAAAGTAAACCAGTTTGACACCCCTGATCTAACGATACTTCATTTTGTTTCCCTACTTTTTATCCTCAGGAAAAGCATACACCTACATCTTATTCTGATCCATCAATGATTCTTGCCTTTTGGCTTCAATCCAATATAGTAATATAGCATATAGTAATAATAATAGACTGTAGATGCCAGTCAGGGCAGGAATACCCCAGGCACAGCCTTTTGCCTCATAATTTTAATTCCAACTGAGTTCTATATAGCTTATCCAAATCACTATCCTACTTCAGCCAAATTATCCTAAGACTGACCAAGGTGGATGGACTCAGTTACAATGACAATAGTGCACCATCGGGAGACATGAAAACCAGGTTAGGGACAGATCATCATGAAAAAATAACTATGTGGTCACTAAGAGTTGAAACCAACCTGATGGCACATCACATCACTGCTAATCAATTGACACTTGACTAGAATATTTGAAATCTTATTGTAACCCAGAATTTCTTTGAACCAGTGTTAAGTTCTTGTACTAAAAGGAAAATACATGTATTTAGAACATAGAATAATAGAGTTGGAAAGAACTTTGGAGATGTTCTAGTTCAACCCTCTACTGGAGCAGTAGACCTTGCACCATTTCAGATAAATGATTGTCCCATCTCTTTTTGAAAGCCTTCAGTGATGGAGCACCCACAACTTCTGAAGGCAAACTATTCCATTGGTTGATTGCTCTCATGTTAGGAAATTTCTCATTAGTTCTAGGTTACTTCCCTCCTTGATTAGTTTCCACCCATTGTTTTTCCGCTTGCCTTTTGGTGCTTTGGAAAATAGTTTGACCCCCTCTTCTTTGTAGGAGCCCCATAAATATTGGGACACTGCTATCATGCCATCCCTATTCCTTATTTTCATTAGACTTTCTTTTTAGTAGATTTCTTTCATAATACTAGACTTAAAGTCCTCAAGTTAGACTGATTACAATATATTGTTGGCAAAAAAATTGCTGTAAAATGAAACTATTGCCTCTGCCCTAGAGAGTTGCTGGAAGTCCTGTTCTTTCTTCAAAATGAACAGCAATTTTGTGGGCCGAGACAAGAACTAAATTTCATCTTCATCTTCTCTGCTTGATGGTTTCTAGAGAAATATGTGATTTTCCGCTATTAAAAAAGGGAATGTGATACTGGAGACGTCTCCTGTGTACTGTTGTCTATAGCTGTCAAAAATTGTAGCTCACACTTAATTAATCAGGTTCCGGCTTCATGTACCTTTGATCTGATCAAGTGAGGCAATTTGTAACCATATTTTGCTGTTTGCTAGAATACGCAAATATTGGGTTTTATAGGTTTACTATTATTTTGGCTTTAACTTTGTATTCCCTCAAGGTTTCATAATTTATTAAATGATAGCAGAAAAAGAATTAAACAATAAAAGAAATAGAGCACATAATTTTTGTGGAGGATACAAACATTGATGAAGTCTATTGGGGCCAGTTGGTACAGAGATATTTGCTTTAATTGATGCTGCACTTTAATGTGAAGTTATGCTCTGAAAACTAAGTAAATTAAGAACACTGTGATGTTCTATGTTAATTTTCCTCCAATGACATCTATACCAAAATGCGCATACTATACAAGCCAACATGAGATATACTGCCAACAGTTAGGACATTGAGAACACAACCCACAATATTTTAACATGTTAAACTCAGATTCTACTCTTTCATTGTGTTAAAAGTACCAGTAAAATCCAGAAAGCTATCCATCTGCAATGTTTGTTGCTTAGCTGGTTTAAGATTGAAAATTGAACATCTATTCCTGAATTGTAGTCAAATGTTGAAATGCAGAAATAAAGGATCTTTCCCCCACAAAAAAAACACCCTTTATGAATCCGTGTAGGATACATTCAATACACCCCTCATGTCTGAAAAACTTTGAAAAGCAAGAAGAATACTGAAAACTGAATGCAGAGCTAGTATAGCAGTTAGTCATAAAAACTAAAACAATACTCATGGGAAGCCTAGAAGCAGGACTTCAGCTGGTAACATCACTCTCTCACCCATGTTCCCTCGCAGCATATAAAAGTAAGATGTCTTTTATCCACTAAAAACCTTATCCTTCAAAAATCCTTGATTAACATTATTCAAGATAGTAGCTATCATCACGCCCTAAGAGATTTCACACCACACTGCTGATTTGCAAAGTGGATAAAGAAGTTAATGGATCTAAAGAAAAAAATGTGAACTATAATTCTGAAGTGCATCAAATAAAAATAAATGGAATATTCCAACATTAAACATATAGCACCTTTTAATTGCACTATTTTAGTACAATGGACAGTAGCCTTAAACCTCAAAGTAGCAAGTCTTTCTTCTATTTTGAGTTTGTCACCTTTGAAGATTGAAGACATTTACAGTTACTAAAGGCAGAGTGAACATGGCAATAATGGGAAGAACAGAAGCAAAATATTTTGTTTCCATTAAAACCATGTTTTGTATTCAAGGTGATGTGAGATTTTTATTTTGCTTTCTTTCTTGCAAAAGAATGCTTGTTGGGCCAATAGAAAAATAAATTAGAAATGACTGCTTTATTTAGTGACAGTTTGCAGTTACAATAGTGATAAGAAATAACTTTATGACGAATTCACTGTTTCACTTAGCAACTGGCTTCACTTGATGACTGAGTTGCTGGCCCCAATTATGGTCACTAAACAAGGAATATCAAAACGAGAACTGCCCAACCCTAACCCTTGATCTCTTTTTTTTTTTTCAATGTGTAACAATGACAGGCATAATCTCAAACTGAGTTCTTGCTTCCGCCTCCCCATCACAACAGTTGAGGAGGTTCATAGGTGAAAGATGTATTTAGCAATTGATATCTAGTCTCACAAACATTATCCCAAGGGAATGTTTAGAATTGGCATTAAGGTTGCAGGGTTGTCCAGTAAGTCAACTGCTTACCCCATCTTTTCTGTCTCTTGCACAGAGGTGGACTTGTAGTTGTGCAGATGCAGATAGATAAATTCCACAAAACATCCATAACAAAGTACATTTATTGGTACATCAGGTATCCTCATAACTCACATTTGTGATGAAGTTCTTCTTTAATGACCAATCCTTGCAGGTAAAAGATGGTTATCTCCTAACTCATCTTGTAGCGATAGAAAGAAGCTGCTATGAGTTCATGAGTCCAGGCAAGAATGAAGGAAACTTCCCTAACTCATTGAAGGTCAATTTAGTGACCAATCAGGATTACAGATGTGGCCATTGACATGAACTACATTTCTACATTTCTTTTAACTACATTTACCATGATGCATTCTCTTAAGGGGACAGCTCATAATTCCTAAGTAACTATCCAATTCCCATAGTCTGACTGGGACAGGACACCATCAATCTATTGTATCATTCTGTGGTGGCCCCAAAGTGAAACATTGGGTTGGCCATGTACTTTGGAGAGTTAGACTAGGTGTTTTACTTTTGTGTGTGTGTGTGTGTGTGTGTAGTGAGCTTAATGGCTTCCATTTTTACATATCCCTGCAGAAGCTTCACTACCTCTTGTAGTCCATTGTTCCTGAATTCATTTACCACCAGTTCAACAATTAATGTTGGCTATTTGAGTAGAAAAATGTAATTATTCAAGAATCGTCAATTAGAACTGAATATTATTATTATTATTATTACTATTACTATTATTACTATTACTATTATTTATTAGTTTTCTATACCGCCACTCTCCCTACCGGGACTCGGGGCGGTGTACATCCAAAGTTAAAAATAATATAAATACAATATTTAAAAAACAATTAAAAAGATTAAATATAGTGGCTCCAAATAAAAATTCAATCAAGAATATAAAAGATTAAAACCCATTAAAACCAAATTAAACCTATAAAACCCTAGGCCAGACCGGCTTGATGAAATAAGTATGTTTTCAACGCGCGCCGGAAGGCCAAAAGGTCAGGGATGGTCCTCATCTCCGGGGGCAGCTCATTCCAGAGGGAGGGTGCCCCCAAGGAAAAGGCCCGTACCCTCGGGGTCGCCAGCCGTCCAGCCAGCGGCACCCCAAGGAGGCCCACCCTATGGGAGCGTACTGGGCGATGGAAGATCGATGATGGCAGTAGGCGGTCCCGTAAATACCCAGGTCCCAAGCCATGGAGCGCTTTAAAGGTAGTCAACAATACCTTGAATCGCACCTGGAAGGCCATCGGGAGCCAATGCAACTCACGCAAGAGTGGCATAATATGGGAGCTCCGAGGAGCCCCTAAAACCACCCGTGAGGCTGCATTCTGTACCAACTGGAGCCTCCGGGTGCTCTTCAAGGGGAACCCCATGTAGAGAGCATTTGCATAGTCCAGACGGGACATAACGAGGGCGGATGTGACCGTGCGAAGGGCATCCCGATCTAGAAAGGGCCGCAACTGGTAGATCCTGCAGACCTGACAAAAAGCCCCCCTGGCGTTACAGAAAGTACAAGTAGTCCTTGATTTATGTCCACAATTGAGCCCAAAATTTCCATTGCTAAGCAAGGCAGCTGTTAAGTGAGTTTTGTCCCATTTTACAACCTTTCCTGCCACCATTGTTAAGTGATCACTGCATGTGTAAAGTTATTAACATAGTTGTTAAATGAATCTGGCTTCCCCATTGACGTTTCTTGTCAGAGGTTCGCAAAAGGTCTCCACATGATCCTGGGACACTGCAGCTCTCTTAAATACATGCCAGTTGCCAAGAGGCCGAATTTTGATCACATGATCACGGAGACACTGCAATGGTCATAAGTGTAAAAAATGGACTACCTGTAATTGCTCCATAAAAGATAAAGTTCAGCAGCAAAGTTGGCCTCCATATTTCAGTAAGGACTACATGGTTACTACACATGAAATGTGCCCACAAACACACACCTTCAAAAGTAATAGGTGCAAGCCATTAAAAATCTTAAAATATGATGTTAAAGTATAGAATAACCTACAATTTAAAAACCATTTTCTCCATCAAAAAATCTTGAGAAAATGATTTCTTGATTCAAACATTGATAGATGGGCACATTTCATCCTACCAGATGGCAATTTCACACTCTTGATTTAGATAATCCATTTTGTACTGAAAGTTGCTTGTTTATACTTGAAGACATAAATGATATTATGATTACAAGTATCACATGTGCTAGTGAAAGTTACTTAATCTGTCAGATTATATAGGCCTGACATTGAACAGTAAGAACAGTGAGCAGTAAGATACAGACATTTGAAAGAATGCAATAGAATGATGAACATGGAGGAGCCTTATTCTTTGCCTGTTAGATTACTGTCTTCCTCTAGGAATAAATCCAGGAAATGTTATTTTTTCCAATTTCCTTCATAGTTCATATAATACTCTATCCCTGGCACGGCATATATGCAGTGGTTTTATTAATCCAACTATAGCAGAAAGTGTTGCAAAAGGAAGCTACAGAAATCCAAAGAATCACGTATTTTAAATATTGTTGGAAGTTAAAACCCACCCCACTTCTAGGAAAATGAAATATTTTAGGATATATTAAAAAGGCAGAATATTTCCCCTAAAAAGAGAAGTAGAAACTCAGAAACTGAAACTCACCTCAGAAGCAGAAGCTCACCCCCACCTCTGTTAATGGGTGGGCCATTAAGGCCTGGGCCAGAGTATTCTACATAACAAAGGCCTCTGCCCATCTCATCACCTGGCCTTGGAAGATTGCATCAGCCAGCACTCAGCTGAAGCCATGTGGTCCAGACAAAGCCTACAAAGTTAGCCAAGACCCCCAACCCTGGGAATCTGACAGCCAATGGGATACATTTCTTGCACAGGAACAGGAAACACTAAGGTGGGGCCCAACAGAAGTTATAAAACTAAGGCTCTCTCAGCATCTCAGCTCTTTTCCTTCTTTTTTCACCCAAGGTATATGATCCTGTCCACCATTAAACCATCTTTCCAAGCACTCACCATGTTTCCAGTGACTTTCTTCCCCCCTTGGAACTGAACCCAGGAAGATATTTCTTCCAACAATATCAAGTGGGAAAGTGCATACTGAGATGAGACTAATGGCCCAGTCACATATAATTATTTTGGTATATTCCTCAGAAATTGCTAAATTTACATTTTAAAACCTAGAAGGTGAATAGAACAGATATTGTAAGCAAATCTGTTTTTAAGAAAAGTTTATATTCCAATGCTACACTCACCTTTATTCTCATCATCTTACTTTTCTCTAGTATTGAATGTATTAATTTTAGTACAAATGAATCTCAAAAAGTCAGGAAGATAACAAAAAAAACCCTTGAGAATCTAAAGGAAACCTTATGGAATATTAATTGTTCATACAACATGTCTTTTGAATAGATCTGTTATTATACTTTTCTAAATAGCAAAAAAAAATAATGCTATATGGATTTAAATTAGAATATGTATTGATCTGGATTTGCTATTAAAAAACAGATTTTCTTTTTTAAAAATCCCATTAGAATAAATAATATCTTATTTCAGGAGCAAAACTCCTTCAGGTTTTAATAAGCACAGCTGGCAAGGAGATTGATTGTTGCTTATTTTCCAATTCCACTAACCTCTTTTATTGCAAATTGGCAGTAATAAAGAATATTAAATAAACAGCCAGGCCAACTTCATCCAGACCAGCTTTCTTCCATTTTTTTCACTGGTCCATTTTGCCCCAGAATCCCTTGCTTCACTCTCCTCTGTTTTCACATAATTCAATGAAATGTCAGTCTGTCAAATTAGTTTCTGCCTTTGCAGAATCTTCTAAAGGATCTAATTTGAGAAACAGGCAAGAGGGACTTCCGTTTCAAATCAGATTATGCTGACATCCAGTAGAGCATAATCCTAGCTAGCCCCCAATGATCAAGATAATTGCAAAGACTGAAACTAGTTCAATCCTTGCCTGCAATGTTAAATAGTAGCCAGTTCTCTACCATATGCTGTTAATGACATCCACCAACTCATGTAGATAATTTGATTTCTTATTGTGCATTTAGGAATTTGCTTGAATGCATTAGTGTAGATGAAGTAGATGAAGTATGATAGTAGATGAAGTATGCCCACTGACCCCTCTCTAACATTCTCTGAGCTTCATGCATTCAGCTGGTGGTTTGAAAGAGAAATGGAGTTGAGATAGGCCTCTTTTTGAAGAGGCTATTGCTCAATCCAGTGATATTAGACAACTTCCACCCAATCTCCAATCTTCTCTTTGGGGGGATGTTTTGGAAAAGATAGAGTTGCTATAGGAAAGCAAAGAATGTGTTAATCGGTTTGGTGCAAGACAGCAATGTACTCTCCCTTAAAGAGTAGATCTTGGAATCCTATTTGCAGCTACTATTTGAGCAACAGGTAGAAGTCATGGACAAGAGAGACTTTTGTCAGCTTTAATAGGTACACCAACTCTTTCTTCAACTAGAATAATTGCAGACCTGCAATCCTTCTTTTCTTAATTAAGATGGGGAAAAGATACATTCAAGGTTGTTCATAAGCCCATTCCATGTTGCAATCATTGCAATCCCCAAATCCTTAGAATCTACTCATAATCATCCTTATTACTGCTGATCTCAAATGACAGAGAACACCCTATGAAGTGATCCTTGAAACCTCCAGCTAATGAATAGGAACGTTTACTATAAAAAATGGCTCACAGTCCCTTTCTCCCTGTCCTGCATTCACTATCTGTTTTGCCTGTTTTTTAAGACATTAGAGTACAGGGCTAGATACAAAAATAATCATGCTCCTAAGAAATTATAGCTATGTGCATTTTATGAAACAGCAAAGAACAATATCATAATTTCTGCAGGGAAAGAAAGATTCTTATGATCTATATTGACTGTTTCCTAGTATGATTTGATTGCTTATTGTATCCTATGACTATCATTCTTGACTCTTGACGAATGTATATTTTCTTTTATGTATACTGAGAGTATTTGCACCAAGACAAATTCTTTGTGTGTCCAACCACACTTGGCCAATAAAGTATTCTATTCTATTTCTTTTTTAAAAAAAGAGTCCAGAAGTCAGGAAGTGGGGGCAGGGGAGCAGGAGTTTCCCTCACAAGCATCACAGAGTTCCAGAACTTTTATGAAAAAAATAAGGTTCAGAATGTCTTGTAGAACTGCAGTTCATCCATAAATAAAAGTTCAGTTCAGTTGTTTAACAGAGCTAACATTACTAGATCACACAGGCATGGTGTTGAATCAGGATTGCAAATACTATGTGAGCAGTCTGAGTAAATCAGACCTGGCTACAGAACGGTTGCAAAGCTATTTTCTCAATAGAGGAAACAGTTTTGTTCTAATACATAACTAGACAAGATGGTTTTTTTTTTTTTAAAAAAAGAGAGTTTAGAGATGTATTGCTGAGGAAAAGTTGAAGCTTGCTATTTTTTTAGCACAAGTCAGGGGTGTCTAACCTTGACTATTTTAAGACTGGTGGACTCCAACTCCCATAATTCCCTAACCAGCGTGGGTTGACTGAAGAATTCTGGGAGTTTGAAGTCCATGTTTTAAAGTTGCTAAGATTGGAGACCCCTGCTCTAAGTATTATTTTTTGTCCAAGAGAAGAAGCTTGTAAAAAACAATGAGAGCTAAAGAATGGCAAGCAATTGACACTAACAAAAATAAGAAAAGCATTTCCAAAATTTCTCCATTAGAACAAATGAAGTAACAGATACCAAAACATTAGGGAAAAATAGAGAGTATGCAGTGGTTGACAACCAATGTTTCTCTGTAATAGTTATCAGATTCCCCCCATAAAAATATTATTTCATTCTACAGCTGCTCTTTCTTGTCTTTCTTCCATCCAAAATCCAGATCTTTTCATAATGGACATGGACAGAAAATACATTTATGGCCTCCAGCAGAGAATTCGAACTGTCAGAAATAAGTTTAACTTGAAAGAGGACAGCTGCCTGATTATAAATGCCATTCTTCTCAAAGTTTTACTGTCTGTTGCACAGAGTTCATTTTATATATGCTGAGTGGGTTGTAAGTTTCCACTCCAAGCTCTGATAGATTTTTCTTTCTTTGTCTCTCATAAATACTGGAACTGGAGCCCTGTTCTCACTTTTTAAAGCTATCGTCTCACAAAATAGCATGAAATAAAAGCTTCTTGGACACACGCTGCTTTTCCTGCTTCATTGTGCCAAGGCAGATTCTTTTACGTTTTATAGCAAGAAGGGTAAAATTGATCAAATCTCCAGACCATGGACTTTCCATATGATTCTTTGTGTTTTGCAGCCTATGACTTCCGAATGCACCTGTTCTTTTTAGAATTCCCTGACTTTTAATCCTTTGTAATCCTTCTGAGTGAAGTGTTGACTCAATAAGGCCTGAGGAACTGTCTCATCCAAATGGGATTGCCCCCCACCCCATTGATTCTGGCAGAAGGGGCATGTTGTTGGCCCCTTTGGTCAAGGAATTCTGGCTGGTGGGGTCCAAGAGAAGGTCTTTTCTGCCACAGGCCCCACCCTCTGGAACATCATGCTCCTTGAGGTGAGATTCACCCCTCACCCTCTTGGCCTTCCATTAAAACCTGGTTCTGCCAGCTGGCCTGGGGTCTCAGTGAGGGCAATCAGTGTTGGATGTGGTTACTGGATTAGGAGGAAGTCTTATATGTACCCCATACTATTCTGGTTTTATAACTTTTTAAATCTCTATTTAATATTTAATGTTTGCTTGACAGTGATGTGGGTAGCATAGCAAATAAATGAACAAATAAATAAAATATTACCAGCCATAAGACACGGGAAGTTGAGGGTCTCAGAGGAAGAAATGTACAATGAATTGCTCCCAGCGGTCATTGAAGCTGGCAAGAAGAAGTTTGTGTGCAAACCTCAAAAAAACAAAAACAAAAAAAGAAAGAAAGCTTTTGTGGACTAAAACAGGCCCTTGGGACATAGAAAAGGAAAACTAAACCTTGTTTTAGGTGGTTAACCTTTGCTTATATTCAATATTGTAAAACAACAAATGAGTTTTTGTTCAGTGTTTAATATTTAATAATCATTTATAAAGATTATTGTAGCACACCCAAACAAAGGAAGTTGTTGGGGAAAGGAGTGGTGAAATTCTCTTGGTATTTTGGAATGCATATTGAAAAAGATGAGAAAGGAAGTTATCTCTCCTTCCCCAGAAACAGATGTTTAGACACTCTGCTGTCTCAGCCAGTTTATGAGAATGGGTTAGTTACTTAGGAATTGTGAGCTGTCCCCTTAAGGGAATGCATCATAGGAAATGTAGTTAAAGGTATCCTGGGAAATGTAGTTCATGTCACGTGGCCACATCTATAATCCTGATTGGCCACTAAATTGACCGAGGGGTTGAAGGAGGTTGCCCTCCATTCTTACCGGCACTAATATACTGATAACATAGTTTCCTTCTATTGATAGGAGATGGGTTAGGAGATAACTACTTTCCACGTG
This sequence comes from Bungarus multicinctus, assembly GCA_023653725.1. Classification (NCBI taxonomy): domain Eukaryota; kingdom Metazoa; phylum Chordata; class Lepidosauria; order Squamata; family Elapidae; genus Bungarus; species Bungarus multicinctus. The sequence continues at coordinate 29,441,877 of CM042842.1, read as the reverse complement.
CAAGGCCGATATACAAAGGATTGTCCTGGTCCTGTTAGATCTCTCGGCGGCTTTTGATACTATCGACCATAGTATCTTTGCGGCGGTTGGAGGGGTTGGGGATTGGAGGAACTGTCCTACGATGGTTCTCCTCCTTCCTCTCCAACCGCTCTCAATTTGTGTTGACGGGGGGGGGGGGAGGCCCACTTTTAGGCCCCTCATTTGTGGGGTGCCTCAGGGGTCGGTCCTCTCCTCTCTTTTGTTCAACATTTATGTGAAGCCGCTGGGGGAGATCATCCGTGGTCTTGGGGTGCAGTGTCATCTGTATGCTGATGATACTCAGCTTTACATCTCCACCTCAAACCACCCCAACGATGCTGTGGAGGCTATGTCCCGGTGCCTGGAGGCTGTGCGGATTTGGATGGGAGGGAACAGGCTCCAGCTCAACCCTTCCAAGACTGAGTGGCTGTGGTTTCCGGTGCCCCGATATAGTCAGCTGACTCCATCGCTGGCTATTGGGGGAGAGATCTTAACCCCCACAGAGAGGGCTCACAATTTGGGTGTCCTCCTGGATGCACGGCTGTCTTTAGAAGATCATATTACGGCCGTCTCCAGGGGGGCTTTTTATCAGGTTCGCCTGATTCACCAGTTGCGGCTCTTTCTGGATCGGGACACCTTACGCACGGTCACTCATGCCCTTGTCACCTCTCGCCTGGACTACTGTAATGCTCTCTACATGGGGCTCCCTGTGGGGAGCACCTGGAGACTTCAACTGGTACAAAATGCAGCCGCATGGGTGGTTATGGGGGCGTCATGAAACTCCCATGTGACGCCTCTCCTGCGTGAGCTGCATTGGTTGATGGTGGTTTTCCGGGTTCGCTTTAAGGTTCTGGTTTTGACTTTTAAAGTGATCCATGGCATTGGATCAGGTTATCTGCAGGACCGTGTTCTGCCAGTAATCTCCCACCAACCTGTGCGCTCCCACAGAAAGGGCCTTCTTCGGGTGCCAACGACATCCATGTGCCGTCTGGCGACTCCTAGAGCCTTCTCTGTGGGGGCTCCTGCCCTCTGGAATGGTCTGCCTCCGGAGTTACGCAATAACACCGACCTGAGAGCTTTCAGACGTGCATTGAAAACCTGGCTCTTTGAGCAGGCCGGCCTGGGCTGAAATGGGAGTTTTAGTCTAATTTTAGTATTCGAGTTTTAAATTGTGATTTTAAATTTTGGGGTTTTATTAATTTATTGGGGGAGGGTATAATTTTAGGCAGCCTTAAGATATTTAATTCTCTTTTAACTTTTATAATTGTAAAAAGTTTTATGGTTGGCTGTACACCGCCCTGAGTCCTTCGGGAGAAGGGCAGTATATAAATATGTTAAATAAATAAATAAAATAAATAAATAAATTGGTCATTGAAAGAGGAACTTCATCACAAATGTGAGTTATGACGATACCTGATGTACCAATAAATGAACTTTGTTATGGAAGCTTTGTTATCTATCTGCGTCTGCACAGTTATAAATCTACCTCTGTGCAAGAGCAGAACAGACACAGTGTAGAATTCCTAGGGCTGACTGAGGCAAACTCAATCAACGCACCAATGGAGGTTGCAACTTTCTGAAGGAAAAAAAAGACAGAACAGCAGTCCTTTTCCTGCGTCAGTAAATACATATCTGCAATTGGAAAGTCTCTGTATGTGTCAACAATCCCTAGATGAGCCATTACCACAGTAGGGGGAGTTCTATGCAGAGAAGGAAGTGTGCCAACCCAAAGCAATTGGACAACAATCAAGAGGCTGGGCAGATACCTCAAGGGCACTGCTGACTTAAAGCTAAAACTGCCAACAAGCAGCAACCCTGAACAAACTAATTGGATACATGACACAAACTGAGCCAAAGATAGAGCTGGCCACAAATTTACAAGAAGGCCTCTGTTCCTCTGTGCTGGTCGGGAAATCAGCTGGCCAGCAGGAAATAAACTATTACAGCAGTGTCCTCCACCAAGGCAAAGTCTATTTTCAGCTAGTGAAATCAAACTGTAAGCCCATTGATCCCCAACAGCACTATGCATGAGATGTACAAGATCAAGGGCTTATCAGAATGCAGAAACAGGACTGATACCCTGATCAAACCACAATCCTAAGAGGGATCCAGATGCTTCAGCAGAAGATGGGAGCGATAAACAGGTTCTGGAAATGATGGGAAGGTGAGTGTGAAGATTGTATTTATGAGCTCATTTTGACCTGTGTAGAAAATGAAGAATGATAACTAAGGAGAAAGATTTTCACACATTGTCCCTAACATCTGTTTCTCACCTGGCCTCTTCTTAATGAGAAGGATCTGCATTTAAGAGGCAAAGAACTGCTCCTGATTCATTCACATTCTGTTGAGCCTTCTGTTTCCCCCTTCCCAAAATGCCATTAAGTAGCATGAAGTTTTTTTTTTTTTTAAAATGTGTTTCCCTTATTTTTCTTTTGTTTATTCTTTGTTCTGTTTTGTTAAATGAATGGATCTCCCAATCAATCTACCTTCCAATAGAATAATGCCTGTTAGCACTGAGAGCTGGGCTAAACCAATATTCTACATCCAAACATCTATATGTTTACCTTTCTTTTTTCAGTGAGATTCTCTGCTACAACTTTTTCAGCACTCTGCTTATATTCAGGAGCATATCATCTGACAACGTTTTCTACTGCATTTGGGTCACCAACGTTTACTTCAGCAAGCCAAGAGCAGAATGTGTAGGAAGTCAAGACCAAAAGCTGGTGGCGAAAATCCACAGCTACTTTGCTATCATTTCAAATAATGTATTCAAAAATGTTTAAAAGCAGTCTAGTAAATATATTTGCTATCCATCTGTCTGATGCTGATTCATTATAGTAACAGTTCCCAAATTTTTGAGGTGGCATTTGGAATTTTAAAATCATATTGTGAGCATTTAAGTGAACATATTGTGAGCATTAAGCTAAATAATAGCTGAGGTACTTATACCAAACAACAACAACAACCCCTAATTGTGCTCAAAGAATGGATGAACATTCACATATGCATGCTGTAAAATCTGGGCAATCATAAACAAATATCTAGGCAAAAAACACACCAAGTCAACAAAAACATGCATAGTAAAATACCGACCTCTGCTCCTAGCTATGTATTTTAACTTTCAAAATGCACTTTCCTGCATCTCTCTCACACACACACAGACACATAGATACACATGATCCTCCAAGCTCTTCTATTCAATGCCAGGCTATCTGTGGTTTTTTTAAGCCAAAAAGCAGAGTTATATGCAAAATTGGACTTCAATTACCAGTATTTTTATTTTTCAAAAATGCTTTTTGGAGCATTACTTATATGACTCTTAAAGAAGTTGAACAATTATCAATAAATGGTAGCAGATATTCAACCTTGGCTGATCTTGCAAAGCTCAGACCTTGTCAGGACTTGGATGGGTGACCAACAGGAAATTCCAAGGCTCTTTGAGCCAGAGATAGGCTGAGCAGTCTTTTGAAATAATAGGCATCTTCATACAATAAGGAGGATGACAGCATGTCAGAAAGAAGAATAAGATGTTTTTCCAAAGTACCACAACCCCTTACATCTTGAGACATTTGCTATGTTATGAACCATGTTTAAAATACTTTCATTTTTTAGGCCTATGGATGCCATCATGAGATTCTGCAGATGTCAACCACTGCTCTAAGATCTTTATAATTCTTATTACTGTTCACAGGCTTTAGTAGCATTGTCAACCTTATGCTCCATGAGAGGACCTTGAGGAAACATTTAATATTCTCCTTTGTGCTTTAGCTTTAATCCAATACATGAATCCACTTGGCAAGGGCAAGGACAAAGGTGATTTCTTTCCCATTACTTTTATAACATGTCCATGAAGTGCAAATTAATACCAACTTCATATTCATGACATCCTGGTTTATATATTTTCCCCTCAGCTACTGCCTTCTTTCCTTTTTGTTATTAGCCATTCCAGCTAATTATCTATGAGGCAATATTGGCAAATTTTAAGCACACAAACACATCTCTGGAGGCTTTCAAGAAGAGATTGGACTGCCATTTGCCAGAAATGGTGTAGGGTCTCCTGCTTGGGCGGGGGATTGGACTAGATGACCTACAAGGTCCCTTCCAAAAAGTGGAATTGAAAACATACTATTCTAATATTCTAGTATAGAGAAAACCATCTGTATAAAAAAATGTAAATGGGAATATCAGGAAATCAAATTAGAATATATCTAGAGTTTGTGTACTGCAATTTATAGCACTGCTGTCAATTTCCCTCAAAATATACCTTCTATTTTACCAGTTAAATCTGCACTTGAATGTAACTTGTACATTTTTCAGTACCAAAAGGCACTGAGGGAGCCGACAACTGTTTAACTCATGTCTTGCCCTTTCATTAACTTCTTCACCTACTGGCTTTTTCTAAGAATTTCTCTGTGGAAGTCCTATTAAGTATCAAAGAATATTTAAATTTGTAGAATTACCTGCCGGAAATCAGAAACATTTAAATTTAAGTGTTGTTGCTACACTAGCTGAAAATTTTGAGCAAAGAAATATTGAAAACAAGACCCTGTTTGGTGCAGTAGCTAAAGTACTAGGCTAGCGTTTTAGGCCTGCCTTAAGTACAAAGTCACTGGATAGCCTTGGGCCAGTCACTTTCTCAGGCCTAGGAAGAAGGCAATGGCAAACCTCTTTTGGAAAACCTTACCAAGAAAACTGCAAGAACTATTTCAGATAATCACTAGTAGTCAAAACCAACTCAAAAGAACCAACACTGAAAAACAACAAGGGAGTATAATAATGAACTATGTTTGATCGTGTGATTGCCCAACTGTGTTTTGAGGTTTTTTTTTTTTAATCCCTTCAAGCTCCATTCAACACACAAATCCCACTCTGTGCCTCCAGTACAGGTTTGCTTTTCCCATTTATCCTTCAGCTACCTCCAAGAATAGAAATGAATTCAGTTGGAAGAAAAAGGGCTGAGGAAAGACATCTGGAGAAATAAGAGACAAGAACATCCAGCAAATAACATATCTGAAAAATATCTGGATTACTGTAGTTCAATGTATAGAAGTTAATTGTCTAGAAAACCACTTCATTAAAGGTGCACATTTCTAACAATATCAGATTTTATTACTGTATTTTAAGTATACACCACGTCATTCTCCAGTTTATAATACACCTGGTATTTATCAACTAAAACAGATCAGAAATTGTATTGTGGAAATCATGGTAACAAAATCAACAGTGCTTTCTTTGAGATGCTGTGAAATGACAGGACATTTTTCAAGTAAAACAGTAAACACGAGTGCGCCAAGATCCTTTATGTCAAAGAGACTCGTAACAGGAATAAAGCAAGTAATTGAGAAAACAGCAGAGTATGATTTCTGTAAAGGCATGATTTCTCTCCTTCCTAGCTTTCTGAATTTGGAGGAGCTGTTAATTTATTCTCCAGTTTATAGCGTCTTGGAAATGAAAAGCTGACCACAGTAAATGGAAAGAGTCTGTGTGCTAAATCTTGGGTTTTCATTGCTTCATGTAATATCTAGTTCTAATTTATAGTATAGGAGCTGCTCCGTTGTATCCTGAAAGAAACTTGGAGAAAAGGGCCCAGTAACATAAAACGATAAATTAGACCTCAGGGGGCAAGGCTTTTTACTTTTTTTTTTATTATCCTGAAGATCAGTAAACCTACAGTATGAGAAAGTGCAGACCATAACATCCTTTCTCTACTAGATTGCTGCAGTCTTAGTTTTCTGTAATACTACTCAAAATATGAACCTATAAGATAGAAAGTTAACATAGAGATACTACGGAGGGAATCTCAGAAGAGAGTTATTAGTAGGCCTGCTGAACTTGCCACTGCAATGTGGAGAACATCTGGGAATTCATGGCTATGCACCCTGTTTGTTTATTATTTTTCTAGATATATATGAAGTGGCTAAAAGGACACTTCTAATATTCTTCTATTTTTAGAAAGCTTGCAATATTCATATTCTTTAACTCCAGCATTTCTTAGAACAGGCAAATGATCATGTTAACAGCCTGTAGGTTTCTGCTGCCCACTGCCAGGTCAGCCAATAATAAGCTCCCCTCCCCTTATTGGTCATCTTATTTGGGAGATGTAGGCTGAGCTGACATGCATTTCTGAAACCTGATTGGACCCAGTAGGTGGGGGGGGGATTGCCTTTTTGAAATGTACCCATTTTGGAGTGTGGCACCAACTGAGACCCCAGGTTGTCAGTTGAGAGTCTCTATTGGCCTTTAGGGTCCAGTTATGGCACCCTGTAGACCCTGTTTCCAAACTACCAAGAGTTATTTTGGTGAGATAGGTGGGGTAAAAATGTAATAGATAAATATGTCAGTCAGTGATCACATGTTTGTTCTGAAAGCTTGGAGGAAGGGATGTATTGTTTATATAACTTAGGTCAACCATAAGCATGCTGAGCTTTAATTAAAAATAACAAGGAATATTACTTATTTTTTTCACATCATGTATTTTACAAAATAAGTGCAATTAGGTTTCAATCTGGTGATTCCTCCACCCACAGGGTTTTAATAAAAACCTGTACAAATTTTCACTGGATTTTTGGCAGGAGAACATGCATTGGTATATTGGAAGACTCACAGTCTGTTGCAGGATTCTCAATCTTGGTAACTTTAAGACTTGTGGACGTCCACAAGTCTTAAAGTTGCCAAGTTTGGAGACCCCTAGCCTGTTGAAGACAATGGGAAGAGGTAACGTTTCACATTCTGACCAGTTGTGTTCAGCAATCCTACATGATGAGCGTAAGGTTTGGGGTGAAAAAAAAGTTTTTGCTCTCTACCAAAAAGGTTGAACTGCTGTTCATAGGAAAAAGTAAATTGGGACATCAATTAATCAGGAACAAGTAACATGAAGCAGATATAACAGTAGGATAAGGAAGTGCACACTGAAGTTTTTCTTTCATAACTAAATGGTGAGTTTTAAGAGAGATAAAGCAATTAGGTTGTGTCCAAGTTCTGTAGTGCCTAAGCTAAATAACTGATCTGACCTCCTAAAAGTGATGATTTTACTGTGAGAATTGTATATGACAAGATATGCATTAGAAAATTTTGGAAAATGGAGGGAAGAAGAGCAAAGAAAAAGAAAGACATAATTAGTGATGAATCGTCCCAAGGAAAACTTTGATTGAATAGAAAGAAAAAAGAAAAAAGCCATGAGGAGCAGGAAACCATGCATGACAATGTGATGTGACAGATACAAATGTAAACTGTACTGTCTGGATACATGAGAGAATTAGGTGACTATAGACTCTTGTAAGTGGTCTTAGTGGTAGGAATACCAATAATCCTTGGCTTATGACCATAATTGACATTGAGTTCTCATCATAAGGTGTTAAGTGGGTCATAAAGTGACCATGTCCAACTTCATGAGAATTTTTGTGGCAGTTTTTAATGCAGCAGTTGTACAGAGTCATTCAATGAACATCATAGTTTTTAAGCAGACCCATTGTTTGCAAAGGATGTTTATTGCCAAAATCCTGAAGTAAACACCAGTATCTGGCAAAAAAAACCCAAAAAACTTTAAATTGTGGTCATGTGATTTAAGGGATGCAGCAAATGGCCGCAAATGTGGGCTAGTTGTCAAGTGCCCAAAATGCAATCACATGACTTTTGGAGTGCCCATTGCAATTTCTAATGGATACTAAATGACCAGTCATAAGTCAAGTGCCTGAAATACATTTCTGTCTGTCTATCTGTCTCTCTCTCTCTCTGTATGTGTGTGTGTGTGAGAGAGAGAAAGAGAGGGCAAAGGAAGGAGGGAGGGTGGGAAATATTTTATAAACAGCTTTATAACCAGGCTGTCAGAATTAAGAAACTATTGCTTTGTTATTGGTTTGACTGACACTAAATCAGTCTTACTCATGAGATTGAGATGAAATGAAGGCAATGTCATGGGGACAGGGCAAAATAAAGATGTTGCATGTTTGTGCTATGGCTAGATATAAATATAAATGTGCAGAGATCCAATGTTTATTGGCTACACACCTTAGCTTGGCTTAAGAAAAAAGGAAAAAATGCAGGCAGTGGGATTGACTAGCAAATCCTCTAATGATTTAGAATCAGACCAGAATCTCCCAATGGATTATTAAAGGAAGATTTATCATTTCTAATTGTTTACTAATTGCTTAGTAATAACAATAATATCAATAACCATCATTGATGGATCTATCATTGCAAATTAATCTATTAATTTTAGAAAAATTTGTCAGGCAAATATGATTGGACTTGTGCCCCGGACTAATATTTGCTTAGAGGTATTTTAAAAAATTATTGGTGATTACACTTTTTTTAACACTATTGTTTTACTCAGAGAAGCATTAAGCCAATTCTATTCCTTCTATAGACTGCTATCCATTCTGCATTTTAGTCAATTTTCTGAAAATGTCTTATGTACTTTACATGGTTTCTACAATAATAGCTTATTCCGATGCCTGCTCCTTGGGTCTCTTAGGGTAAACTGCTCTGAACTTGCAAAAACACATTATTAAAAATATCAGAAACAAGATAAGCATATAAACCAGATCTTGGCATTGGCTGCAGTTTGAAGAACCCTGAGAGAAGAATAACCACCTTTACACAGATGATTATCCAGTTGAATTAGCAAACAAAATGTATTTTAAACTTAGTGCCACAAAGCTTCTGAATCTGTGGAATCCTTGGTGCTCTCTGAGCTTGGTGATTCTCCTGCAGACATTTCATTATCAAACTTCACTAATACTTCGATGAAGTTACGTAGTTTGGTAATGAAACATCCACACAAAAATCACCAAGCTCACCAAGTGGCAGGTGAAGGGACCCCACAGTTCAATCCTGAGCTACAAATATTGTTTTCATCCATTTCTGAGTCTAATGTTGATTTTTCTCAATTTTATTTTAAAAACTACATGCTTTCATCCTTGAAGTTGCTGTATATCCCAGCTAGTTGGAGTCCATGTCATACAAACTTCTTCCACAGAGAATCAAGCAAACTCACCTTCACCTGGTTCACATATATCAGGACTAGGCATGCTTGAAAATGATCCAGAAGTGTCTTGGAACATTAAAGACGACATTTATCTACATTTAATGCCTGAATTCAGGCATATATGCCATTCGCATATGCCTGAAAAAAATAGGGCTTCTGCATTAAGAGGCACCTAAAGGTTCACAAAGAAGTCCTTCAACAAGTGGCTTTTTCTTTCTTTCAAAATTTAGAGAAATCTGAAAAATTTGGCTCCTTTAACAAAGAGAAGACAGATGTTTCTAAATTTTCTGAAGCATAAACAGACTCATCATCGAATATACAGTATTTCTTCTGCAATTGTGGTGCTGTTACAGCCAGTCCTTTTGACTATTAAAGAAGTAAAGTTGGTGATGAGGACATTATTCTGTCCTTCCAATTTTCATAATCTTTATGCTTTCCTTTCACACACTTAACAATGACAGCAGAAAGAATTGTTTTCTACTACAGAATTTTGCCCCTATACAGAACAATATTATTTTATCCACATGTGTACCAGTTGATGGCAGCAGATATTAATATCATTATGTTCTTTCTAATCTTTCTTAAGTCTCCTTTTCTTTATTCTCTGCTATAAAAGCTACAGCTAAATTAAGGGCTAGACACCAATGATTCACAATTTATAGGTGTATTTTGCCTGGGAGTATTTTGCTATCAATATATGATGATTTGCAAATAAAGTCAGTTCATACAAATTAGATGAACAGAGAGTATGCGAAACTGCATCTGACCACATTACTTCCAAATAACCATTTCTTCTCTCACCTTTTTTCCACTCACATGCTCACATGAATTAGAAAGCTCTTTGGACTTTAACTCCTTTTAATGGGCAAGAAGTGGAAATGAAATCATCTATATGCTACTAAAACTCTATAACCTTTGTGTCTGTAATCTTTAACAGCATCTTCAGACAATCATTTTTGAACCAGGAGACCTGAAATTGGCTAACTTACAGAGTTTGTCCAAAATCTGGGACCCATGACTTCTGTCAGATTAAAATATGGCAAATTGTGCTTGCTTCAGTGCTACCATGCTGCTGCATAGAGGCTCCATGGACTGGTCCCACCCTAGCTTTCTAGAGCAAGGGTGTCATGTCATCATGGTGGTGTCACATGACATATCAGGGCTCCCCCCCACCCCTTTGCTAAACTAGATGTGGGCATGGCTAGCATGTGATGCATCCGGCCCACGGACCAGGAGTTTGACAGCCCTGCTCTAGAGGACAGGTACACTGGTGGTAGGTAAACCAGTTGCACCATTGGGTGCCAGAGGGTGATCAGCCACAATCAAGCCAGCAGAAAGTCAGAAGTAACTTCTACTCCCACTTTTTTTTTTGATCCTGATCATCCTGCTTCTCTGTTTAAGTAAGGAAATATCTTGAAATGTTGACCCAATAGGGCAGGGGCTGTCCAGTTATTTCCAAAGCTATCTGTTGTTTTGTACCATAAGATGCTCAACTCGCTCACTAGACTACCAGAAATGTGATAGATGGAAAATATAGTTCAATGGCTAACTTGCTGGGTTCAAATATGGGAAATATTTCATTTAAAAAATCCTAGCTTGACCATAGTCCACTGGGCATAGTAGGGGAACAGAAGATCGATATTGCCCGTGTAAAGGACCAAAATGGATATTTCCGGCTGATTCAAAATGAATAGATAGGAAAAAGAGGGGATGTCATTTGGGACAACAGTTCTACTCCATGAAATTCTGAATAAATTCTTAACTTGAGACTGAGGAAAAGAAAAAGAAGTCTTGCCCTTTTGTAATAGGCAAAGTTCTTTCCTTTGTGGATTCAAATTTCTCGGCTGGGACAAATGCAAAATGATTTGGTCAGCTGTGTTGAAAGTCAGAATCAGTTTATTAATAGGAAGGCAGGTAAGAAATCTCACAGTGTTCCTAGGATTAATCTAATCTTGTGAGTAGAGAAACCCCCTTTTTTTATACTCTTCAGATCCTTTGATTTTGTAAGTGTGAACCTTTGAAGTCTTTGATTTGTTTGTGTGTTATGAGTTCCTGTCTTTTGATATTGGGATCTCTTCCTGGGATCTTGGTAGGAATCCAATCTGTTTTTCTCTGATCCTCTGTAGCTATCATTTTGCACCTGGTTGCAATATCTTGAGTTTCCTGTTATGCTATTTGTTTTTCACAAGGTTTGCTATTTATTTGATTTCTATGGGAAAGGATCTTAGCTAGTTTGTAGGGTGTTTTCTCTGTATCTCATGCCTGTAATTTTCTCCTTCCTTTGTTGTGAAAAGTAAGCTAGCTCCAGCTATTTTAATAGCCCTACTTGACAAAGGGTGGGGGCTGTTTTCCGAGAAGAGAGGAGACTTGTAACTTCCAACAGATTCTTATATTATTGGGTTATTCAAGACTTTTTCCTGTAATAGTGAAGTCATGCAGGAAAATAGAGTGATTCAATTAGTCTGTCATCAGTTCTTGACTATAGCAGTATATACTGTAAATGTAATATTTAACAATGCCAACTGTCCTTCATTCATTGCTAATCAGGCATATCTCTTTGTGAAATTCTTAAATAGATATCAAGTTATTGTTGTCACAGTTCTATCAAAATGAAAAGAAAATTCAATTCTTCCATCTATGGCCAAATAACTGAAGAATAGCTAAAAGCAATCTTAAATATAATTCCATTTGGCTCCCTACTACATGCAGAAAAATAATGTCTCTAGTAAAAATATTTTGGAAGAATTTTCTTGATCTTTTCCAATATATGAGACAATCAGCTTACTAAATTCATCATACTATCACTTTTTGACTTATTTTACCAAATATGGTATACTCAAGTCCTGCCTTTTCCATCAGCCTTGCTTGATATGTTGCAGCTGAAGACTTTTGGGGTTAATTAACCATTGCCTGCCTTATGCTAGAAATGAGAATTCATGGCTACTAGAAACAAAACTCTTCCAGATGTGAAACCATATTTCAGATTGTGTATTTGTGTATTTTCTGATATTGATAATATTCATCAACAGACATCCAGAACATCCAGTTTACGGCTAAATTGCAAGACAATATTCTGTTCAAATACCTGGAAAAGTATTTGTTTGACTTACTGCTTTTTCTTTCAAACAAAAGTAGACCATTACACTAAAAGGCTGACTGTTAGTAGTAGCGAGAGCAGCAGTGATAGTGATAAGTCATCAACACTACGAGGCACGTCAATGTGGTGTAGTACTCTTGGAATAAGGAAATCAGATTTCAAGTTGATATTCAGCTATAGATCCTTTATGGATCACTTTGGGCCAAATAGTACTGGTCCTACCGTATTACATCTTAGGCCAACTTATTATATGTGGTGATTGTTGCGTGATGAAATTGGAAGAGTGAATAGGAATGGTTAGCTACAAATTAACAAATTGAGACAAATAAAATAGTATGGTTTACAGTACCATTACAAAGGATACCCCATTTTTTCTTAGTTTTGCTCCAATATTTTTGTGTCATTGGCATTCAACTCTGGAATATATCAACTTGCTCTCATTTAATATAAAAAGACATAATCTGTCATTTTTCAAAGAAGAGACAAAAATAATAGGCTCTTGAAACCAATCTTTCATTAACATGTTTTCAAAAAAAGTGCACAACTTTTTAATTAAGGTTTATAGCTTCTTGGAAAAGGGTATTATTAGATGATTTAAGTAAAAAAAGAAAGAAACCAAGTTAGGAAACTGAGTAAATGAAAAATGTGTAGCATGAGGAAAAAAATTGTGGACCAAAGGGAAAGAAAAACAGAAGCTATGAGTACCATCTTTCCATGGACCTTGGGAAGAAATGAAACCAAATGGCTAAAGGAGTTGTTGGCCTTGCATCTCTAGTGCAAGGTCCTGCTGCTCAGTGTGAACCAAGCATAATAGCCTTTTCATAATACTGGTGGCACGTCTTCCAGCTGAAACCAATTTGTGACAGAGCATTCTCCCACTTCTTTTCCTTCCCAAGGACCATTAGAACCCAATAACATTTATGGAAGCTGGGAATTGCAGGACTAATAAAAGTACTTCTTAATAAAATGCAGTTAAATTATGGGATGTGATGCCATCAGATGTGGTAAAGGCCTTACCTTTACTGTTTTTAAAGAGATCTCATGAAATTATCGAAGTGAGAAGCAGATTTGTTAGGGATACATATAGTTTACATCAACTTCAGAGGTCTTCAAACTTGGCAATTTTAAGACTTGTGGACTTACAACTCCCCAAATTCTATGCTGGCTGGAGAATTCTGGGAGTTGAAGTTCACAAGTCTTAAGTTGCCAAGTTTGGCGACCCTTAGTTTACATTATGAAGGCGGGAGAAGGATGCTGTCATGACATACCTACTGTAGGGAATTTAAGAAAATGGATTGGTAGAGACGCTTTGTTTCCCCTTTTGTGACCTATCAGGCTATTTCTGAAAAAGGGAGATTTAGCATTATTCTAGAAGATCACTAAGTATATGTTCAAACACTGCCCAACTGGCATTTTAATAGCATAGAGGATGTGCACAGCATGAAACCAGGATAATGATAATAAGTAAATTTTGTCCCTGGCTAATGTTGTGTGAGGGAACGGCAGTGCTGTCAGGGAGTGACAGTTCATCTGTTTTCTCTCACTGTCATTAGATTTGCTGAATTAGAACATGAAATGTTGGTATGCTTAATTGTCATAGCATCTTTCCTTTAAATATTACTCTGGTATAACATCGGGAAATTTGATTCAAAGAAATCAATTCGCAACCTGGAATATTAATTGTTGGAGAAAATGTAGAGATCCCACAGCTAGTTATGACAGAATAGATGAGTGTTTGTAAACAAGATCTGGCTGCCTGATTGACCAAGGATGGCAAATGGTATTTTTTGTTTGTGTATGTCAACTGCAGCAGGAAAAGCTTTCCTAAAGGGCTTTCTCCAAGCAAGTACAACTTTTGCAGTGTTTATCTTCTCCCTCTCTCTTTCTCTCTCTTTTGGTCTTTTTTCTTCCCTTGAACTTTGGCAGTGACACTACTAAGGGACTACAGTCATAATTTCCATCAGCTATAACTTGGTTAGATAGAAATTAGCATAGATTTTTACTATATACTTCCTTATGTAGCATCCATAGTCTGTATGAAAATGATTGCTGTTAGGTCTAACAATGTAATTTTTTTCACACTTCTTTAGCCTCGTCTCTCTCTTTATTTCAGACCAAGATGGACCTTTGCAATAAGGGAGTACAAGTCAATTTAAGTTGTATGAGTAACTCCATATATCTTATCTTAATATAAGGTTGAAGTAGTAGTGGATTGACCTAACCATCTAGAATTCTAGGTTTTAAAAAACCCAAGAAATAAAAAAAGTATCAAAAAACTACATCTCATATTTATTCTCTTCCCAACACTTCTAATGTTCCAGAGAACTAAAGAATGCCACATAAAAGGTTTATGACCAGCCTGTTACATCATGGATATTGATGAGCTGGGAAGGTGTCCAGAAAATTCACACTCTGTGCTCTTATTTATTAAATCAATAAACCTTTCCCTCTTGGATATAAACATCAACAGATTCATAGATGGGAAATTGCTAAATAATCAGAAATCATATCCACAGCCAAAGTGATTATCATGCATATTTATTTCTCCTCTGTATTTCATCATTCTAAGAAGCCATGTATTTAATTTATATTCTTTGCTAGCATAAGGTTAACAGTGCCAAGGTTTATACAATGCAGGGATGGTTAGGAAGCAGGCAGATACAAAAATATGAATTTCCTCATTGAAACATAGACTAGTATGAAAAGGATTCACTAATTTCTTGTTATTATTGTCTCCTCTGTCCATTCTTACTCTTAAATGTAAATTGGGTGCTGCTTGGGACATTTGTTTTCACTAATTACTTTATAATAAATCATTTTATCATAGAGTCATTGATGGTGAGATGCATGGTATATGATTTAATTAAATAAATAAATAAAAATTTGTTTATGTCAGAGAAGAGATTCTGAGAAAGGCACTTAATATAAAAATCCCTTCATTATTAGTTTCCTTTCTTGAGGATCATGAAAATAACCATACCTTACTTGGAGTTATTTTTTTGTGAGATTGCTTGTGAGTCTCCCAATAATTATTGTGAGATGAAAAATCAATAAAGTTCAATTATATATTTAAAATACATTAAATTGTGTCTTTTTTCTCCATGTTTTTAAAGCATGTTCTTTGTGTTTCCAAAAAGAAACCCCTCAACTGCAGGGAACGCTACCATGTGAGGCAGAAACTACTGTTGCTGTTATATATTATTGTAATAAAATATCTAAAATAACTTTCACCAAGTATTTCTGTAGAAATTGACATATTGTAGCAAATTTTGCAGCAGTTGGTGGATAACTTCCAGTTTAGAAATAAATAAATTTGTTTCTCTAATATTTAGTTCAATTATATTGTTAAAGAAACCAGAGTCATTTTCTCCTTTAGAATTTCTCCTTAGAATAACACAATTGGAAGGGACCTTGGAGGTCTTCTAGTCCAACCCCCTGCTTAGGTAGGAAACCCTACACCACTTCAGACAAATGGTTATCCAATCTCATCTTAAAAACTTCCAGTGTTGGAGCATTTACAACTTCTAGAGACAAGTTGTTCCACTGATTAGTTCTTCTATCAGGAAATTTTATGGTAGAAGAGAGAGGAAAAAAGCCTTTGAGCCAATAAGTTTTTGGAGATTGGAATGTATTCTTACTCAAATATTGTGACTGATACTTTTGTATACTCATTCAGAAGAAAATGGTCATATATTTCAGCAGCATGTACCTCCTAATTATATAAGACTGGAGTCTTAGATTTGATTTGTGAAATCACACCCACATAGAGGACAAAACAAATGTAATAATTTATAATTATAAGAGAAGTGGGGGAAGGCCTGGACCTACCTAATTAGATAAGTGTTTTTATGTCATTTTGAATTAAATATTGAAGAGTAAAGGAGAAAAGGAAAATAAAAGCAGGAGAAATTTTCCCTTTCGGTTTTACTGAAGAATTGTTCAGATATATTCTTTTCATGCCATGACAACACAAGAGAGAGAGAGAGAGGTTTGAATATAGTCTGAATGTGCCGCCTCTCAGCCCTCTGATCGTTTGGTAGGTTGTTTCTCGGATAACTACTCATATGAATAGTCTGGTAACAGCACACTGAGGAACAAGAAATGCCTTTCATTTAGAGTGAAGTGGCAGGGCACAGAGAGAGCTAACATATTTCAATAACTGGCAGATTTTCCTTCTGTCAATAAAATAATCACCACAATCATTTTCTCTGTTTTCAGCACAGCCATTCACAGCCTAAGCTGCCAAGTTAACAGATTCAGGGTAACAGGTTTAGAGTTGCTTATATCTGATGAATTATATCTGCTGAAAAAGAGCTGCTGATCCAGTTCTACAAAGGAATTATTGAGTCTGTCATCTGCACCTCTCTCACTGTCTGGTTTGGTTCTGCAACCCAACAGGACAGACACAGACTTCAGAGGGTAATTAGGACTGCAGAAAAAACAATTACTACCCACCTGCCTTTGTATTAATAATAACTGAATAAAACTGACTGTAAAATTCATAAATTGGATTATCCCATTAGCTTATACTAATTATTCTTTCTTTCCCACATCAAGCACCCAAAATACCCAATTACAGAGAGATCCATTCTCCTTCCTTCTTCAGTTAGGAACCACAAAACAGAAGAGGAATAAAAGATGGAAATGGACAAAGAGAGAAAAGATAGGGAAATTATAGGGAAGAAAGAAAGGGGAAAGAAAAAGAGGAGCAGTAGAAGTATTGGGAAAAGTACTGATAAATGAACAGGCAAAAAAAGAAGAGTAGTAGCCTTAGTAGAACAAAAATGTGAAATTCCTTAGACAAAACCAACATTTCTCAACCTCAGGCACTTTGAGATGCGTGAACTTCAATTCCCAGAGTTGCACGTTGATGGCTGGCTGGGGAATTCTGGGAGTTGAAGTCCACATGCCTGAAAGTTACTGAGCTTGAGAAACATTGGTTAAGACATTAGTGCTGCCCAAGCAAAGGCTGATCTTTCAAGGCATCTATTTTTTGAGATCTGTAGAGCCATTTATATCTTTTTCCCTTTCTTTTTATTTTTAGTAGGAGTGTCTATTTTTCTTACCATACCACTCTGATTTTCAGCCAACTGTTTGGGGGAAACTATCTTTTCATATGGGACATATTCCATAATTCTACTTCCCCTGAGTCTCCAAACTTACAAAAAGAACATGTGTTGAGGGCTGCAAAACCCCCACGGTACCTTTCATGCTCTCAACAATCTGGAAGAGATACAACTGCAAAACTACGGACAGGCTGGTTGGAGCAGGTGGGCAGAGATGCATAAGAGAAGGATGAGATAAATGTTATTCAACATTTATCTTCTCAACTCCATTTCCAACCTTTCAAACTCTGAGAGAGTTTGGCCTTTCACTATTTAAAATTATTATTTTCAAGGGTTAGGGTTAGGAGTTTGGCCTTTCACTATTTAAAATTATTATTTTTTTTACTTGAAAAAAGGGGCAAAGAGTTTTGGCCCATTTTTATGAAAAATCAATGAATCATTGCTTGCTGGCTATTTTATTAATGGCTGCAGTTTGATAGATGTGGCAGTTTGGCCCCTTAACATAACTGCAACACTGAATGCAGAATTCACTTTCCTGAGGAAAGCCATCCTGAAAAATTTCAGCCAAGGATGATGTCATCTTGGTTCGTATGGAAAAAGAAACTGCAATTTCAGATCGCGGATACATAAATCAACAAGTGCCTCTGGAGATGTGAGATTAAGAAGACAAAGCTGTGGACTTTGTAGTGTTCAGTGCATTTGAAAATGACTTTAAGCATAAAAGTATTATTACACCTCTACCTCCCTCTTTTCAAAGAAACTAAATTCAGGAAACCTGCATTGCTTCTTATAGCTTAGGGGAAAGTGAACAATTATAACTATGGATGCATGTAACTGTCTCCTTCTTTCTGCATTGTGGATGAGGCCACAATGCCCTTCAAAAATCAAAAACCACAAACCTGATCTTCCTAATTTACAAAAACATTGGAGTGTTGTAGAAATACAGTACGTGCTTAGGGACATTGTAATATCACGACTTTTACCTCAATGGGTTATCTGCCATCTGTCTTCATAGCACACTCAAAATGGAGCATGTTGAGTTGCCACAGCCTCTCCCTTAGCATATGGCTCATGCCTTAAGGTCAGAATAAAATTTCAGCTAAAAGAGTGTAGGTCTACAGCTCCTTATGACAATACATTTTTGCTTTTTTTTTTAAATTAAGAAAAAAGCTTTAAGACAAAAGCTAAAGTAAAAATTACAGTGTTAAAAAAGGAAACAAGCAAAAGCAAGGAGAAAAAAAATTAAAGAAAAAAATACACGCGCACATACACACTCACTGATCGTAAGAAGAAGCAAATAAACCTTTGTGTTCAGTATTTCTATCCAGAACATTTATGTATATAAGCAGTTAAAATTACTAAAATAAATGTCAACTATAATCAATTTAAGATATTTTTTTCTAGAAGGGTAATAGCATCTAGCTGGCCATGGCTGATTCTGAGAAAGCTAAGCAGAGTCGGGCCTGGAGAATATTCTGCAACCCAACAAGACAGACACAGACTTCAGAGAATAATTAGGACTGCAGAAAAAACAATTACTACCAACCTGCTTTCCATCGAGGACCTGTATCCTGCACGAGTCAAAAAGAGGGCTGTGAAAATATCTATAGAC
Source organism: Bungarus multicinctus (assembly GCA_023653725.1). Classification (NCBI taxonomy): domain Eukaryota; kingdom Metazoa; phylum Chordata; class Lepidosauria; order Squamata; family Elapidae; genus Bungarus; species Bungarus multicinctus. The sequence goes on along the minus strand of CM042842.1, from coordinate 29,423,098 downwards.
CTCTCACATCCCGGATATAAACTGTTTCAACTCCTACCCTCAAAACGACACTATAGAACACTGCACAACAAAACAACTAGACACAAGGACAGTTTTTTTCCCGAACACCATCACTCTGCTAAACAAATAATTCCCTCAACACGGTCCAACTATTTACAAAGTCTGCACTACTATTACTATTAATCTTCTCATCACTCCTTATCAACCATCCTCTCCCACTTGTGACTGTATGACTGTATCTTTGTCGCTTGTATCCTTATGATTTATACTGACTGTTTCCTAGTATGATTTGATTGCTTACTGTACCCTATGACTATTATTAAGTGTTGTACCTTATGATTCTTGACTCTTGATGAATGTATCTTTTCTTTTATGTACTCTGAGAGCATCTGCACCAAGACAAATTCCTTGTGTGTCCAATCACACTTGGCCAATAAAGAATTCTATTCTATTCTGTTGCCAAGAACTGATCATGTTCTTGCAGTCAGGCTTGATGAACTGAACTTTAGCCTTTGGTTGGCTTTTAAAGTATGTTTCTGTTTCTGTTAATTTTTCAGAACAATTTTCAATTTTTTTAAAATTAAAATATGTCGTAATTTTCAGTATTTTTTATAACAAATGTGGCATCTAATTAGCCTATGTTGCATCAGTTTAATTGCTTTAGGGAATATGGATAAAGCCCAACAGCAGATTCATTACAAACAATAGCCGTGTGAATTCCACAATTTCTTCATAAAATATGAAGCGAAGAACTGATTGAACTGGGCATTGCTACCTAACATGATAAATAAATTTGTAAACAATACTATCCCAATCAATGCACTTAAATTTAGATAATTCAACCATGGAGAAGTGGAAATCTATGGATTTTCTTTAAATCAATATTGGCAATACAGTGAAATAGAATTTAAAGGAATTCATACCAGTGTTCCAATGAGCTTCACCAAGTTCAAAGTTCAAATCAAAATTATAATTGGATCTGACTGATTTCAAGTAATTCCTCACAAATCCTTTTGTAGGACCTAGTTAGGATTCAGGATTTCCATATACCTAAAACTTATTTCTCTACTTTAAAAAAAGCACTCTATTTTTTCTACTAAGCAAATGTATGCTGACGCTTCAAAAGAGAATGATCAAGGAATGGGAAAGAGATATAAGGTCAAAAGCAACTTTTTCCAAATGTCTAAGAAGTATTAAATATGAATTTTGGATAGTAAATACTAATTTCATAATACAAAGGAGAAAAGATATTGCTAAAATAAGAAGTTTGTTAATATCTTCTTTGACCATCAGTTCACCAGGAAAGGGTAAATTGCATTTAAAATATGTAAACAGAAAGCAAAATTTCTGTAGAATGTGAAATAAATGATTTCTAGCAATTGATATTCTTGATAGATTCCAGAATCCTAGCTATCAAAGGAACAGAACAGAGACAGGTTAATATATTTTTCTTGGTGAAATTAACAAGTCTGGCCTTGATAGAAGTCTCAAAAAGGTATTATTATTTTTTATTATTTAATTAATTTTTATACGACTTCCCTGGAAGCGGTGTAAGCCAATTAAAACAACATAATACAAAAATTAAAAAAGATAAATGGAATTGGCCGATAAAAGCCACCCACCCCTTCCCCCATATGCACATTAAACCCTTCAGCCAGCCAAAGCCGTCCCGCGCGCTGAAGGACTCAGGTCCTGACGGATTTTGTGCAGAGCATTCCAGAGGGCAGGGAAGCACAGAGAGGCCACCTTGGACCCCAGGCGAGGCAGCCGACGGACCGGAGAAGGCCCTCCTGGTGCTGCATGGCCTGTGGAGATTACGTGGAGCGGTCCTTAGATAACCGGTCCAATGACAGGATCGCTAAGGTAGAACCAACCTAAAGCGACCCGGAGCCCTGCACAGCTCGGCAGGAGAGGCTACACGTGAGCCCCATATCAATTAGTACCAGTTGAAGTCCGGGTGCTCCCGCAGGGAGCCCATGTAAGGGCATACAAGTCCAGGCGAGAGTGAAGGGCCTGATGACCGTGCGCAGGGCGTCACGTCCAGAAGGGCCGCAACGGTAGATCGAGGTTGTGAAATGCCCCGGAGACGGCGCGAATGGGTTCAAGCGACAGCGACATCAGGGCTCCAGATTGCGAGCCTTTTGGCGGGCAAATTCCCCCCAATAGCCAGCGACGGTCAACTGCTATACGGGCGCCGGACAACTCGGTCTTGGATGGATCAGATAAGATGAGAACAATATCTTAGATATTTCATCCACCTTCTACAATTTGTAACAAACTAAAGACTCAGGTCCATCCACCCTGAAGGACTATGAAGACGCAATGATGAACCATAAAGCACCTTTTATCTGGCTCAGTATTTGTAAACAGCAAGGATCTGCCAGTCATTTCGTCGACCTAGACAACTCTGATCTAGATTGTTCCGCCCATGATTACAGGAATGTTGAAAAGCACTGCAATTAAACATACTTCTTAAAAAAGCTATCCACTGCCATAGCCGAACCACTAAGCATAATCTTTGAAAAATCTTTCAGGACCAGCTCCTTGCCAAAACTATGGTCACAAGCCATGGTCATCTCCATCTTCAAAAAGGGAGACCCCAGCCTAGTTGAAAATTATAGACCAATCTCTTTATGCTACGTCACCTGTAAAGTCATGGAATCAATTATTAACCAATCCATTATTCTTCACTTAGAGACAAACAACCTACTCTCTAATAAACAATTTGGTTTCAGAAAAAAACTATCCTGCAATCTGCAACTCTTACACTGCAAAAACATATGGACTACACAACTCGATCAGGGCAAAGCAATAGACACAATCTACATAGACTACTGTAAAGCCTTTGATTCAGTGGTACACGACAAACTACTCCTAAAACTAAAATCTTACGGTATCTCTGGAGACCTGCATAACTGGATAGAAGCATTCCTGTCAAACAGACAACAAATGGTCAAAATTGGGAGCATCCTATCAAATTCTGTACCTGTCAACAGTGATGTCCCCCAAGGCAGTGTTCTAGGACCAACTCTTTTCATACTCTACATAAATGACCTCTGCGATCATATTAAGAGCAACTGCGTTCTCTTCGCTGACAATGTAAAGCTATTCAACACCACAGACAATACTGCTACCCTTCAAAAAGACCTCAACTATGTATCAGAATAGTCAAACAAATGGCAACTTCAAATCTCAACAAATAAATGCTCTGTCTTACATATTGGCAAAAAAAATCAGAAAATAAAATACAGGCTGAAAAGTCAAGACCTTGTTGATGATCCAAACTCTGTCAAGGATCTTGCAGTACTCATCTCTAATGATCTAAGTGCTAGAGCCCACTGTAACTACATAGCCAAAAAGGCATTAAGAGTTGCTAACCTAATCTTACGTAGCTTTTTCTCTGGTAATATTACACTATTAACTAGAGCATACAAAACATTTGCTAGACCAATACTTGAATACAGCTCATCAGTCTGGAACCCACATTACGTATCTGATATTAACATAGTTGAGAAAGTCCAGAAATATTTCACAAGAAGAGTTCTCCACTCCTCTACTCATTGCAGAATACCTTATGCCACCAGAAATTCTAGACCTAGAAAACCTAGACCTAGAAAATTCTAGACCTAGAAAACCTAGAACTACGCCGCCTTCGGTTCGATCTAAGTATAGTATATAAAATCATACATTGCAATGTCCTACCTGTCAATGAATACTTCAGCTTCAACCATAACAATACAAGAGCAAACAATAGATAAAAGCTCAAGATTAATCGCACCAAACTTGATTGCAGGAAATACAACTTCAGCAACAGAGTGGTCAATGTCTGGAATACTCTACCTGATTCTGTGGTTTCTTCCCCAAACCCCAAAAACTTTAACCTTAGACTTTCTACTATTAACCTCACCCCTTTCCTAAGAGGTCTGTAGAGGGTGTGCATAAGCGCATCAACGTGTCTACTGTCCCTGTCCTATTGTTTCTTTTATTTTTCTTATATTTATTTATTTATTATTTATTTATTTATTTATTTTGTCAAACAATGATTAGATAACAGGTATAAGTATAAACATGGTTATAAATACATGAAATGGATACGAATAAGAAATATATATATGTATGTATGTATGTATGTATGTATGTATGTATGTATGTATGTATCCATGTATCCATAACTACGTTTTTACTTATACCCATTATCTTGTAAGCAATTGACAAACCAAATAAAATAAAAAAATAAATAAAATCAGCTTTGAGCTCCAAAGAGAGGTTAATACAGCCTTGGAAAAAAAAGGCAATAGGCATGCACCAATGAAAACTGCTCTGAACCTTAAAAACCGGAATAAATGTGTACTATATATAAGACTGCTGGAAGTATCTGTTTTCCCTTAGGACAAAAGACAAGATCCAAGCAGGAGATTTGAATGGACCTCTTGACTGGGAGGGGATACTTCCCTTCCCCAACTTTTTTCAAACTGTGCAAGTTAAGGGCAAAAAAGAGCAAAACAACAATGTTTTCAACAATGTGTCATTTACTGCCTAATCTTAACAACATCCACTTCAAGGAGGGAGCAGGCCAAACAATTAATCTCAGACTGAATAGGGCTGAATGATCCACTTCTACAAAGGAATCAGAGAAATAGCTCAGTCCTGCATTTCCCCTCCCTAGGAAGCTGCTTGTTGGAAACCTGGTTTAGCTTGCCTCTTTTTTTTCAGATGTACAGCATCATAAATAAAAACTAGGGAAATATTCTCTCCAGGTTGTTAATTAGATTTGTCCACTCACAAGCTATTTGCAAATGCAAAGGCCCATCATTAAAATTTCATTGGACTTTTAGGCGACCTCATTGTCACTCAACAGCTTATGTTGTCTATTTGGCTCTTGCTCATCTTTTTCTGGAAGCAGAGTTCATCTGGAGTAAAAATGCAATCTTCTGAAGTTTTCCTGCCTTGCCCAAACAGGTGATTTCAACATTGGCAGTGATCCTCTTAGCTCCTTTCTGCCCAGAAATCTTTCCCAGGATGTTCTGAATGAGGTTTTAAACTCCTGAGCCATTACTTAAAAACATTATATCTTAGTTATCAACTGGATTTAATTTTGTAATCTTCTGCATTCACTCTTTCTATCTTTTTGCCAGTTCTCTCTCATTATGTATTTATGCTAGTCCAATCTATTTTAAAATAACAGTCTTCCTAAACACACACACACACACACACACACACACATCTAAATAGGACAATTAATCTCTCCTGACCTTCCCATCATTCCTGTTCCAAGCATAACCAGCATTTTCATTGTATATGTCTGGAGTGGATTATTTTCTTTTTAAAAACATTTGTATATGCTTACAATTGGCCAGAATTTACACTGCTAAGTGATGAGATCATAAAATAAGACCATATTGTTCAATGATGATAATCCTTGCATTCCTGCTTGCTGTTGTTAACTCAATCCCATGGTCGGTAGGAGAGACAACTTCCAGCTTCTTCCCACAACCAAAGTCAGTGGGAAACTGGCAGGGAGTTGTAAGTCCCAGACTTGCAGGCAGATAAATGACTCTAGCCAAGGGAGGGGTGAGCAAAGGGTACACAGGGTTGTGGGGAAGGGTTGAGGAGGGTACACAAGAGGTATGGCACTGGAAGAGTATGTTGGGAAGGAGGATTAGAGAAGTCAGTGGGTGGGGACAAAGGGATATGCAACAGGTGCAACATGGATCAAGGAGGATCTAGAGTGGGTTCCACTACATGCATGAGAGGCACCATGTGAGTTGGGGAGGTGCAGAAGGGTATGTGAGTAGCTGACTTGGTGCAAGTACAGAGGGGCTGGGAGTTTCCTTGCCAGCTCTCCCTCTGACACCGGAAACCAGCATGGAGGGTTGCAAATGGCAATCCCATGATCATGGAGCACTTGGCCATAACTACATAAGTACAAATGGATTGCCAAGCACACAGACCGCGATAATATAATAATAATCAAAAAGCAGGTGGCAGTCGTGGCCAGGAGGCCCTTTTCATAACTGTGGGTTGTGCACCAGTTACGCCCTTTCCAGGACCAATGATCCCTACTGACAGTCATTCATGCCCTAGTCACCTCCCATCTTGATTATTGCAATGCGCTCTACATGGGACTGCCCTTGAAGAACATCTGGAAGTTCCAGTTGGTGCAAAATGCAGCGGCCCGCATGGTTTTGTGCAACCTCCGGTGTGCACATGTTTCACCTCTCCTGCGGGAGCTGCATTGGTTGCCAATTTGCTTCTGGGTGCAATTCAAGGTGCTGGTTGTCATCTTTAAAGCCCATCATGTCTTGAGACCAGGTTATCTGAGAGACCATCTCTTGCTGATCACATCTATTCAACCCATCAGAGTGGGGAGGCAGGGAATGATGCAGGTCCCATCCCTGAGGGAGATACACTGGGTGGGACCTAGAAGAAGGGCCTTCTCCATGGCGGCTCCCTCTCTCTGGATCATCATTCCCCCAGAGATTAGAATGACCCCCTCTCTAATACTCCTCCGGAAGACACTGAAGACCTGGTTCTGCCAGCGGGCCTGGGGAACCCAGAGCGGGATGGAGCCTATCAAATGGCTCGTGTGCTCTGCTATCGTCAGGGTGGGGGATGGGAGTTGGGGGTGATTTTTATTTAATTTTTCCCCCAGATTTTGTTCTATTGTACTTTATTAATTTATTTGATTCCTTTTATCATTTTTTATTGTTTTGTATTTTAAATATGGTTTTACATTCTGTAAGCCACCTTGAGTCGCCACGGGTGAATAGGTGGCAATATAAATTCAATAAATAAATGAATAAAATAAATAAATATGACTGCAGGGAATGCTGGGATAACTGGAACTCCAAGGACCCAGCATAACCACCATTTGTTCAGTACTGTAGTATCTTGGGACAGTTGCTGACTGAATGGTTCTACATCAAAGACCATCTGTATATGAAAAAGTAGAAAGGAAAATAACTAGCTGAGGCAAAGGACAAGATGCTTTCCCACCATTCAATCAATTCATTCACAATGCACAATTCATTCAATTCAATAAACAGACTGGCAGAGTTCAATGTATCCTAAAGATACGTTAGGTCTATTTCCTGTTCCAAAAATTTTGGTGGAGTACTTTGAAAGTCCACTTGTATTGAGCTCTGCATCACATTAAGGCCCCCAAATTCTGCATACAGTTCCCAATTAGGGCCAGCCAAATGCCTATAGGAGCTGATATGAATAAAAAATTTAAAAAACGTGCTATTATAAACCTCACTGAAAAGGCCTAGCAACTGCAGAACTGAGCTCCCAACTCTGATTGGCTGCAGTGCCCCAACTCATCCTGTCTACCAGCAAATATTCCTCCAGTAAGTACCTAGCCAGCAAGGCAACTAAATGACAAGTCCCCACAACAGAGCCTCTTGAGGCCAAGTTCAGAAACTCTGACATACTAAATCACTTTGAATAGGTACATAGCAATCTGTCTGGAACAAAGCAGCAGCATCAAGCCTTCTTTTGGGACCAGTGTGACTCCATGCCAACTTTGCCTGGGAAAACAGGCCATTTTCCATCAAAGCTCTTTCCACCCATTAAAATACACACAGATGGAGCGCAGGCAGCGCTACACTTGGTCCCTGTTTGATAATGATAATTGAGCAGCCTCAGTCCAGTTTTACAAAGCACGATCCATAAACCTTTCTCCTGTCAGATCTCTGTCTCATGAGTAGAAGAGGTTCCTGTGGAGGGAGGTGTCTGTTGGTTGTGTAACAGTGAAGGCACTCCAACTTGGTTAACTGTTTCAGGTGCTACTTTCCCTCATGATTATGATCCATTTTTCCATTTGTTTGCTAGTGCCTGCTACAAAATCCATCCTTGTTAGCAGGTTTCCTGTAAAATTCAGTCAGGTTGCTTCAGAAGTTGCCCTCACGATCTGATGACAGGATACCAATGTTCCTATGGAGAGGTTCTGGCTCTGCCCAAGTACAAGCAGACATTCAGAACGGATTAAACCCCTTAAGTGCCATATTTGTTTTTGAGAAAATATACATCCTGGGAGATCTTCTGCAAGAGTATTTTGTCCTGAGTGAAATATCCCTATTGGAAGCCAGAAAGGTAGGAATGAGAAAGTAAATCATCAGAGGCTTCAGTAATTTGGGTTTTCCTTCAGTGGGGTTGTATATATTCCCATCTTACCCTCAGAGGAAAATATTTATTTCAGAAATTTTCACTACAGTTCTCCAGATCATGAAGAAGCCAAGGGTACCAGTACTGGGATTCAATTTTTTTTTACTACCGGTTCTGTGGGCGTGGCAGGGGAAGGTTACTGCAAAATCCCCATTCCCTCCCCACCCCACTAACCTGGTTTCCAGCTCCATTCGCCTGTGCAGGGCAACAAAAGAAGATCTAGCCAATCAGCTGGGAGGCAGAGAATAGATGGGGGCAGGGCCAGTCAGAGGTGGTATTTTCCGGTTCTCCAAACTACTCAAAATTTCTGCTACCGGTTCTCCAGAACTGGTTAGAACCTGCTGAATACCACTTCTGAGATGTACATATACACATATATCTACACAGACGTATTTGGGAATGTCCAGTTGGATGATATTGAGATGTTTTGGTCCTTCCTGCCTGTGGGAAGGCTGGAGAATACCACATTCTTGAATGGGCCTGCCAAGATGTTGCATAGACTGCTGAGGCACCCCTTAGACTTTGGAGATAAGAGATCAGCTATGAGACTTGGCCTACAATAGCATTTCCTTGCACTCTAAACCACTGGCCTTCCTTCTTTTACAAATAATCATGCTAAGTAATTAACAGCATGTATTCTGGCAAATAAAGACAAGTTATATCCTTCTACATCCTGCATGATCGAAGTTAACATGGTCCTGACATCAAGGTATTATTAGCATTCTTCCCAACTTCCATGAGAGCAGATGGAATGGAATGTTGGAAGTTATGCCCAGGTTGTCACTGAAATTTGTACAGGTAGTAGTACCATCTCAGGGAATGGCTGTAATGTAGGGCAACAAACTTTCCAGACAACTTCTGGTTTTAGGGGATCAACCACCGGAAGGCACCTGCCATTGATTCCTCTCTTGTGTCATTCCTTGCTCATGGGTGAAACACAGGGAATAGGGAACAGGCATGAAGTATACCATGAATACTGTATGCTGCCCAATCTTCCTAGTAATGCTATTCTTGACCATGTATTCTGAATTTCAGGTATATTGTCTGCATTGCTGGTGTGCATTCCCCCAGCCTCATTATGAACAGGGACCACCTCAGTGTTACATTAAAATGCTGTTTGGTTGACATGTGTTTTACTTGTCAGTGATCATTTTAAAGAATAGAGGTGAATGATACAGTGCAGGGGTCTCCAACTTAGGCAACTTTAAAACCTGTGGACTTCAACTCCCAGCTGGGAGTTGAAGTCCACAGGTCTTAAAGTTGCCAAGGTTGGAGACCCCTGATATAGTGGTTTGTCTTCTGCATACATACTGTAACCATGTTGGGAAGAGGGAGATGGGAAGATCACAGAGCTGAGGGAATCATGCTGGTTGAAATCTGGAGGAATAGATTATGTAAATATGGAGCTGGAAGGGCGGTGGGTAACAGCAGAACCAGGAAGCTAGATGGAGTAGAACAGGAGCTTTGGGTACGTGAAAGATTTGTGAGCACTCTCTTGGTGCAAAGGAATAGGGGGCACTTTCAAAAGAGTAGGAAATGGATGGGGATGGCTAGGGGTTATTTGGATTAAGTGTGCTGTGACATGTGTTGTGGTTCACCGGCACCCTGTGCAGACAGCAGCAGAATCAGACAGTGGGGAAGAACAAGGGACCAGTCTGACAGTTAGGGGAGGATTCAGACGAGGGTTCTGCAATCCGATACAGAGATGGGGCCAGGATTATCTGGGAGTTATGTGCTGACTCCGGAGCCTCCAGAATCTGGCAGCAGTGAGGCAGAGGAACAGGGGGAGTCTGTTCCCAGTGTGTGCGCGCGCAGAGCTGCCAGAAGGCAAGAACAGCTAAGACAAAAGGGGCAACTCGGGAGTAAGGCTTGGGGGTGATTGCCCCTCCCATAAGGTATAAAGGAAGTGCTAAGGTAGGAAAACCTTTGCAGGAAGCAATGTTGTTCGCTCTGATTGATTTGGACTCTGAAAGCTCCATGGTGAATTTGTTTTCTGTTTGGTTTTGGAAAGACTATTGGGATTTTAGTCGTTGGCAGCACTTCAAATAAGATAAGGTGCGTTCTTATCAGATGTCTCCCGAAGAACCTTGGTAAATGTCCCTGGGACTAATTATAACCGGTTAAGACTCATTCTGGGCTGTGAATGACGATAATTCACAGCTGTTGCACTAAAATAAAAGGGTTTTGGATTTAACGTGTTTGTTGGTGTCTCAGGAAGCTTTGGTCAGAACAGCATGCAATTGTTTTACGAGGGAGCATTTTAGGTCAGTAACTGGTACATTAAGGATTTGTTGCAGACTCACTTAGAAGTGCAGTTTCTAAAGATCTGCTACACAGACTCTATGAAATTACCAAACATAAAATGCCATTAAAAGTCTAGTAATTTAAGTACATGTATCTGTAGTCTATTACCATTTTAAAATAGCTCAATGAAATATGTTTATGAGAATGGCCTTGGCTGATTTGGATACTGAAATCAAGCAATTCCATCAGCTTGTTCAAATGAAGTTCCATGTTAGAAGGATACAGTGAATTAGTAAAAAAATACTTTTCAGCCTCTTATTAAAATTGTAATTAAAATGCCATGTTTAATAGGGGAACAGAGGTTGTTAATGAATTAAAATTATTATTATCACCCCAAATAAATCCAATGCAACATAAAAACCTCCTTATTGAAGGTCATGGATTATAATCTACTATGCATGTCTAGTGTGGGATATACATTTTTAGTATTTAGCTAAATTCTTAGGGACTGATATTGAAAGACATTGGTCATGTTATACTTGGAGATACAATTTGCACTTTCACTGCATAAATTAATACACAGCTGCTCAGAGTTATTCCCTGTACAGATCTGAATAGAATAGACCATCACAGAACAGTGTCTTCAACTGCCAACTCCCACCCCATGTCCCTCAATCAATCTAGTAGGATATTGTGATCAATGTTATCTAAAGCCAATTAGAAATCCAAAAGGACCAAGAGTAGTGTTAAACACCCCACCCCCCAAAAAATCTTCCATTGGTAGTCATCCATGAATCCTATCTAAAAAAGAGCCTGGTCAGCCCATTACATTTAGGATATTTTGATGCTGAGACACAATAACCTTCTTCAATACTTTTCTTAAAAAAGGAGGACAGTCTGGCATTTGTCAATATGGGCAAATTGAAAAAAAAATAGCTCCTTTGAGAGAGAAGAGGACCATTGTTCCTTGCACTGCTGGCATCATCTCATTTTCTATCTATGAGTTATTAACCATGTCTCAAATCTAGCTGACCATCTCTCCATCAAGTCTTCTGAACAATCCAGGAAGGGTAGGGAACATTAAGTATTAACTTGAATATAGACTTATATCTGCAATGGCTTATCTTTACTTTTGGTCTTTAGGGCTCCATACTTCAATTATCGCAGTTCCTTAATAATATCATATGCACCCTTGGCTTTTTGACTGAGGAAGGGCTACACAGTATGGGAGCAAGGGCTACATCTAGCATCCTGACTTTCTCACTATTCTACGGAGCAGTTGGATGCATGGTGGAACTGCCCACCAGTTCACTAGGAGAATTCCAAAATCTTGTCAGAAAAGCACCTGGCTCCATCAAGCATTTGGGAAGCCATTTTAATCAATCTAACCACCAAGAATGGCACTGAGATCCTGCTTGGCCAGAAAGTAATCTGACCATGGCAAATAACTGATTGTACTATCTTCCATTTTAAGATCATGCACCATTTGTCCCAAGTTGAACATTAGGTCCCACATATAACTGCCAAGATGACTCAGGACTACAATAACCAATGAGATACCCATGAAACAACATGGACATGAAAACCATTACTCTATTTACACGTGGAGGTAAAATTCCCCAGCACTATCAGTTTAGGAAATTGTACTACTCAGCCTGGCAGTAAGACCCTTTGATTAGACTAGATTTGTTCTGAAGATAGATAGATAGAGATAGATGACAGATGGTAGGTAGATAGATAGATAGATAGATAGATAGATAGATAGATAGATAGATAGATAGATAGATAGATAGATAGATAGACAGACAGACAGACAGATAGACAGAGATATATGATAGATAGATGATAGATAAATAGATGATAGATAAATAGATGATAGATAGATATGATAGATAGATAGATAAATAGAATGGATAGATAGATAGATAGATAGATAGATAGATAGATAGATAGATAGATAGATAGATAGATAGATAGACAGACAGACAGACAGACAGACAGATAGACAGAGATATATGATAGATAGATGATAGATAAATAGATGATAGATAGATATGATAGATAGATAGATAGATAGATAGATAGACAGACAGACAGACAGATAGACAGAGATATATGATAGATAGATGATAGATAAATAGATGATAGATAGATATGATAGATAGATAGATAAATAGAATGGATAGATAGATAGATAGATAGATAGATAGATAGATAGATAGATAGATAGATAGATAGATAGATAGATAGATAGATAGACAGACAGACAGATAGACAGAGATATATGATAGATAGATGATAGATAAATAGATGATAGATAGATATGATAGATAGATAGATAGATAGATAGATAGATAGACAGACAGACAGACAAATAGACAGAGATAGATGATAGATAGATGATAGATAAATAGATGATAGATAGATATGATAGATAGATAGATAAATAGAATGGATAGATAGATAGATAGATAGATAGATAGATAGATAGATAGATAGATAGATAGATAGACAGACAGACAGATAGACAGAGATATATGATAGATAGATGATAGATAAATAGATGATAGATAGATATGATAGATAGATAGATAAATAGAATGGATAGATAGATAGATAGATAGATAGATAGATAGATAGATAGATAGATAGATAGATAGATAGATAGATAGATAGATAGATAGATAATAGTAAGACATATTTTGAATGCTATAACCAATAAATTAAATATTGGCCATGATTTTTTTTTAGATGCAAAAAATCCTTTTGCCAACATGGAATGTGTCAGGTGCAAACAACAGACCCATATGTGCAAAGTTCAAGCTTTTTATTGTTCTCTCTCATTACACAGGACTCTCCCTAGACTGGAAGCTTTTGTGTGGGAACGACTAGACAAGGCTGGAAGGCATTCAGGGCAAGTCAGACCCTGCACGGTTGTGTTTATGTAGAGAGTCCAGGCTAATTCTGTGCTTGAGCCATCCCTGCCTCCCAGTCGGGATGGTTACTCTCTAACAGAATAACCCCTTATGAGCCTGTTAGAGATGAATTGTGCTATGAACTTTCTTCCTTCCTTTCTTGAATCTCCAAATACCTATGCAAGGGTCCTCTTTGTAGACTTCAGTTCAGCATTCAATACCATCATTCCAGACACTCTTCTAAGTAAATTAAACCAACTAGCGGTACCTGAACACACTTGTAAGTGGGTCATAAGCTTCCAGCCAGGAAACGGCAGGTGAAGCTAGGCAGAATCATGTCCGATACCTGTACAATCAGCACAGGGCCCCCCAAGGCTGTGTGCTATCTCCATTTGTCTTCTCCCTATATACCAATGACTGCATCTCAAATGACCCATCTGTTAAAATACTGAAGTTTGCTAATGACACAACAGTGATTGGACTCATTCGAGACAACGATGAATCTGCATACAGACAGGAGGTTGTACAACTTGCCTCGTGGTATAACCATAATAATCTAGAACTGAACACACTCAAAACTGTAGAAATGGTGGTAGACTTTAGAAGAAACCCTCCCATACTACCACTTCTTACAAAACTAGACAACACATTATCAACAATAGAGACCTTCAAATTTCTAAGTTCTACTATATCATATGACCTAAAATGGACTCCCAACATCAAAAACATCATCAAAAAAGCACAACAAAGAATATTCTTTCTGCGCCAACTCAGGAAGCTCAAACTGCCCAAGGAGCTGCTGATACAGTTCTACAGAGGAATTATTGAATCTATCATCTGCACCTCTATAACTGTCTGGTTTGGTTCTGCAACCCAACAGGACAGACACAGACTTCAGAGGATAATTAGGACTGCAGAAAAAACAATTACTACCCACCTGCCTTCAATTGAGGACCTGTATACTGCACGAATCAAAAAGACAACTGTGAAAATATTTACAGACCCCTCACATCCCGGACATAAACTGTTTCAATTCCTACTCTCAAGATGATGCTATAGAGCACTGCACAGCAGAACAACTAGACACAAGAACAGTTTTTTCCCGAAAGCCATCACTCTGTTAAACAAATAATTCCCTCAACACTGTTCAACTATTTACAAAGTGTACACTACTATTACTGTTAATCTTCTCATCACTCCTTATCACCCATCCCCTCCACCTTGTGATTGTAGGACTATAACTTTGTTGCTTGTATTCTTACGATTTATATTGACTGTTTCCTAGTATGATTTGAGTGTTGATTGTACCATATGACTACCATTATGATTCTTGATTCTTAACGAATGTACCTTTTCTTTATGTATACTGAGAGTATTTACACCAAGACAAATTCCTTGTGTGTCCATTCACACTTGGCCAATAAAGTATTCTATTCTATTCTACATAGACATGGAATATTTGCAAATAACAAATAAAAATTATGAACATATTTGTATCACAAAATGTACTACAATGAAGGCATGTCCTTTTTCTCCTTTATTTTTACTCGCATTAGAACCACCGGTAAAGAAATTAAACCAAGAACATAGATGCAGACATATATCCATCACACTATTTTCAGAATAATGACTTTATTCAAAGAATTAAAAAAAACCACAAAAAATATTATGCAAAAGAAATTAAAGTATCAGATAAAAGAGAAAGAAATCCAATTAAATCTGGTTTAGAGCAGCCATTCACTATACTTCTCCATACCTTTCTGGCCTTGTAAACCATCCTTCCTTCCAATTACCCAATCAATAATGGGTAATTACTGAAATCAACCTTTTGTTTTATAAACCTTAACTGTCTCCCTTTGAGAATCTCACAATTTCATTCAATCACAAATTTGTTTTTTTCCTCCTCTTGACCTATTTAATCTTTCTTTATTATTGATTTTGCTATTTGACCCTCATTAATTATTTTTATATGACTAAATTAATACATTTTTTAATATTTTGTACTTAGTTCATATCCATCACTCATTTCTTTTTTATCCTATCTAGTCTTATTTTATAGTCTTAAGTAATCCAACTTATGGCATTCAATTTACTTTTATATTTTTTCATACTCTTTTTTCATTTCCTATGTAATGTGTGTGTGTATGTGTGTGTGTTAGAAGTAAATAAATAATAAAATCATAGAATAATAATCTAATACATAGCTATTTTGTTTCTTTTACAAACGTTCAATTATTGCAAGAGACAACATATTATCCACAATCTTTCTATCAACATTTTCCTTTATCATTTTAGTATTAAAAACATTACAAGTACATACATATTTATTTACTTCCTGTAACTGGTTGTAATTGTTCATTAAACTTTCCATGTGAAAAACAACTAACTTGATCTTTGCTGTATTAATTTTTAATTCCGTAGCTTCATTTTATCATAATAATCTCACATTTGCTGCAAATTACTCAGGGTTCACAGCCAATATACATAGCATACAAATTGTCACAATCCCAACAAATGTCTCTAATAAGCATTTGTATACATTTTCTGAAAATACATTAAGCAATGAAGGGGATATCATACAGTTTTATCTGGTAAGTATTGAATCATATCTAAACATCCATTTTATGTCCTTGCATGCTTTGCTTCAATCATATATAGATCTTATCACATCCAGCAATCAGTCTTCATATTAATGCAAAATATTCATAATTCAAACTCTTCTTTAAAGCTAGGATCATTCGTGTTTTATGCCCATTTCCTTGGTCAATTGAATTACTTACGATTGCTAGCTTTCTAATATGTATGTCTAGAAGTAGACAAATATGTATGGCCAGAGAATTGATAGCATCCCCTAATGGAAAATGAAAGTCAAATGTATCAAATGCACATTTTAAAATCTTTATTAAATCATATCCATTTATCATTAATCTCTCATTTGTGAACTTCATGTGCATACAATATCAATTCTCTGAATAGGTTTGCGCTTAGGCATTGCCACCGATTAGAAACAATTAATTTGATCTACCTATACCTCTCATCGATATAATATGATTAATATAGCAAGAAATCCTACAATCCAATTTGTTAGGTTGATGTGTTTGTACTGAATATTTGTAAACATCTGGAATGCACAGAGAAAAAGAAAAAGCTATTGGAATGTTTTCTGCTTGATTGTTAGACAAGAAGAAGAAAAAACTACCAGGGCTGGGTTTGCAAATAATTTCATGTGAGTTTTAAGAACAAAAGTTACATGATGTGGCAGGAGGAGGACAGGAAAAAGATATTGAATAGTAAGGCAGATCAAGAATCCTTGGGCAACAATAAAAAAATAACTGCAAAGAGCAAGATGTTATGTGTATGGAAGCTTGTATTTCACATTTTAACTCGGATAACCAGGCAGCTGAAAACTTCTAGTGAAATAAATAATATTCTTGGCTAGAGTCCTGGCTAAAATTAAGCTCTGCATCATTACAGATTAAATCATACGAGACCTGAGTCAGTTGAGATATTCATTATCATTAGCTTTTGTTTAATATGTTTTATCCTTATCTTTATTGCAAGTAAACCTCTTTCCTAATTATTTCTGGAACAAATAACAAGGTACACAGTTAAAACATCATGATCCAAGCTTCCTGTTACTATATTTATGCAATTAAACATCAGCCAGGCTGCAGGACAGCCTAAACAGTGCTCAGTAATATTACAATCATATTATACTAACTACAACTGGCATTTCGCAAGAGCTAACAACATGTCTCTCCAGACGAAATTATCCATGTAGGTAGGCAGAAAATTCTACACTATGTTTGGATTTCTCATAGAAACATGCAGAAGAATAGCAACTGGAGAAATAAGTAGCTTTAACAATGCTCTTTGGAAAGAACAGCACTTAGACTTTTACCAAGACCTTGGAACATTATGCTATGGCTTCTTTCTAGAGTCTGGACTCGGCAAAAATATTTACAATATTTTCTATGGATCGGGGCAGGGTGGGTGGGATATAGGGAAACGTTTTTCCTTCCAAAGATTTTTTTTCTTCCAGCAAGAATATGTGTGATATAAATTGATCAGGACCTTTTTTCATTCAATTATCTTCTTTTATAGTAAACAAGCTTCCAGTTCAGGCCTGTGGGTTCCTAGGACCCATAAGAAGAAACAGGAGGTTCAATGGAAGCAAATTCAAGATCATGTTCAATGAAATAAGGCTTGATTTTCAGACTGTATTTTAAGAAGTCACTGTATCTTTTTTAGGAAGTATACTGAGATGCTAATCTGATCGATCACATTAAGGTCAGAAATATCTGAAATTAGAATCTGATTTGGGTCTCTTAAGTTAGCCAACTGCCCCAGGATGATGCACTATGCTTTCCCAAAATTGGGCCTGAGCACAGATTGAAATGCTAATCCAGTCAGCTTCTTATCTAAGAAAAGGAATGATTGCATTTGGTTTCAGAAATGTCTTGGGCTAATCTAGTTGTTGTCACAGCAAAGTATTAATTAAAATCAAACTATCCCATGTGGCCCTGCTTTTCCTTAGGTTTTGGTATTTAGACGAAAGCCATTTTAAAATGGGATCCGCATTCTTTAAGCAGAATGTTTTAAAACTTACACGAAGAAACCAACTGTGCCAATCAATGCCTTCATCTCCTCCCTTTACTGGAGCACATCTTATTCATGGACATTTTGTTACAGCTTTAGTAGATCAAAACTCATTTAAATGACTGATATAGAATCGATCCAAGTCAGCAAAGCAGAGGCGGCATTGTGTGTGAGAATCAACTGGCAACATGGAGAATGTTTAATCCTTTTGCAACCCACTTTGTGTGTTTGTGTGTGTGTGTGTGTGTGTGTGTAAATGTCCACTCTTAATTCATTTCTCCTTGGTGCTTGTCATGTTCCTTTTCTGGGGCAAGTTGGTCAGAGGGAAAAGATTAACAATCCACTTTTTCCTAGCTTTAATTTCCTGCCACAGGTATTCCATCCACCAATATCTGCCTATTACTTGCATTCCTTTTTCCTCCTCAAATCCCTTGTTTATTCCTTCCCATTAGCTTAATAGAATACTGAACAAATATGCAGGTCTACCTGCAGAGTCACTGTGTAATTGCTGCAAAAAGTTAATCAATCTGCCAGTTCTTCAAAAGGCTATCAATTTATTACAGAAATCTTGCAGACTGATATTTTCTAGGTTACGTGCAGACCATGTCCCACTGAGTCTCATAAGGCTTGGACAAAAACTAGGGGCAAACAAAACATAATGTCACACTCTCTCAGGCAATCCACTTCACAGTGTTGTTGTATGGAAAATGGGTGGCAGAAATATTCAATGTATTTTCTGCCTGGAGCTATATATAAAAAGGTGGGGTAAAAATATAACGATAATTTACAGACCCCTCATCCTGGACATAAATGTTTCAACTCCTACCCTCAAAACGACGCTATAGAGCACTGCACACCAGAACAACTAGACACAAGGACAGTTTTTCCCCAAATGCCATCACTCTGCTAAACAAATAATTCCCTCAACACTGTTCAACTATTACAAAGTCTGCACTACTATTACTATTAATCTTCTCATCACTCCTTATCACCCATCTCCTCCCACTTGTGACTGTGTGACTGTAACTTTGTCGCTTGTATCTTTTGTACTTTGTCCCTTGTATTGACCGTTTCCTAGTATGATTTGATTGCTTATTGTATCCTATGACTATTATTAAGTGTTCTACCTTTTGACTTTTGACTCTTGATGAATGTATCTTTTCTTTTATGTACACTGAGAGCATTTGCACCAAGACAAATTCCTTGTGTGTCCAATAAAGAATTGTATAATAATCCGCACATTGGCAAAATTTCCATCCGTCAATTGCAAAAGGTCACATAGTTCGGATCCACACCTATACTATGCCGATACATTATAACATTCTATGTTCTTGGGAAGAACTAGATGCATGTGAAAGCCAACACCAGCTAAAGAACAGGCAGCTGTGACTATACATTGCTGTGAAAAGATAACAGTACTGGAGACAGCAGAATAGAATGGAAAGAATGGTGGAAAAATCACAAAACACAAAGACCTACAAATAGAAGTAAGCAATGTAATAAAAGAAAGCGAAGATAGTATCAATAGCAATACGCATCTTGGATGCAATCATAAAGCAACTGGAACACCACTTCAGCAATGACAAAAATCATCATCAGTCAATTGCAAAAGGCAGCTAATACTTGGAACAGCTTACATCCTGCAATGATACCTTTAGTGCTATCAAGCAACACCTACCTATCCCAGGTCCCTGGGGGGACTTGATAGGTGGATAAAAATGCCAAAGCCAGTCTAAACATCTGGCTGACAGTGTGACCAATTGTAATATAATAATAATAATACATTCACAAGGGAAGAAAAGGAATTAAAGTTAGCAGCCACAATAATCCATCATCAGTTAAAGGCCATTCCCTAATCCCCCAAAATTCTTAGATCTAAAGCAAATGCCTCCCACCCATCAATTTAAAGATCTTGAGTAAATAGGACGGCGAAGAAACAAGCATTTCCCAAGCTGGTGCCTCCCTAATATGTTGTGACAACAGTTCCAGGCTATCCTGCCAGCATTATTTTATTTACTTACTTACTTACTTACTTACTTACTTACTTATTTATTTGTCAATTGCTTACAAGATAATAGGTATAAGTAAAACATAGTTATGAATACATGGATACATATAAGAAAAATAAAATATAAAAGAAACAATAGGACAGGGACGGTAGGCACGTTGGTACGCTTATGCACGCCCCTACAGACCTCTTAGGAAAGGGGTGAGGTCAATAGTAGACAGTCTAAGGTTAAAGTTTTTGGGGTATGGGGAAGAAACCACAGAGTCAGGTTATTAGGCTATATATTCGGACATAACTATATCTAATCTTTATTTTTAAGTAAAATTCTCCATATGATGATCCATACAGTAATTGTGCTACATATAAAAATTATAGAATAACTGTCACTGTATAGAAACAATAAAATACATGAAATATACAGTGAATACAAGAAAGGAAGTGAGTCAGGGAAAATTTTCATTTCAGAAATATCTTTAACCATAACTTTATGAATATTACCAGACACAAGAAAGCAAAGCAAGACATGCATGAGACATGAATTTTAAAAAATGATTGTTAACCAAATGAAATCAGTAATTTCTGATGTGATTTGCAGGAACTATATGCTAATGGAAAACTTCAATAACATGAATTAAATTGAAGCAAAGTTATTATTACTGCAATATAGAATCGGACACAATAACTCTGGGTAAGATAAAGTTTGATTACACAATCGCCTGAATGACAGCAACTCAACTATACACAAAGTGAATCAAGCCTGGCTCTCATTGTCCTTACATATATAAGTGAAACACCATAGATTATGAGTTATATCAGCTCTCCTAAGCATAATGTCCTCCATTTGATATGCAACTCCTCTGGAGTTGGACCGTCAATAAATTTAAATAAATGAATTAATGAATAATAAAAATTTCTAAGCAGCCATTGTATGAAGTGGCTTGTGGAAGCTCAGGATAAATGAATGAATGCTCAAGATAAATTGCTGATGAATCATATCCATAGGTCAATGTTTACCATACTGCTTACTTTCAGTAAGGAGAAATCTGCGGCATGGAAGAGTCATTTGACTTCTTGGAAGAGAAGCTCCCAGATGGAACTCAAGAAAAGAACAAGGAAGCCAGAATGATCCTCTAAACTCAGATTTCTGAACAACTTGGAATGCAGTATCTCATGCAAGTCAGAAAATTGCTAATAATCATGCAGAGAATCCATGTTGATGAAAATGGGAGTCACTATGATTTGAAGGGACAGTCAAAAGAATAGAAAGCATCCCAAATAGAAAACATTTGCACTCCATCTGGTGGAATTCCAACTTCCTCCTTCCCAATAAAGAAATAAAAGAGAGGAGGGAGGAAAAAATAAATATAGCATTCTTTTTTTGAGGAACGAAATAGAAGAGGAAAAGAGAAGAAGGAAGTCTAGTTTTGTAAAGATACATTTATATTTTAATCATGCAAAGGGATCCGTTTCCTGTCCCGCTTTGCAAGTCCCTTCTCCGTGTTGGTTTGTTCGTCTAACAGCGATCGCGCCAAATGGGTAGATCCCCAAAACTAAGCGGTTTTAGAAAGTGTGTGTGTGGGGGAGGGGGGGGGTCTTAGGGAAAAGCGAGTGCATTGCCTCAAGAGGAGGGGAGGAAGTGTCACAGCAAGAGGAGAAAATCCGAGGTCAATCCCCATCCTTCTTTGGCACACTAAAAGACCTCCGTGCAATTAGATATGGATGGAAGGAAATGCTTGTTTCGACTTCTCTTTCCTCCGTTTACACAGATATCCAGCGCTATCACTACACAACGTCACTCAACAGAATGTTTGTCGGACAGATCTTTTACAACCGGGAGGGACAGAATAAAAATGAGGAGGGGGGGGCAAATATCCTGAAACACGTTAGGACAGTATTGGGAGAGACCACTTACCCTTTGGAGGCGTCTATTTGGGCGAAGCCGCCCTATTTCCAGCTCTGCAACTGTCCAAAGTCGCTGGACCTCAGTAGCAACTGCGGGAGAAGAAAAGTGTGTAGATGGGGAAAAACAGGCAGGGAGTCCGGAGCCGCGGTGGCGATCAAAGCGCCTTTCAAGCTCTTGGGGAGATCCTGGCACCTTTCAACGCCGCAACTCTCCCCAAGGGTGCGCTGGATTCCCCCTCCTGAAGGGGGCGCCGAGGTTCCATCGCCCACCAATTAGAGCTTGAAGACGATCCCCGGCACCCTTGTAACAGGACCCGCGGACATAGCTGTGCGAAACGGGAGGTTGTCAACTGGGCGTCAGGAAACGGGTCAACACTGATCAAGCGACGACCAGTTCCTACGGCCACCTTTTTCGAGTAGGTCAAAGCAGTCCAACTTCGGGATTGTAAATCTCAGAAGAGGGGATCTGTTGGAAGTCCGCTTTAGCAAACGATTATTTTTTTAAAAATGTTTAGCCCCGACTTCGGCTACCTGATTATGTCCCTTAAAGGATCGTCAGCTTTGAAATGCAGCTCAGTAAAACATCTGGCAAACAGGATCAAAGACACTCGGGAGACTTAAGGAGGAAGCGGCGGCGCCTGTTCCTAAAAACCGAAAGTTGAGCTTTGCTTCACAGAAGCCAGAGAAGCGTTGGAAAAAGGTGGAGCCACTGCGAGGAGGGGAGGTTCCTGCGAGGATTTTCTCGAGCTGCCCAGCGGAATAAGAAAGAGGGCGAAGAGAAGTCGGAGCTCGCGTTGGCTCCCACCGGTTGCAAAGCCAACGCCCTCCCGCGAAGCCAGGAGCCCCTGTAAAATCGACGAACTGGGGCGCCGGCGGAATGCAACGAAACAAGGGATTTCGGCTCTCTCGGTCGCTGTCCGTGGTACTGAAATAATTTCCCAACTTTCATTTTTAGCGAAAATCATTTCCTATTCCGGTTAGTCGGCGTTCATTATTGGCACGCACCTTAATTAGCAGCCCAAAAGTTTGCTAATGAAATTGTCCGTATGTTTGGCCAGGTCTTTAGGGTTTTTTTTCTTCCAATTTTTAATCCGGTCCTACTTTTTTTTTAAAAAAGAAGAAAGTTTAGACGTGTTGGTTGCTTTGAATATGTATCCTTGGAACTCGTAGATGTTTAGGACTGTGTTATGACGCTGTTAATCAAAATATCTAGAGTATTGATTTTAGTGTGTGCTTATTCTAACAACTTAGTGTCCTAGTAGATTGCAAGCATGCTTAAAAACTAGACGAATGGGAGAAACAGGACAAATGAGGTGTTATCCTGGCCCTTAAGTAGACTGGGATGAACATTTTTTTTGCACATAACACTTTTGCTATGGGTTGTGCTTCACTTCAGATACACTTCACTATTTTGATCTAAAAGATTCTAAATGAGTTGACACCTGGGCATCTGCAGGATCAAACACTTTAAATAGACTTTATTCATCCGTTGTGTACATTCTTAGTATCCCTTTACTTAGAGATAGAGCAAGAAATCTGAATTTTCCTGGGATTCCTGTACCCTTTGGACTTCTCTTCTACCAGAAATTCCCTGACTATCAGGGAATGGAGCTATCTGTAAGAGTATTTTCTTAAAATCTAGTCAGAGGTTAACAAATCTAACATCTTAAAAAGTGAATGAGTAGTCAAACGGTTTGTTGGCTGTCATGAATTTATGATTTGGCATTATTGGATGATAACAGCTTCTGTTATGTTGGATACTGGAGGGTGGTGGTGTAAAAACATACATACATAATAAAATCAAACATGATAACAGATGACAGATAATCAGAGTTGGAAAGGACCTTGTAGGTCATCTAGTCCAACCCACCGCCCAAGCGGGAGACCCTACACCATTTCTGACAAATGGCAGTCCAATCTCTTCTTGAAAGCCTCCAGTGATGGCACTCCCACAACTTCTGAGGGCAAGCTGTTCCATTGGTTGATTGTTCTCACTGTCAGAAAGTTTCTCCTTATTTCTAGGTTAAATCTCTCCTTCTTCAGTTTCCATCCATTATTCCTTGTCTGGCCTACAGGCACTTTAGAAAATAGCTTGACCCCCTCCTCCCTGTGGCAGCCTCTCAAATATTGGAAGACTGCTATCATGTCTCTCCTGGTCCTTCTCTTTACTAGACTAGCCAAGCCCAGTTCCTGCAACCATTCATTGTATGTTTTAGCCCCTCCAGTCCCCTAATCATCCTGGTTGCTCTTCTCTGTACTTTTTCTAGAGTCTCAACATCTTTTTTATAATGTGGTGAACAAAACTGGATGCAGTACTCTAGGTGTGGTCTTACTAAGGCTTTATAGAGTGGTATTAGTACTTTCCTTGATCTTGACTGTATCCCTCTCTTAATACAATTTAGGATTGCATTAGCTTTTTTGGCTGCTGCTGCACACTGCTGGCTCATATTTATTTTTTTTATTTTTATTTTTTATTTTACCATACATTTATATGCCACCCTTCTCCAGAGACTCAGGGCGGCTTACAGTCTTTAGAGCACCATGCTAAGTGCTCGGCAATAGCCTTCATTCCATTGTATATGCCTGCTTATTACTGGGGCTTTTTGGCCCTCCCAAGCGGCATTCTTTACAAAGTCAGTTTATTGCCCCCAACAATCTTGGGTCCTCAATTTACCTACCCCGAGAGGATGAAAGGATGGGATTTAGCTGGTTGTCCACTAAGACTCCAAGATCCCTCTCACAGTTACTGCTATTGAGCCTGGTTTCACCCAGTCTATATGTGTACTTTTGGTTTTTCTTGCCTAAGTGTAGGGACTTTACTTTTCTCTACATTGAATTTAATTTTGTTAGATATGGACCAGTGTTCTAGTCTGTCAAGATCCATCTGGATCTTGAGCCTATCTTCTTGGGTATTAGCTATTCCTGCCAGCTTAGTATCATCTGCAAATTTGGTAAGTTCCCCTTCTATTCCCTCATCTAAGTCATTAATGAAGATATTGAAGAGTACAGGGCCTAAGATGGAACCTTGTGGCATCCCACTGCTTACTTCCCTCCATGTAGACTTAGACCTATTAAGGACTACTCGTTGAGTATGGTTTGCCAGCCAGTTGCGAGTCCATCTAGTGATGGTGCTATCTATTCCACTTTTTTCTAGCTTACTAAGAAGTAGGTTATGGTCTACTTTGTCGAATGCCTTGCTGAAATCTAAATATATTATGTCCACAGTATTTTGCTGGTCTACTAATTTAGTCACTGTGTTGAAGAATGAAATAAGATTGGTTTGGCATGATCTGTTTTAACAAACCCGTGCTGACTGCTAGTTATTACTTTACTTGTTTCTAGATGTTGGCAGATCTATTTTTTTAATTATCTTTTCCAGTATCTTCCCGGGTATTGATGTTAGGCTGATTGGCCTATAGTTTCCTGGGTCTGTTTTTTTTCCCTTTTTTGAAGATGGGAACCACATCAGCTCTTTTCCAGTCCTCTGGTAGTTCCCTCGTGCTCCAGGAATTTTGAAAGATATGATGCAGTGGTTCTGAGATGACCTCTGCCAGCTCTTTTAAAACTCTGGGATGTAATCCATCAGGCCCTGGTGATTTGTGTTCATCAAGATCAGACAGGTGTTCTCTTACTATTTTTTTGCTTATTTTAACTTTTGTTTCTGGTCTGTCTTTTACAGTTATGTTTTTGGTGGGTTGAGCTATAGTTTCTTTTTGCTTGAAGATGGATGCAAAGAATGAATTAAGCAGTTCTGCTTTCTCTCTGTTGCCTCTTACTTCCTTGCCATCTTCCCTCTTTAGTGGACCGACTGTTTCCTTGATTTTTTTTCTTGTTATTTATATGTTGGATGAAACTTTTTTTTATTATCTTTGACTTTTGTTGCAAGTCTTTGTTTGTTCTGAGTCTTTGCTATCCTGACTTTGTCTTTGCAGATTCTGACTATCTGCTGATATTCTGCCTTAGTTGACATCTGGATATGTCTCTTCTCTCACAGACAGTTTATTATAGCCAATTTGAACATATTAAAACTGCTTATGGAAAGTTACGGACATGAACTTCTACCTAAAGTAGGTGTGTCCAACCCCTGGCTTATGGGCTGCATGGGGCCCTGGAAATTAATGTATAGTATATAAATCACATAATAATATTAAAAGTTTACTTTCTTGTTAGGCCACATCACTAGCAGTCCAGGGTCCCATATGCTGTATCGAGGATATCAGCAAGTATTGGGGGCCCAATTGGAAAAAGAAAGTTCAGGACCATATTGGTTGGGAACATATGGAAGAGGCCTTCATCCTGCAGTGGATAGTCAATAGCTAAAATGACCACGACGACGACGATGTACTGTACAATAAAAGATACTGTGTAATACATTATGCTGCAAAGCACTATGAAGCAATATAGAAGTCTAAGCGCTATTGCTATTACATATTTTATATGTAGCCCAAGACAATTCCTTTTCACTCAGTGCAGCCTAGGCAAGCCAAAAGGTTGGACACCATTACCTAAACCTTCAAATATATAGAATGGATTATAAAGGAAACCTACAAGTGTTGAATAGAATACCCTCCCCCCTTCCCCTGTAAGGCAGATCTTTTGCCTCTAAGTCAGACTTAGCATACACAACTACAGGACTTTTTAAAAATTATTCCTTTGTTCCTGTTTTGCAGCACACTCAAAAAGTTTTCAAACAGATTCCAATTGAGCCCTTTTAAACATCCCCACATTAGGCTAGTATGGCATCTAATATATCATTTTCACAGTTTTCCTGGCCCACTTTAAGTTCAGTCTAAACTGTTGATCCATCTGAAACACATAGACTGCATTTGGGCCATTAGTACCATCTTGTATCTTATAAACATTGTTTTTAAAGTCCAAAGCAAGCAGCAAAAGCAACAATTGATGAAATTTCCCTGGACTGGTTTAAATGGTTATTAGGTGAGGTTTGTCTTAGTGGTGCATTAGAGTAATAATTCTGGCCTGTTTTGACCAATAATGGCTTCTAGAATATCTCAGGGAGAGGGTATTCCCCGCCCCCATTTAATGGAGATGTCAGCACACAGTGTCTTTGATTTTTTTTTTCAAATAGCATTCTAGTCCCTTATAGGTCCCTATAATATTCTAGCCCCTATAATAGTTTGATGCCAGGGAACAAATGCAATAAACTATCCTGATTATATATAAAAACAAATGTGGAAAGTGAGAATGAAGATTGTAGAAGTTTGTAGAATAATATAAGCCAGGAGTAATGATCTTGACCCAAGATAATTTTAAAAACCGCCAGCTGT
Source organism: Bungarus multicinctus (assembly GCA_023653725.1). Taxonomy (NCBI): domain Eukaryota; kingdom Metazoa; phylum Chordata; class Lepidosauria; order Squamata; family Elapidae; genus Bungarus; species Bungarus multicinctus. Next base: position 29,395,976 of record CM042842.1, on the reverse strand, counting down.
TAGAGGGAGCCAGCCTATCGTCCCTTAATATGCAGGAAGTATAGGTTATGGAGACAGGTGCCTAATTCTTCTAGGCAAGATTGAAATTATGCTCGGGTGGTGGTGTCTATGGAGATTTTCAGATATCCAGGTCATGGTTGTCCCAAAAGTGCTTTTTCAGGAGGCAACTGGACTTTCTTGTTTTTTTCTTTTGAAGATGTTTCACTTCTCATCCAAGAAGCTTCTTCAGCTCTGCCAGGATAGTGGGGAATGGGGTGGTGGATAGTTGTATATGCCTGCTGGCAACTGGCTTTTTAAATGTGCCCTTTTACTAAGGCACAACATAGGAGAAGAAGCCCATCAGGACAAGATTCAGCAGTTCATCTGCATTTAAAAGGCAAAGGCCACTCTTGAAGACAGCAAAATCCACATTTTGGACAGAGAGGGCCATTGATTTGAAAGAGGGGTCAGAGGCCATCTGTGTCAAAAATTGAACAGCCCTCTCTCAACAGAGACAGAGGGATACAACATCATCTATCTCCAGTCTATAACACAGTCTCTTCAGCAATTCCAAGGAGGCTCCACATCATTTACACCACCCAGGTGTCCCTGAGGATACAGTAAACCTCCAAATGGCCTAAACAACTCTCTCTAAAAGAATGCAAATAATCAGCTGTCTGCAAGGAATATACAGGTGAAACTTGAAAAATTAGAATATCGTGCAAAAGTTCATTTATTTCAGTAATGGAACTTAAAAGGTGAAACTAATATATGAGATAGACTCATTACATACAAAGCAAGATATCAAGCCGTGATTTGTCATAATTGTGATGATTATGGCTTACAGCTCATAAAAACCCCAAATCCACAATCTCAGAAAATTAGAATATTACATGCAATCAATAAAACAAGGATTGTACATAGAACAATATCGAACCTCTGAAAAGTATAAGCATGCAGATGTACTCAGTACTTGGTATGGGCCCCTTTTGCAGCAATTACTGCCTCAATGCAGTTTGGCATGGAAGCTATCAGCCTGTGGCACTGCTGAGGAGTTATGGAAGACCAGGATGCTTCAATAGCGGCCTTCAGCTCTTCTGCATTGTTCGGTCTCATGTCTCTCATCTTTCTCTTGGCAATGCCCCATAGATTCTCTATGGGGTTCAGGTCAGGCGAGTTTGCTGGCCAATCAAGCAGAGTAATCCCATGGTCATTGAACCAGGTTTTGGTGCTTTTGGAAGTGTGGGCAGGTGCCAAGTCCTGCTGGAAAATGAAGTCAGCATCCCCATAAAACTTGTCTGTGGAAGGAAGCATGAAGTGCTCCAAAATCTCCTGGTAGATATCTGCATTGACCCTGGACTTAATGAAGCATAGTGGACCAACACCAGCAGATGACATGGCTCCCCAAATCAACACAGATTGTGGAAACTTCACACTGGACTTCAAGCATCTTGCAGTGTGTGCCTCTCCATTCTTCCACCAGACTCTGGGTCCTTGGTTTCCAAATGAGATGCAAAAGTTGTTCTCATCAGAAAAGAGGACTTTGGACCACTGAGCAACAGGCCAGATCTTTTTTTCTTTAGCCCAGGTAAGACGCTTCTGATGTTGTTTGTTGTTCAGGAGCAGCTTGACAAGAGGAATACGACATTTGAAGCCCATGTCCAGGATCCATCTCTATGTGGTAGCTCTTACTGCACTGATTCCAGCCTCAATCCACTCCTTGTGAAAGTCCCCAACACTTCTGAATGGCCTTTTCCTGACAATCCTCTCCAGGTTGCAGTCATCCCTGCTGCTTGTGCACCTTTTTCTTCCACACTTTTCCCTTCTACATAACTTTCTATTAATGTGCTTTGATACAGCACTTTGGGAACATCCAACTTCATTTGCAATTACCTTTTGAGGCTTTCCCTCCTTATGAAGGGTGTCAATGAAGGTTTTCGGCACATCTGTCAGGTCAGCAGTCTTTCCCATGATTGTGATTCCTACTGAACCTGACTGAGAGACCATTTAAAGGCCCAGGAACCCTTTGCAGGTGTTATGGCTTAATTAGCTGATTAGAGTGGGACCCTTTGAGCCTAGAATAGAGAACCTTTTCACAATATTCTAATTTTCTGAGATTGTGGATTTGGGGTTTTCATGAGCTGTAAGCCATAATCATCTCAATTATGATACATCACAGCTTGAACTATCTTGCTTTGCATGTAATGAGTCTATCTCATATATTAGGTTCACCTTTTAAGTTGCATTACTGAAATAAATGAACTTTTGCACGATATTCTAATCTTTCGAGTTTCACCTGTAAATCCTTCCATTCCCCATCATCCAGGCAGAGCTGAAGAAGCTTCTTGGATGAGAAGTGAAATGTCTTCAAAGAAAAACCAGAAAGTCCAGTTGCCTCCTGAGGAAGCACCTTTGGGACAACCTTGACTGAGAATCTCCATAGACATAAGGATGCAAAGAAAGTGTTTTTTTTAAACATTACCTAGGAATGGTGACTTTCTACCTCTTGTTGCTAAAAGCCTCAGTCAGTACAAAAGTTACTGTCTCCTAGCAAGGAAGAAATATTTTAATTTGAATCTGAATTAAGACTACTACAATCTAAGTAGATTGCTACTGGATGACTGCAATCTAATTTGTTTCTTTCTCATAGTATACTTTACATTTGCAGAAACAGAGGCTGTTTTTGCTGCAACAACTCCAACATAGTTATTCAGTAGCTCCCCTCCTTTCCAGGGTTTAGCAGGCAGTCCATTATCTTCAAAACTGTAGAGAAAAGGAAGCACATTTACAGAGCAGTAGAAGAAAGAATGTTGGTGTCTAGGATTTTACTTACTTACTTATTTAATGTTATGGCTCCAGTGGAAGATTTTTAAGCCAGCTTGATTAACACTGTAAATCAAAGAATTGAACAAGTAAAGGTAAAGCAATCCCTACTTATTTTCCAAAAGTCCCTCAAGATATGGCTATGTCATCAGCCAAGGGCCTCAGGGGACTGAGGAGGTCTTGAGATGGGTCCCTTGCTATTATAACCTCTTGTGTATTTTTAATCTTTCTCTTTTTTTAAAAAAACTGACTGTTTTGACATATTTATTGTTTTATATTTTGTCTATATGCCTCCCAGAGTCACTTCTTGTGTGATGGGCAGCCATATAAATTTAGCAAATAAATAAATAAATGGTATACTAACCAACCAATAATAAAAATACAGTTAACAAAATCTATTCTTTACCTTTAAGAGGAAAGATAGAAATGTCTAAAACTAATTCCCACCAATTAAATAGGCCTGTCATGAATTAATCTCAATTAAAACTTGTACCTGTTTGTAACATAGTTGTATAAAACTCAGTTATTGTGGAAGGAGTTAAGACACATCTGTCTGAAGCATCTCCTATTCCTAACATTGCATTTGTATTAGAAGCACGCAACACATTTAGATCTACTTAATACTTCTTTCTTTTTATATATTTTCTCACAGTTTGGCATCCTCCCGCCTCCTCTTCTTTGCACTTTTCATTGGTTTTATATAGTACAAACATGAGATCTTCCTTGCCCAAAAAAGAAACATGATGATAAACAGTTGAACTCATTTTTATTTTGAAAATATTTCCATTCTCATTCTTAGCTGCTTAGGCCTTGCAAAGATATTTCCTGAGTCAAATGGAGGCCAGAGAATGCAGAGAATTGCTAATCAAAATGACAGAACTTCATAGTCGCTTCGTGCTGATGCAAACGACAATAGAAAATGTTGAGAAGCAAAATCTTAGATCAAGTTAAAGTTGGGGGAGGGGCTGGCTTTGTTTTGTTAAAATTAAAATCAAATCTAGCATACATTCAGCAATGTTTTATTTGTTTTCTTAGTTTCTCTTTAAAAGTATAAAACGAAAGCATTTACATAACAAAATAATTGAATGTTTTTTGTGCAATAAGTTCTTAGCTATATATACCGTATTCAAGAATTTTTAAAAGCATTAATTCGACATTGTTTGGGGTGTAGATGGAAGACAATGTATTTTGTTTTAAAATCTTATTGAAATGAAGAAATAACTCAAGATTTTTCCTTGATTCTCTTTAGCGTAAGAGAGGTGGGGGAAATGTCTCTCTCAGACTTTTATATTTATATTATTATATCCTTTATAGGAAGCCCCCCCATTAAAATATTCTTTATCCTTAATATTAGAAGAGGAAGAATAGAATATTTCCCATAAAGGAAATGGAGGAAAATCTTTAAAAGGCAGATAGCAGCCCCAGTCTTTCTGCCATATGAAAGCTGCCTCAAGCAGAAGCTTGAAGAGACTAGTCTTTAGGAATGGAGATTTTGTATCTATTCAGAAAGACTGGGCCAATCTATTCATAAGCAAAGAGCAACCAGAAACTCCAAATAAGCAACACAATAGACAAGGAGCCAAAGCTGACAAGATTGGTTCAAACAAAACACCTAGGATTTCCATTTCCCCTCTTGCCTGTAGAGCCAGCGATGACCCCTATATGACCCCATAGGAATCTGGCAGCAGCCATTAAAATATTAAAGACACATTCTTACACAGGAACAGGCATCTCAATCACAAAGCCTCAAAGAATGTATAAAAACCCACCTACTCTCAACCCCATTTGGTCAGCCACCCCAGAAACATGCTGCTGTCACAGGTTTTTGGCTACAAAATAAACAGAGACTTTCTTTACTAAAGCCTTCCTCCATTTTATTACATGTCTTTCTGCCAGCTTGGAACCGGATCAGAATTTTCTTCCAACACCTTCATCAATAAAATAGGATTCCAGTTGCCCTTCTAGTATTTGTTTTTCTGATCAAAAGGTTGGCAAGCTACATGTGCTAGAGAATTGTGTGAGAATTTTTGAGTAAATAAACTCATGGCTAGAGCATACTATATACATTTTTAGGCAAATTGCCTATATTACTGAATATTAGCAACATTTGGACATTACAATATATACATTATTATTTCAGAATTTGGCATTTTTATGTAGATCTGTGTGATTTTCAGTATAGTTGATAATTAATCAACAATAATTAATTTATTGAACCTTCCCTATCTGAATAATTTCATAGTAGTATAGACACTCAGTTTCAGATCCCCTTCAGACATGCAGCTTACTACAACTGCAATTCTATGCCCACTTATATTGTAATATTAAAATTAATTATGTCTTCCTTCCTCTTTGGTTTCCTGAAAATGCTATTTATCTTCCCATTAGCATTAAAAACATCCTGCTGATCACATAATGTGGAATTCTACTTCAAAATGATATATTTACACAAATACGCTACTTTGGTGAAATATCCTGAGCTATATTGTTGTTATCATTGTTGGTATCCCTTAGAGGAATGTATTTTGGGTTGCAGCAATAGTATCTCGTTCCTGTTTTAGTTCTGAGCTCCAAAGTCTTATTATCTTCATCAGTGGAGTAAATTCTTGATCTCTCATTGATTTTTTAAATGCCCATTTGAAACCATATGGCTGGTGAGCTGTTGGGAAGATTTTAAAAGTTATGGCAGGGGAAAAGTTAGCCTCCCCCCCCCCCCCCCGCCCACACACACACACACACATACACATATTGTCTTCACTCAAGATAACTTTTAGGGCAATTCCATATAGCTAATTATAATATAAAATGGTACTTGTTCTTTCTGGGTGCTAGGGATGTATAAGGAAGAAGAATAACATTATCTCCTTCAGAGCCTCCTTGTATATAGCTTATGTAGCTGCAGCAGCAAACAGCACCTTGGATTAAATAGCCCTTCATTTTACGTAGCAAGCCAATTTCTTATGTTTTGGCTTGAATAAATAGGACATGGAGAGCAAGGATAGCCTATAGCAATTTATCTTTTGGGGAGGAAAATAAAGAATTAATTCACAAGCACAGCAGTTTGTGAGTTATGGCTGCACAAGAACATCAATTGGCATAAGATCTTAAGTACCAAAAATATAAAATTTCTAAATGCACTTTTTCTTTGCCATAGTCATCAGGGGTGTGGTGAAAAGCATCCAATTGATTGAGGGGGGGAAAATCCATACTACAGAAAATTTCTGCAAGCATGACAACCTCCTGTTCCATATGTTCAATTTCATGAACAAGATGTTTTCACATAACCCCATAAATGGGAATTCTACTTTTTCTCTCTGATCATACATTCAGACATGTGTCACTTACTTCTTGAGTATTGTTTCAAACTTTTGCACGAATCCAGAACTTTGAATTAACAACCAACTAGAATATCATCTTATTATAGCAAGTCTATGACTTACAATCATAATTGAGACAGGAAGTTTGGTCTCTAAACGATGCGATTGTTAAAACAAGTCATAATTGTGACCAGATCCAGTTTTACAATCATTTTTACTGTGGTCATTAAGCAAATCCCATGGCCATTAACTGAATCACACAATGGTTAAGTGAATCTGGTTTCTGCAAGTAACTTTGTTGGAAGCTGACTGGGAAGGTCAGAAATCACGGTCACGACTACAAGACATTGTAACCATCATAAATGGAAGCCAACTGCCAATTGCCAAATTGTGATCACATAACTGATGGCTGATGTGACAGTTTGAGGAGAACTTGTAAATTGCTTTTTCTGAGGCCATTATAACTTCAAACTGTTAAACAAATGATGAGGATAAGATGAGGACTGTCTTTTGTATAGTTTTATCTACCGTAGTCAATCTTTGTCTCAACATAACCATAATTCTCAGAAAGATACATGGAAATATTAAGAAGAAATTAATAATACACACCATAGGTACAATTTAAAGCATCAAATTACATTGAGATTCCAATAACTGTTGCAATAAGCTTTCTGCGGACAAAAAGTTTGCATAATGGAATTTTAATGTAAGGCAATATTATATACTGCAATATGATATAATTATAGTGCTGTTTGATTGTTACATCTTTTGGTATTTTAAAAACAAATTATTATAGACACCCCACTTAAATATTGCCTTTGCTATAGAATTTCCTTTCCCCCTCCAGCTTTCACTTCAAATCCCATTTCTGTCTTTCCAGCTTGGCACTTCTCCCTTGCGGGAATTGTATATTATCTGTCATCTAGAAACCTAAGTGGAAAACATGACTTGACATTGCAATGAATGTAATGTCCAAATACTTCCATGCCAGTCTGTTTCCCCAGTCGCCGCCTAAAAAAGCTCTAATTGGAATAGGTATTAGCATTTGTTTATTTGTGTCAGAAGTACCACAATTAAAACGAGGCATACTATACCACATAAATAAAATACAAACTGTAAAATACAAGATAATAATAATGTACAAGTTAAAACAAATCTTGCTCAGAAACTAGCAACTAGCAACATTGTTATGTTTTGTCATGCTGCCATGAGGTCAAGTGTACATTGATCAGGACACAAAGGGCAGGTATAGATATGTGTTGTTGCCTGCATGTCACCATAATTGCAGAGGGTAGAAGACATAGACTCATTTGTGGATCTTGTCATACCCATGCACATTCAATGACTTCCATACTTCCAAACAGTGTATCATCTCTGCCACATTGCATCCTAATACTTAGCAATATCATACCGCCCATATTAAAAGACAACAAGCCAGGGGTGGGAGGCAAATATTTTTACTATCGGTTATATGGGCGTGGCCAGGTGGGCATGGCCAGGTGGGCATGGCCAGGTATCTGGGTGGGCATGGCTTTTTTTTTTTTTTTGCAGCACTCCCCGTGCTCTGTTTTTTTGGTCTCTTGGGCCACAGGGAAGCCTCCTGGGGGGGGGGGGGCGTTTTTGCTTCCAGGAAGTTTCCCTGAGACCCAGGAAAGCAAAAAATGGGTGTGGGGGGGGAGCACGCCCCTTTTTGCCTCCTGGGCCTCAGGGAAGCCTCTTAGGTAAAGCAAGTAAGATAGCAAGGGGGATCCCGGCACAGCTGATCATCGGAACAGTTGATTGCCGGGAGGAAAAAAAAAGGAATACCTTAAGGGGTGACTGGATGGGAGAATGCAGTCAGCGATGTCGTGCATGTGCAATAAGCACTGACTGGGTGGGGAGGGGAAGGATGGGGGGAGAAGGATGGAACCAGCCAGCGACATGATTTGCCGGTTCTCCGAACTGCACAGAATTGTAACAACCAGTTCTATCGAACCGGTCCAAACCGGAAGAATCCCACCCTGCAACAAGCTCTCATTTGTCTATGGTCAAGGATAGTGAACAACAAAGCCCTCCCTATTCACGAGGACACTGCACAGCAGAATGGGACATTTAGGCACAGACCATTAGCTGCACCTCCTTCGCCCCCAGCCACCCGCCTCAGCCCATTTATAGCCATCTTTGCTTCTCTGCTGGCCCTCCCATTCATCCAGATACTGTTTGACCTGGGCCTTTGGCTGCACAGGTCAGGTAGCCCCCAGACAATCGGGTGGCAGGCAGAAGCAATGGTGTCGCAGGGGCAGCATGCAATGCAAGATTTTTTTTTTTAAAGTACTGTGGCTCCTCTGCAAATTTTGAGGCCTTGCAGATCTATCACCAGGACCGGAGGGAGGAGAAAGTAGCAGCCGCCAGGACCACGGGGTGGTGGTGATGGTAGACAGGCAAGAGTGTGTTGGGGGTAACAGGAAGAGAGGGAGGGGTGCCTCAAGGGGGCTTCACAAAGACAGCTTGGCTTGCAACTCAGTCAGCTCCAATGAAAGAGGGGAGGAGGAGCAAGGCTGGTGAGGTTTCTGGCATTGCGGAGGGGGGCTCCAGCAGGCGAATGGCAAGGCCAGCAAGGCAGTCTGTGATTGCAGGGGACATCATGGGGGGGGACACAAGTAATGAATGGCAAAGCTGGTGCAGTTTCTGCAATTGCAAAGGACTGGGTGTGTGTGAAGGCAAACGGAAAGGCCGGTGCGGCTTCTGCAATTGCAGGGGGCATGGGGGGCAGGCAGACAGAGGTGACATGAAGCTTGGGAGAGCCCCATCATTGCCACTCCTGCCTGGCACCTAACAGGCAGTTCGAAAGCCTCCAAACCGCCTGCCACATCCATTCGCTTTCCTCTCCACGCGCTGCCCACAATCAAAATGGTTCTGAAGCAGATTTCCAATGATATTTGTAAGTTCAAAATCTTCAGTCAAATCATAAACTTTAAATTTCAGTCTTCTTCTAAGATTGATGGTATCATCTGCAGCCAATACTGGTATTAGAATGAAAAGCTTGAATTGTAATGAATGTGGTTTAGGACTAACCAACCCCATTCAACCACAGTAAGAGGAATCTGATCTTCTCCAGAGTCATATAGATTATATTAGTTAAGAGGGAAACATTTCTCCCCGCCCCTCAGTGATTAACTTCATATTTGATGAACCAGGAAACTTTTTCATATTATAGCTCATTTTCAAGAAAATAGAACCACCAGCATTTGCTTAAATGTGTGGGGTGAGGTGGAGATAACTATTGGAGAGCTGGGGACCCTAGAACAAGAAGCCTACCTTATTCACAAATATCTTTTGCAGCCCTTTGTGTTAGAAACATAGGCTGCCATGCTGCAAGAAAAGAACTATTTTGAAGAAGCTTTAAGGCTGCCATTTGAGAAAAGACTCACATCTCCACCTTCATTCATTTTGTTTTGTCTAACTCACTGCTAGTTGAACAGAAGTGAAAGAAGTTCATCCCGATGACAGGCAAATCCTTGATTTGATGTGAAGTCTGCTCTCTGACCTGTGGCCATCATCTTAGAAAGGGAGGAGGGGAACTCATTTTTATTTTTCAATTCCCATACGTTCCCTTCCAAAATGCATGTAGATTTACACAGTGCTTCTTAGCAGCTGCAACTGGGATCAGGAGAAAGCAATTCTGATGACAGCATAGACATCAGTAGTTATGTTACCCCCTGATAGACAGCAGTAACTGCCTAAGAACCAGCGGCCACGGAGGGTTTCCTTCAGTTTTCTAGTGCCCCAGAGGACATTGGTGACAATGCACCATCATCTTTAAACTTTCCTTCTCCCATACTGTGAAAGAAATGATTCATGCAGAGGAGAGTTGAACCACTTCTAGCGATTAGTAGTGGGTTGTTGTTGTTCGGGGTGGGGGAAGTAGATATAACAGCCAGAAGATATATTAAAATACAACCAAAAATATAATAGTCCTAGTAAATTCAGAAATAGATATGTAGGATAATAAAGAAGAGAGCAACATTTGTAGAAACTAAAGAGTATGTCCATAAAATGTTAATATAAAATAAACTCAACCTTTAATATATTAACTCTAGTTGTATAGAGAAGACTATCTATTACACCATCTTCTTTTACATAATAAAATACGTTATTTTAATATAACGATATTTATATAATGTGGTTAAATTTTCATTTTTACCCTTTGCTTTATTTTACAATAAACAGTAATTTATTTTAATCACAAATATTAATTTCCATGACAGGAAATGACAATGTTTACAAATCTTCTTTTCAAAATAAAAACAACAATGGACAGAATGTTGATATAATGATTTAATCAGAGAGCTAAAGCGGGATTGTTCAGACCATTATGTAAGGATAACAGAAGTCACAAAAGTCTTTTCTTTTCTTTGCAAGAGACAAACTGAGTTATAAATGGACATTTTATCTACTCAAAGTTTAATACATCCACTTCTTTTAGTTTTTTTTCCTTCCCCAAATCCAATTATTCTCTATCTTGTGCTGGGTATCAGTGGCGTTGTCTTGGGGCTCCAGAGCATTCCAATCATCTACATCCAGAATATCACTATCCCAGATGCCCACTTACTGGGGCTTTAAGGCTCTTCAATGGGTGGAGCATGCCAATAGCCCTCTTTAATTAGGTTGATTTAAAATGAAGAACCAATTAGACTAGCCAGTCTCCAGCCTTGGCAACTTTAAACCTGGCGGACTTCAACTCTCAGAATTCCCCAGCAGGCAAAGCTGAATTAGACCAAACCCATTGGAAAGAAAATTAGCTTTCAACAGAAATTAATTAGGTAATACCAAATTCTAGCATCTTTAGAGGCCATGCCCATCTCCAAAAGTAGAAGAGCATTTTTAATACATACTGGGACTTCCAGAATATACCTCAAAGAAACTTAGAACATACCACTTCAAGGATATTGAGTTTAATAAAAGTACACACTTGGATGCCATAAAGAAGCCGAGATAAAAAGAAGCCAACATTAAAAAAACTATCTTATCAAATAGTTAAATAAAATTTGCTCCTATGGTTTTGGTTTTGTTTACTTACGCTATTATGCTTTTTTAAAGTAATATTTTGATAAAAGTTTTTTTTTTTATCTCAACTTCTTTGTATCTTGGCTTGTATCTCAGCTACAAAGACCTTGAAAGCTCCAGAGATGAAATCTTCTCCTTTTGAGTGGAAAAATCTAGGATAGCTAAAGAATATCAATCATATAGGAAAAGAGATCTCTCTAAGACATTGAGATCTGGAATTGTACTCTAAGCTATTTATAGGTAAGTATCCTACCCAAGTGAATTTTCATTAATTTGCCAATTATGTATTTTGTATGTATTTTATGGTAATTTTATAATACTAGAACTTTGGTTTTCTGATAGTTCATATAACAAGTTTTTCTTCAGGAAAAAATAGGTCAACATCCTTAGTGATCTTCTCATTCCAAACTGGAAGCGGGATATGATTACAGCATCATTTGCACACAAAGGATTTGGAACCATTTCATCTGCTACAGGAGAGTGAATAGAAACCATGAGCCCAGATCATTGAATTAATATGCAATCTGAAAAATAATGGGGCTAAAATGCACCTTCGTTACACTTCCGCTTGAGAACAATAATAGAAAGATGTCATTCATCTAACTCTCGGAGGGGATTAGAATAGAGAAATTGAATGAGACAAGAATAGCCTTTTGTCCCCTTAATTTTTACCACAGCCTCTCCCCAGGATTAAGTAAAAAACTAATCTGAAACAACAAAAGCTGTCAAATTGGAACCTCTGGCATAAGAATCATTCCCTGCATCTTCTTGGAATATTTAGTCATGTCAAGACAGCAACATAAACAATCCCCATATACGTGCAGATGGCCAGTAATACTGATATGGAGATCAAAACCATTACTTTCTGAATGTCTCTTTCCCAGATATACCACATTGCATAACATTTTATTCTCAATGTAGATTCTCCAATTTAATTTCAAAGTTCCAGATTTGAATATATGTAGCTGTCAGAAAGCTATCAAAAAATCTTTTTTGAAAAATTTTGAGGATGAATCTTTCGTTTTTGTATTTTTTCACATGATAAACATAGTCATATTTATACTTCCACATGACACACTTTTAAATAAAATTTGCTCCTATGATTTTGGTTTTATTTATTTGTGCTATTATACTTTTTTAAAGTAATATTTTGATAAAATAGTTTTTTAAAATAAAATAAAAATATAAATAAGGACTTAGATGTTGGGGAGAGGGTGAGAACCCTTCAAAACTGATGCCCAAATCAATCTATAGAACTATAATGCGCTACAGAATTCTGTAGTTTCAACTTCGTATCTAATTGCAAGCTTTAGATCCATTCCAGAATAACTGAATCCCAGTATCTATATAGACCAATCTTCCCAACCTGGTGTCTTCCAAGTGGCCAATAGCAATGAATTATGGAATTTGTATTTTAATATGTCTGGACAATTCTGGAGAAAAGCCAACTTAATCATGTGTCTTCTGTAATAGAATCTGGAAAGTTGTCTCATTTTCATTGCCTCATTTTTGTTGTAAGGATAGGAGAGATCTGGACAGGTCTATGTGTTAATGACTCCAGAATAGATCTACCTCAACCTTCATATTCTTCCTGATTCTTTCTTTGCAATTTTGAGCAGTAATTGGAGAAAGCATTTTGGTCCAGCAGGTCATTTCAAATAGTCAAAAAAGGCACCAATTCCTCAAGTACTTTATTAAATGATTCTGTGAAACTGAATCATATAGGTTGATTTAGCTTCTAAGATAGGTCCACCATTTATAGCTTTTGTATCATAGTATGAGCATGTCATAGTTAAAATCTGGAGAGATTCCTTTGGCTATCCTTTCCTCAAATTGGAATGTGTTTAAGATACTCCAAGTTTCCAGATAGGGAGGCCCCTTGGGAGTTGCAAGACCCAATGTAGAAGGGTACTTTTTGTAAAATGAAAATGATGTACTAAGGACAAACAGAGTGAACAACTCCAGAGAAGTTGGATATGAAATGTGAAGGACAAGTCCTAGGAAAATGTATGTTTAGCAACTACTAGGGTTCAAGAAAAAAGAAAATAAGATTTAACCATCTCACTTTGCTCACATCAGACAATGGCAACAGCAGCAGCAACAACATTCTCATGTTGGTGGCTAGCATTAAGTGATACAACTTAGGCCTTCTAATATTCATCTTTGAAAAGTTACGGACGACATTTGCTATTGCCATAGTTAGCATAACTGGGGATAATTGAGGTCATAATTTTCTACCTAATCTACATCTAGATCAGTATTTCTCAGCCTTGGCAATTTTAATGGACAATACCTTCCAGGATTCCACAGTAAGCAGTTTGGGCTTGCAAAGAGGATCCAAACTTAATATAAACAAGGAGAGTGGTCTTAAGGATGGAATGAAAATTATTTGTAGACCACTGGCTCCCATCCCAAACTTTAACATCAAAAGCAGGTCAGAAATGTTGGCTTCTCTAGCAATGTCACAGGACAATCTCCTATAACTCTTCTGAACATAGTGAGGCTTAGATGCAACCTCCGACCTTCAAATAGTGTTGTGCTGGCTAGCATTGTGAGCTAAGTTATTCTGTCTTACTGGGAGTATGTAGCATATAAATATTATAAACAGGTAATCAAACATTACAGTTTAGAACCAGGTATGGTCCAGGCAAAACATCTCTGAAATCGGACTACTTCTGCCTACTGAGAGGACAAGGTGCAAAGGTGTTGTCTCTTTAAAGCTGTTTTCTGCATCTATCCCACTCCATGGCCAAAGTGCTGCCCTCATTTCAAGCTTGCCTAGTAGGAGGCTGGGCCCCAAAGGTAGAAGTTGATGGCCAAATCTTCTAATGGAGCTTGACAGCAGTGGGATTCAAAGCACAACACAGCATCCAAAAGGCAGTAAATAAGATACTACCCTGCAATCAGCCTCTTCTTTTAAAGAGCCGAGCCATAAAACAAACCTTTTGGTTGGGATAAGTGCCAGGAATGGAGAAGTTCAAGCAAGTAATTAAAGAGCAATGGGGAAGATGGAACTCTGAGGTGGTGCACATGTTTCACTGCAGAAAAGACAAACAACGAAAGAACAAAAGTGCAGGAGGCAAATCTCTTTTTTTAAGGCTTTAAAGAAACACACATGCATCACATCAAAGCCCCCAAAGGAATGGATAGTACAGATCTTCTTTACTTTGCAATTCTGTTCATAATGTTTGGTACTTCGTCAGTAAATAGGAACACATTAGAAAGAGCTCAGAAGTTGAAACTTTTCTTTATGAAAGAGATAATTTAAATTGGAAATCGGTGTTTTTAACAGCAGTTTGAGACACAGAATTTATATGTTGTAGCTTGTTGGGTTGTCTTGCTTGTTTTGATTTTGGCTAACATTAGATCTTAACATTCATAAGCCATTATTGTTACATTAAACAATACGTGACTGTAGATAAAAACTGGGAAGCAGGAATGCCACTAAAATATCACTGAATGAGCTGACATTTAAGAACATAAGAAGACACTTGTTGAATTAGATCAAAGGTTTGGCTAATCTATCATTTCATTCCCATCAAAATCATTCAGATAATACTTGGAAACTCAAAAACAAGGTATTCACAAGTCAGTACTGTATCAGAAAAACTACCAAATCTATTAAAGGAAATTTAAGGGGCAATAATATGGGGCACCTCGTGGTTTATTTGAGTGTCCCCCAACCCTACCCCACATTTAATATCAATTGCATGCAAGTTGATCATTTTCAGTGACTAGGAAAACCAGTCATCTTGAATGTTGTTGGAAGCTAAATATGATCTCAGTCAATTGGTGGGTCCTTCTTTTCTGCAGTGTCAATTCTTTCTATTATGTTCTTCTGTCCCTCCTCATAATAATAAAACGCATTTGGATTAAAAATGACCTTGTCTCTTAATAGGAGGGAACTTGAAGTATTACAGAAGTGGTACATCTTGGATTTAACATGAAATTGCAGAGAAAAGCTGCAGGCTGTTTAATGGTAGTGAAGATCAGAGTCTGGAGATATATCTCCTGGCTGGCCATATTTTTATTTTATTTTAGCAATACTTTATTGCTAACTAGCAGTAAAAATAGCTTGTAAATGCTCCTGTTGAGCAGAAAGCATAAAGACCACGATTATACTCAGAACATATGGATGGAGACTGAACCCTGAGCATAACATAATTTAGATGTAGAGTTAATTTTCTTGCAACCGAATGTTTTCCAGATTTATTGGACTCTAATTCCCATTATCACAGCCAGTATAGGTTGAAGGCTACTAAGACCAGATGGTTAAAAAACCAGACAAACAAAGCTAATTTCCTGGAGGGTCATAGCACAAGATCAGGTCCTCCTGAGTGATTGGATATCTAGGCAGTGGTAGCATGGCTGAATAGCATAGCCCCAGCTTGGTCTACAGCTTTCTTATAGAGTAAGATTATAGGTATGAGAGTGTGGTCCAATGTCATCCAATTAAAATGGAACTAGAGATATGCACAATGCATATTCAGGACACTCAGAATGATGCGTATAGACAAGCCCAAGATTTGCACAAACTCTGGAAAACTCTGGCTGCAATTTGGGGTCTGGACTGGCAGAAAAGGGGTCCCAGGAACAAAGAGGATGTCTGATGGCACTACTGTATTTGAGCATATCTATGGGACTTGCTCATAGTTCTGATGAAAAAATCAGGATTACCGAATCTCCTCCTCAGCATTTATGAAGCATCTGGTGACGATTTCCTCACAGCAAATTCATAAGACACTCCTAAAACCCCATCTCCATAATTCTGTGTATGCCAGGATGCCGTTTATACTTTAGTACATGTTTCTCTTCTGCCCACTTTTAGCTTCTAGCAATTTAAGGTAATTGGGACACCCAGTGCATTAGGACAGATGCCTTGAGCATTCTAGTTAAAAGCTGTTGATGTTCATATCTTCCAGAAATTTTACTTCAGTCTTTTAAAAATTAGCTTATATAGCTGGCCAATGTTACATCCATTTCCTTTTGCATAGCTTGCTGTCAAATTGCCTACTTCTGTCTATCTCACAAGATGGTTTCTAAGAGCTGCTTACTCAAGCTCACAATGGGTGAGCTTGAGTGGTGTACCATCAGACACTACCACTACAAGCAAAGGATTACAGTATCTCTTCTAATGGTTCCCACATTACAAACAAAATCTGTTCCATTAACTTGTACACCAGCTTTAGTAAAGTTTCTTCCTCTATCATAAGCTCCTATTTATTACGATCAGGTAAAACCATTGTAATACTAAAAATAGTTTTGCATTGAAAATCTACATTCTAAGCCAGGGGTCGCCAACCTTCTGAATCTCAGGGACCACCAAACACATAATTTTAAATCCCAGAGATCACTAACCGGTTCTGTGGGCGTGGCCTAATTTGTGGGTGTGGCTTCGTGGTCATGTGACTGGCTGGGCATGGCTTGTATGTAAATATTATAAATATGTATATAAATATTGATTTTTTTTAATAAAAAGAGCAACTTTTACCTAAAATCAGGCAAAGCAGGCAGGCAGATTGAGTTGTTCACAGAATCACAGATTCATTCAGAAATCTATCTGCCATTGGCTAGCTCAGTCTGATGATTGATAAATGACTGATAAATACAAGCTCATTTTCTGCTTCCTCATATATTTATTTAAAACACTGATCCCCATCTCTCTGTTGATGATCAAGGCAGCCCTGAATCATGAAATAAAGAGTATTTTTCAACATCTTCAGAAAAATGTCTTACGTAATGATAATGATAATGGATGGAGATGTAGGCACATTCGCTGCTTCTTTTTTCATCAAAGAGCAGGACAAGGTATAAGAAAATTCATGAGAATGAGATGGAATTGGATGTTGCTGCAGGTGTTCTTTTTCCTATAAGAGCTGTTTCCTGGCAATTTTCTGACTTCCAATTGCACAGCAGGTCCTATTCAGCTTCTTAGATAGCCAGTGAAACTTTCTGATCTGGCATCAATTCACTCCACTAATCCACTAAAAACAAAAACTTATTGACAAAACTGCAAAGGAGAAGTGAAGATCTTAAAGGACATGGGCTAAATAAATACCCTGCTAATATTTGGGAGCTTTTTTTTCTATGCCATTTGCTTATTCCTCCTGTGACAGTATAAGCATTTAGCCTTGGGGGTTGTTGTTAACAACACTTGTCCAGAATAAAACTTGTGTCTCTTCTTATCACTAAATTGTATTTGTACTCTTTTGAGAATTAGGGAGAAGTAGTTCATTTCCTGGGAAGAATCTCCCCACTCTCATCTTCCCCTCTGTTTTCCTCCCACGAGGCATACAGAAAAAGGAACCTAGACCTCCAAGGACTAATCTGTGCCTGAAAATTTGGCAGCCCTCAAAGCACTTTGTTAAAACTGAAATGAGCTGTCATTTTCCAGCTTCCTCCTGCCAGTGCCAAATGCCTTCTGACAGCCCATTTAAAACTCAAAGCACTTTCATTTACACTCTGCAATAACTGCTGACCACAACCGCAAGTGGTGGGGGAACCCAAAAGTTATAAAGAAGGGATGGATCTCTATGCTTCTAGTCTTCTGAAAAATGTGGCACCCACAGTATTGCTAGCCTGTCTAATCTATATTGGGTTCCTTTGTAAAGATAATCATGCAGGAATGCAATTCCTATCTCTCACCACCGCTCACCACCACCCCAAACACTAAAGATCACAACTCAAACTAAAGTAATGCATGTTAAAGTCCAGCTCAACTGAGCCAAATGCCCTTGCTGGATTGAAATCACACCACTTAATTCAGTTCGGTGGAAAGATATGGCATGAATTTTGGACAAGAGAGAACCATAGAAGAGACAAAGGAGAGCCTACCCAACTACCATCTTTCCCATTTCAGTTACAACATGCTATAGTACAGGAGAGCACACACAATATACCCTAGAGATTGCACCCATCCATCAGCCCAAAGTGACAGCTGATGGCACCTATAAAATAGGACATACAACTTTTTTCTAAAAAAGTGAAATGTTAGGACTTACTCACTGGTTATATTAGTATTTTATTTATTTATTTTGATCTCTATAGCTGCTCCTCTCAACAATGAGTGGTGTTATCATAAAACCAATTACAATAATACAAAATAAATATACATGAAACCAAATAAAACTATTGCTATGGATGTTAATACAGCAGGAAATGGGGGCCTTAATGTACTTGGGACCCCAAGCCTGGGCATAAAATCAAATATTCACAGCCTTGAGAAAAGCCAAAAGGCTTGAGTCCATTCTATATCTGAAGGAAGAATATTCTGGAAGGCAGGGCCACAGCAGAGGAGCATGTCAGTCAACATTATGGGTATCCTGCTCTGTCTCCAAAGAGAGCTCTGTTTTATCTCTTTTTGCAAGACAAAATTATCCAGGAGTCTTTGTCTAGCTAGAAGCCAACCAGTGAAATTCAAGATAAGGATGTGAAAAAAACAGGTCTGCTTGTCCAAGCTCACTGTTTGCATCCACTAAATATGATAATCAAGATTTCAGATTTAATCCAAAGTTTTGGGATTCAACCATTTCTGAGCTCCAAGGGAATAAATGGAATGTCACGGAAAAAGGCAGAAGTAACAAAAAATTCCCTTATCTACAAGATATTGTTACCTCCCATCATTTGGCAATTCAAGCAGCACTAGTTCTCTATGCCAAATCTCTTAATCTGAGATCCGATTGTGGAAAAGTATTCTTCTTAATTGAATATATATGGAGATTCTCAGTCATCAGGTCACAGTTGCCCCAAAAGGTGCTTTTTTTCAAGAGGCAACTGAACTTTCTGGTTTTTAGAATTTAGAATTTTAAAAGTTATTTGATTTGTCAATTACTTACAAGATAATAGGTATAAGTAAAAACATAGTTATCAATACATGGATACATATAAGAAAAATAATATATATATATAAAAGAAACAATAGGACAGGGATGGTAGGCACGTTGGTGCGCTTATGCACACCCCCTACAGACCTCTTAGGAAAGGGGTGAGGTCAATAGTAGACAGCTTAAGGTTAAAGTTTTTGGGGTTTGGGGAAGAAACCACAGAATCAGGTAGAGTATTCCAGACATTGATCACTCTGTTGCTGAAGTTGTATTTCCTGCAATCAAGTTTGATGAGATTAATCTTGAGTTTGTATCTATTGTTTGATCTTGTATTGTTATGATCGAAGATGAAGTATTCATTGACAGGTAAGTCATTGCAATGTATGATTTTATATACTATACTTAGATCAGACTGAAGATGGAGTAATTCAAGGTTTTCTAGGTCTAGAATTTCAAGTCTGGTGGCATAAGGTATTCTACAATGAGTAGAGGAGTGAAGAACTTTTCTTGTGAAATATTTCTGGACTTTCTCAATTGTGCTAATATCAGATACGTAAAGTAGGTTCCAGACTGATGAGCTGTATTCGAGTATTGGTCTAGCGAATGTTTTGTATGCTCTAGTTAGTAGTGTGATATTACCAGAGAAACAGCTACGTAGGATTAGGTTAACAACTCTTAATGCCTTTTTGGCTATGTAGTTACAGTGGGCTCTAGCACTTAGATCATTAGAGATGAATATTCCAAGGTCCTTTACAGAGCTTGGATCATCAACAAGGTCTTGACTATTCATCTTGTATTTTATTTTCTGATTTTTTTTGCCAATATGTAAAACAGAGCATTTATTTGTTGCCATTTGTTTGACCATTCTGATACATAGTCAAGATCTTTTTGAAGGGTAGCAGTATTGTCTGTGGTATTGAACAGTTTTACATCATCAGCGAAGAGAATGAGTTGCTCTTAATATGATCACAGAGGTCATTTATGTAGAGTATGAAGAGGGTTGTTTTGTTTGAAGGTGTTTCGCTTCTCATCCAAGAAGCTTTGGGTTTTAATTGAATAATTAAAATTTTACATTTCAGTGTACCAAACTCAATTCCCAGTCTCTAGGATCTGTTTGGATCAAGTCACTGAGTAACTGAACCATTCATTCACTACACAACCCAGGACCTTCAGACCAACATCAAGTACATCCTCCTAGAAGTGTCACGAACCTGATCTATACATACAGCAAAATCAGGCTATTGGGAGAAGAAGAAAAGTTTAATATCTTTTTCTTATACAAGTTTAGAAGGTCTGGGCTGAGGGAAATGGGTATCATTTCCCAGACATACCCACTTTTTAGAGTTATCTATCAGGGAAACTAAAAAGATCTAAAACAGAATTGCTATATTTTTAGTACACTAATTATAGAGCCCACTCATTCTCTCAATTACTATACCCAATGCTGATTGAAGGGTATATGGTGCCCCAGGCCACAATGAAAATTTGCATTTTATAGAATTATTCTGAAGATGGGGCAGTGTTGGTGACCCTTAAGCTTGGCATCCTAGGCCTACTTGTTCCTAGCTTAACTTTGCGGATTCCAGGTCTTAATCCTCCTGCTCTCGTGTTTCTCAGCCTGGGATCTCTCTTACTTTGCTTGTCTTTCTACCGTCACTAATGTTATAGGAGACGAGCAGTAAAGAGTTAGGGTTCAGAAGGACAATAGTGGAAAGAACAAATGTGTGCACGTAAGAGTTTCTGCAGACATACAAGTTCCCGTATAACCTTGGACTTTGTGACTTGGCCATGAATTCATCCAACTTAATCTATTTCATAAAATTATTGCCATGAGGAGAGTGTGCAGGAAGATCCACCTGCTCTATAAAGTTGCCTTGGATACCTAGATAGTAAGTGGTCTACATATGGGGAAAAACACATTTTTACAATGCACAGGCATTAGACCAAAAAGACTTTTCAACATCTACTTTTTAGACATAGTAATGCTATGTATTTGAGTACTTTTGTTTTAAGGCTACATCAATATAAATGTAATGAACTGTGACCTCACTTCACTGGATTCCATTAGAAGCTCCCCAGAGTACATCTGCACTGGAGTTGAGTATGGCCTAGCTTTCAGGAACAGCTGGAGTGAGAAGGAACATTCTTTTGAAGTTCAATTTTTAATTCATTGTAAACATTCCCCTTACCTCCAGGCACTCTTGTGTAATAATCCATCTTGCTAATATATCACTTGTTAGCAATCCTAGAAACTTTAGGTTTTTTTACTCTTGTTCTGCTGCTAATGCACCACAGTGAGTTATGAGTCTTAGTAGCTTCCAAGCAGAGGTGGTATTCAGCAGGTTCTGACCAGTTCTGGAGAATCAATAGCAAAAATTTTGAGTAGTTCAGAGAACCTGCAAATACCACTTCTAACTGGAGATTTTACAGTATTTTTCCCCTGCCATGCCCACCAAGCCACGCCCACAGAACCAGTAGTAAAAAAATTTGAATCCCACCACTGCACCAAGCATGGTACACTTTCAATTCCAAAAATTTCCAGCAACTATACACAACATGCTTGAAAGATGTTGTTGGGCTCAACAACCTACCCAAAAATCAAAGACCGACCTCGCAGCTGGTGGTCTCAACAAAGCTTGTTAAGAGGGTCATGGGTTGAAGCGACAGGGATTTCAGATCCCGACACACTGGCTGGAGATTCTGCAGAGCCCAGGGTAGCAGCGTCAGCTTGTCGAACATTGGCTTTTCCTGACTCGGCAGAGAGGGAAACCTCTGATGTCGGCGTTCTTACTGCCATAGTGACTTAGGACGGCTGTTAGGTTGGCAGGGGTTGTGGGCGGCTCGTTTGTGATTGCATGGAATTGCAGAGACCGGTTGATTAATTGTGTTAATGATGTGGTGTTGGGAAAATGGGTAGAGTATGTTGGGGAAATGGGCAGATTACATATGGATAAGGGGGAGGAGGATGGATAATAGGTAGGTGTGGGTAATTAGGCAGGGGATGGAGGCGTAGGGGATTAGTAAATGGGCGGATGTCAGGCTAATTGGTAGGGGTGGATAAATACAGCAATGGGAGATTGCTGCTCCCAACACTGACTTTACATCGACATCCATTGTTGTTACTATTATGCATGATAGGGAATACAATAATAAACTACAGTATCACACAGCAATAAATGTGACTAACTTGGTTTATTGTAAGAAGTACCCAACAGTTTGACAGAAAGTCAGTGTTCCTTTATTGTATTCAGAAGTCTTCAAGCTGTTGTGTGTGGATTCAGAAGGGGGAAAGAATGACAGAAGGTACGGATCCTACATGGACAGGGGAGAAGACTGCAGAGGAGGCAGTAGAGGAATGTGGAGACAGCAAGAGCCACCTGGAAAAGGAGGAAGAGAAGAAAGATGAACAACCAGGATTAATGATTAAGGAACCATTAGAGGTTCATCCTAAAACCTCTAAAGGCAAGAAAGAGGTTAAGTTGCGCGTCCCTGGAATAGGGGTGTGACAGAAAGAGACTGATGGAGGTAGACCACAAACACCGGCTTGGAGGATAAAAAGGTGGCCTGGCTTAGAGGATAGCTGATGGACTGTTCCAGGAAGTGAAACCTTGGATATGCTACGACTACAATTTGGCAAAATAACCATGAAGGATCCACCGGCTAAGAAAACATTGCCTTCACAGTATAGTTCCATGTCGGTTCGTGACCCATTATACAGTTCCAGTCCCATGGGTTTGTATGATATAGACACAGAACGGAGTGTAGAACATTTGGAGTTAGGGTCAAGAAGGGCAGGCAGTATCCACGGTACCCCTCCTCATGGTAGTCGTCCCAGGGATAAACCCTCAGATAGGATGGCATGGAACTTGCAACATGAATCCGGAAATAGAAGACATGCCTCTAGCGGCAGTACGGAATTGGATCAGGGGGAAGGGAATACTATACCACCATAGAGTGGGCCAGTCCATGGGAGATGGGGTTCCTCCCCCTCAAATGCCACGTTTGATGGAAATGCAAATAAGGTGGCTGTCTTTCTACGGCAAACAATAAATCATTTTGATTTATATGGAAATTGCTACCCATCACATTGGGCAATGATCATAGCAGTTACAGGTCTTTTGGAGGGGGGAGCCAGTGACTGGGCAGGAGATCTGCACTGCCAAAGATCAGAAGCACTATGTGATATTGGACTCTTCTTGGCGGCATTGAGAGCCCAGTTTGAGGATAAATCCATGGAGCAACAGGCAGAAGATGATTTACTGAGAATAAAACAGAAAGGTTGACCAGTTCATGAATACGTGCAAGAGTTTCAAAGAGTGGCTGGAAAGTTACCATTATGGCCTGAACGATTATTAATTCATTTATTTAGAGATGGACTGGATCACAAATTGGGTCAAGCTTGTTTGTATATACACTACAAGAATGGTACCAAATAGCAATAGAATTAGATGCCGGCCTATGACGATTAGGTCCCAAACATGAGATACCCACTGGAATGAGTAAAACCGGACCCTAAGTACTAAAATTTGGAGCACGGAGTAAAATGGATGGATGTCAGGCTAATTGGTAGGGGTGGATAAATACAGCAAATAATGGAATAACAGAATTGAAAGAGACTTTGGAGGTCTTCTAGTCCAAACCCTCTGTTCAGGCAGGAAAACTGAGGATGCCAAGTGTGAGTGGAGTGCCAGGCAAAGGTGTCAGAATAATCTTTGGAGGGGACCCTATACTAGGGGTCTCCAACCTTAACAACTTTAAGACTTCTGGACTTCAACTCCCAGAATTCCTCCCAGAATTTTGGGAGTTGAAGTCCACAAGTCTTAAAGTTGCCAAGGATGCCTGCCCTATAGCATTTCAGAGAAATTGCTGTCCTGTCTCTTCTTGAAAACCTCCAGTGTTGGACCATCCATAACTTGTGGAGACTAAGCAGTTCCACTGGTTAATTGTTCTCACTGTCAGGAAATTTCTCCTTAGTTTTAGGTTGCTCCTTCTTTGTTCAGTTTCGATCCATTGCTCGTTTTGCTTTCTGCTGCTTTGGAAAATACATTGCCCCCACTTCTTTGTGGCAACCCCTCAAAACCCTGTTTTGTGACCTGCCTATCACACACTTGGGCAAAGCATGTGAATCATTTCCTCCTTTCAGTGGTCCATAAAAGTACATCTTTAGTATGTGGATGCAGATAATAAAGTTGAAAAAAGGTGAAATTTTTTACAGAACTATAGATACATTGAGGCTGGGGGTAACAAGGGGTGGCTGGGAGGGGAGGGACTGGGCGAAACGCCCCTTGACATGCCCACCCAGTCACATGACCACTAAGCCACACTCAACAAATAAGCCACACCCACAGAACCAGTAGTAAAAATTTTGAATCCCACCACTGACCAAGAGTCACTTGACATCCCTCGACTCGTCTCCTGCATTTGGGAGCCATCATTGATACAGTGGCTGGGAAGGTTTCCCTATCACCGGATAGGCAGAGTAGCATTAGGGAGTTATCAAGAGACATTAGGATTCTTAAACGAGTACCCTGGCCCAATTATCCAAGTCTATTTGGATGGGGGGGGCACACTGACCCTTGTAGCTCAGGGTCGCTGGTCCACGACTGAACAAGCTTGCAGCATAAACTGGCTAGAACTGACGGCAGCCCATCTGGCCCTCTGCAAATTTCTACTACTGATCCAGGGACATCATGCCCTCCTCCTGACCAACAATGTGGCCTCAAAGGCCCACATAAACAGACAGGGGGATACGCATTCAAGATCGCTAATGAGAGAGGCAGAGAGACTGTGCCACTGGGCAGAGAGGAATTTAATCTCCATCAAAGAGGAACACATCTCGGGACAGTCCAACATCCAGGCAGACTGGTTGAGCAGGGCCATTGTCGATCATTCTGAGTGGCACCTGCACCTGAGACTGTTCCAAGAGATATCACATCTTTTAGACCAACCGATCCTGGACCTCTTTGCCTAGTCCCTCAATGTGCAGCTCCCAAGATTATTTTCCAGATTTCAAACACAAAGAGCGGAGGGAGTCAACACTCTATGCTGCCACTGGCCTCGAGGTCTCCTATATGCCTTCCCTCCCCTCCCGCTGAGTCCCAAGGTGGTCTGGAAACTTCTGGAGGAGAAAGCAGAACTCTTGTTGGTGGCACCATATTGGCCCAGATGTCCCTGGTTCGCGGATTTCAGGGATCTATCGATCACAGACCCATGGGGAATTCTGCCGGACAATGTCTCACTCACACAGGGTCCAATTTAACATCCGGACCCACAATGACTACACCTAGCCATATGGCACTTGAGCAGAGACTTCTGAAAGGCGAGAAGCCCTCCAATAAAGTAATCTCAATGATCCAAGCACACCCAATGATCCACACCGCTGCCATGTTTGGAGCTGCCGCTTCCATGTTTGGAGCACCACCGCCGTGTTTGGAGCTGCCGCTTCCACATTTGGAGCACCACCGCCGCTTCCATGTTTGGAGCACCGCTGCCATTTGGAGCACTGCCGTTGGTCCAAACATGCTCCAAACATGGCGGGGATGTTCCATACAGCGGCGGGGCTCCAAACATAGAAGCGGCAGCTCCAAACACAGCGGCGGGGCTCCAAACACAGAAGCATCAGTTCCAAACGCCGCAGCGGAGCTCCAAATGCAGAAGCAGCAGCTCCAAACAGCAGTGGAGCTCCAAATGCAGAAGCAGCAGCTCCTAACATGGCGGCGGTGCTCCAAATGCAGAAGCGGCAGCTCCAAACACAGTGGCAATGCTCCAAATGCGCCTCAAACAGCAGCGGTGCTCCAAATGTGGAAGTGGCAGCTCCAAACTTGGCGGCAGTGCTCCAAACGCAGAAGCGGCAGCTCCAAACACGGTGGCGGTGCTCCAAACAGCAGTGCTCCAAATGCGCCCAAAACAGCGGCCGTGCTCCAAATGCGGAAGCGGAAGCTCCAAACGCGGCGGCGGTTCTCCAAACACTGGTGCTCCAAATGTGCTCCAAACAATGGCTCCAAACGCAGAAGTGGCAGCTCCAAACGCAGCGGCGGCATGGGCAGAAGGGAAAACAACAGCGGTGAGCACTGAAGGTCTCAGGTCTTCAGCAAAGGTTCTTGGCAGGAGTAGGGAGTTCTCTGTACTCCGCCATGATCGCCTGTTAAGAGCGGCTGGTGGCAAGGCATGGCTGCCCATGGGCACTCCTAACGGCAAGTCCCCCCGCCCTTCCCCCCATTTTGCATGTTTTAAAATAGGCCTAAATTTGGGGGAGGGGCTTAATTTCATTTTATGCCTATAAAACGTGCTGGGTCTTCCTATTGGGGGGGGGCATATTGTTGGAGAAACACGGTAGCTTCAGTACAGAATGCCGTACATATGTGAATATGCATCGCTCATCTTCATGCGTGTTGCGCAACAGCCTCTATCACTCTAACCATATAGTGGCATGCCATTAGCCAGAATGGACAGTGATGGAAGGTTGAGTGCTTCTTTTGAAACAGCATGCTCAGGGGCTGTCCCCTGTGATGTCAACGTAACTGTTGAAACTAGGTTTATCAACGTCCCTGTGTGTTTTATAGTGTTCCAGTGCAGTTGAAAATTTAATTTGCAGTTAGTGCCTTTCATTTCAAAGACCTCTCAACATGGCCGAGAAGAGGAACTGTCACCAATATTTGACAGAATACCTAAAATTGGGATTCATTCCATCACCTTCCAATGTACAGCTTCCGTTTTGTCTTCTGAGAAAACATTTTCAAATGAAGCGATGTAGCCTTCCCGATTGCAATACCATTTGGTAAGAATTCATTCAGATAAAGCCGACAAATCGGTATTGTTTTTCCAACCTTAAAGGCCAAGTTTGAGGGTCGCAGCACTGTTGAAAAGTTATTTGGAAAATTGTCACTCAACGCTGACAAGGGACTCATTTGTTCCTATGAAGTATCTTTGTTGATAGCAAAATGTAGCAAACCTCACACTAAAGAAACGCTGATTTTACCAGAGGTGAAACAGATTGTTGCCACCATGTTGGGGCCCAGTGCAAGCACTGTCACGCAATCAATTCCTTTGAGCAATGATACCATATCAAAAAGAACTAATGAAATGGCTGCTGATGTGGAAGAAAGGCTTATTGACACCTTGAAAAGTACAGAATTCTTGATGCAGATTGATGAGTCAACAATTCATGAAAATGAAGCCTTGTTATTGGTTTATGTCCATTTCATCAACGGAAATGAAGAGATCGGGGAAGAACTGTTATTTGCTCGAAATTTAGCCACTGACACAAAAGATTCTTCGATATTTAAAAAGGTTGAAGAGTTTTTTAATGAGAAAAACATCCCTATGACAAACGTCATGGCATGTGCCATGGATGCGATGGAGCTGCATCCATGGTTGGATATTGAGTTTTTTTAAGAAACCTAACTGTATTGGTTTACCATATATGACTGCAAGTCAGAAATGACTCAGCACTATCTTGTAGCCACGATGCTGATTGGCTACAGGAAGCAGGAGTGCTATATAGTAAGAAGCCAGAGAGCACATGGCTAGTGTCTGTTGTTAGTCTATGTGAGTGCTACAGAAATGCTGCTACTGGTTTGCTAGGCTTCTACTCTGCTACTTGGCAAGTATCCTCAACACTGTAACTATATTCCTCCACTGATGCATGGATGTATTGAAGATGATGTATTGCTGTTATATCTACTGAAAAAGAATGGTTAGTAAGCTAATCTACTGATGGATGAACTGTGTATGATATTGGAATGAAACTTGGATTGTGCTTACAACACTGTATATAAAGACTTTGCACTTCAACTGCTGTACTTGTGTGGTTCTATACTCACTGCTAATCTGAACACTACTTCTGTCTGCTGTATTAATCCTTGACACCAAGGATACTCTGCTAAATACTTAACATTGGTTATGGGCCCAGGCCCATGCAAGATATGCAAGATATCCCAGGTCCAGAGTCAAAGGTTGTTAGTGTGAACTGAGTGAGTCATTATACAGAAGGTTTATTGTGGTATATGGTTGAAGTGAAGATGGCACAAGAATATATGTCCAGCTTAGCTATGATTATTCAGTTGGATGGCACCAACTACGTTACCTGGTCCACCAAGTGCAGTTTGCTCTTGAAGAGAGAAGGACTATGGAATGACTCTGTTGTCAATCCACTGGATATAGAAGCTTTGGATACCTCGAACGATGCTGACTGAAAGAAGCTAGATGAATTTGCCACAGACAATGAGAGAGCTTTGTGCGTTATTGGACTTACTCTTGGTGATTCACAGCTTGTGCATGGTCATGGTGTGGAATCTGCAGCCGAATGCTGGAATACCCTCAAGAAGCTCTATGTTAGAGACAGTGTTGATTCTCATATTAATCTAACACGAAAGCTGTTTAGAGCACATATGCATAAAGGCGGAGATATGCTTGCTCATTTGGAGTACATGAAGAGAACTCTGCAACAACTTCATGAACAGGAGCTGATTTTCTCTGAACTTCATCAAATCTATATTATTCTTTCATCTTTGGATGACTCTTATGATGATTATATATCTTCACTTGAAGTGTTAGACAAGGAAGAAATGACTTTGACTAACATTACAGGGAGGTTAATAGAAGAGTCAAGGACAGACAACAACTGAGACAAGATGACCAAACTATGGATGAAGAACAAGCTACAGTTTATGTTGTTAGAAAATGTTATGTATGTGGGGCTAAGGGTCATTTGGCTAGAAATTGTAAGAAGAAAAATACACAGGGTAGAAAGTTGAAAAAGAACAGCAATAATTTAGCTATATGTAATGCTAGTTTAGCAGGAAACCATGATAAATGGGTTGTAGATAGTGGAGCATCACATTGTATTACTAATAGAAAGCAACAGTTTGTTCATATGGAACACAGTGCTCAAAGTATTTCACTAGCTAATGATTGGAAGCTCAAGGCTTCAGGAAAAGGTAATGCATTTTGTTCTTGTTTAAATGAGGAGTTACCCATGCTATATGTGCCTAGTACAACATATCAGTTATTATCAGTGAGCGTACTGATAAAAGCGGGGTATACGGTAATATTCAAAGGATTAGAATGTATATTAGAGAAACAAGGTAAGCGTGTTACGGCTAAACTTGATAATGGCTTGTTTATATTACAAGATAACCCAGTTCTAAACACTAAGGTGGGGTTTGAGAACAGAAAGCCACATAATGAATGTATCCATTTATTACATAGACGTATGGGGCATGTTAATTTTAAAGCATTAAGAAGAACTGTGGAATTATCAAAAGTTATTAGGATAAAGCCTTGTAAGCACTATGTAGATTGCAATGTTTGTAATAAGGGAAAGGGTAAGATAACTCCTTCTAATAGAACAAATGGTTTTAAAGCCAGTGAGCCTCTACAAGTAGTAGTAGTAGACTTAATTGGTCCAAAGGAACCCAGCTTTGGGGGAGCTAGGTATATATTAAGTATTGTAGATTTATATTCTCGATATGGGTTTTGTTATTTAATGAAAAGCAAGGCTGAAACATATCAGAATTTTACAAATTGGTTAAGGGTTGTAGAAAGAAAGACAAAACGCAAAGTCATGACATTAGTGACTGATAATGGGTCAGAGTTCACTAACAATAAGTTTGTAACTATGTTGAAGAAGGCAGCTATAGACCATAAGCGGTCTGCGCCTTATAGACCTCAACATAATGCTTATTGTGAATGAAGAGGTCAGACATTACAAACCATGGTTAGAGCTATGCTCAGTGATTCTTGTTTAAATATGAAATTGTGGGGAGAAGCCACAAAAATGTGCTAATCATATCCTAAATAATGTAGTCCACACAGCAACAAATGAATTGCCATTTGTTCGCTGGCATGGTAGACAACCAGATCTTAGTTATCTCCATGTATTTGGGACCCCTGCATGGGTACATATCCCAGCTCAGCTGAGAAGCAAGGAGCAACCTAGGGCTAGAAAAATGTATTTTATAGGATATGAATCTAATCACAGGTCATTTAGATTTTGGGAACCAGGCACAACTAAGGTTTATCGTAATGCTAATGCAAAGTTCCTAGAGCACATGGGATGAGAGAAAATAGACCAGGATTATGTCATTGTAGAATCAAAGGTACCAATTAAGAATAAAGATAATAATGAGTTTGTAGAGGAAACACCAAGTGATGATTCGGATATAGAGGAATCCTCTGTTTCTTTAAAAGAGGAAGAAGTAGAGGAAAGCTCGATAGGGGAGGAAAAAGAGAAGTTTAATCAGGTGACTAGTCCAATATTACCCAGAAGGACTACTAGAGTGTCACGACCTCCTAATAGATACCAGGCTAATTTTGCTCAGCAAACAGGTATTGAACCTTATAACTATGAAGACATTAAGTCTTATTCTGATAAAGAGCAAAAAGCTTGGAATGAAGCTATGAAAAAGGAGCTAAAGTCATTGAATGAATTAAAAATATTCGATGAAGTTAAACTTCCTAAAGGTAAAAAGGCAATTGGGTGCAGATGGGTTTATAAACTGAAGAAAGATATAGAAGGAAATGTGATCCATAAGGCACGCCTAGTCGCTCAGGGTTTTACTCAAACAAAGTTAGACTTCGATGAGATTTTTGCTCCAAGCCTAAAGGCTAGCACTTTAACAGCAGCGCTAGTATAGGCAGCAAAGAATAAATACGTAGTGAATCATATAGATGTTGAAACGGCGTACTTGCACGCTCCATTACAACATACTATATATATGAAGAAACCTCTGGGAGTGAATGATAATAGGAAGGAGACTGGTTATTAAAGAAGAGTTTATATGGTCTTAAACAGTCAGGCCATGAGTGGAATAAATGCATAGTAAAAGAATTAAACAAATTAGGTTTTGTGAGTGGTTTGGCAGACCCATGTTTGTTAAAAAGAAAGAAGAATGGGATGTTAGAATTGTTATTATTATTTACTGAAGATATTGCCATTATCACTAAGACTATGCAGGAATCAAAGGATATAATAGAAAGTTTGCAAGCTAAGTTCAGGATAAGAATACTAGGAGAAATTAAACACTATCTTGGATTTGATATATGTAAGACACAAAAAGGGTTCAAAATATCTCAAGTGGATAAAATAATCGCTTTATTAAAAAGATACAACATGGACCAATGTAAAACTTCCAAAACACCTACGTTTCCAAAACACCTATGGAGTTTAACAATGGTAACAATGATAGTCCTTTATTTGATAAGAATATCTATCAATCTTTGATAGGTAGTTTATCATATTTAGGAAATTGGTCAAGGCCGGATATTGCTTATAGTGTAAATCAGCTGGCAAGATACACTATAGAGCCCAACATTAAACATTGGCAGGCTGCAAAACGAATACTTAGATATTTGAAGAAGACTTTGCATTATGCATTGTATTTAGAACCTGATAAAGAGTTAAGTCTTACTGCATATGCTGATGCAAGCTTTGCAAACGATGTTAAAACAAGGAAATCAACATCTGGTTTGGTTATAATGCTGGGGAATGTAATGATCGAATGGCAATCAATTAGACAGCAACATATTAGTCTTCTAACAATGGAAGCTGAATTTTCTTGTTTATCTTTGTTATGTACAAAGCTGATTTATTTTAAACAACTATGTTTGGATTTTGAGTTGGAGGAAAGTAAACCATTTATTGTTTATGAAGATAACCAGGCTGCTATAAAATTAGCAACAAGTATCGCTGTTAGAACAAGATCAAAGCATACTGATTTAAGGTATCTTAATGTACGACAATGTGTGGAAAACAAACTGATTGTGCTAGAGTATTGTGAAAGTGAACAAAATATTGCTGATGTGAGTGCTACAGAAATGCTGCTACTGGTTTACTAGGCTTCTACTCTGCTACTTGGCAAGTATCCTCAACACTGTAACTATATTCCTCCATTGATGCATGGATGTATTGAAGATGATGTATTGCTGTT
The DNA here is from genome assembly GCA_023653725.1 of Bungarus multicinctus. Lineage (NCBI taxonomy): Eukaryota > Metazoa > Chordata > Lepidosauria > Squamata > Elapidae > Bungarus > Bungarus multicinctus. Next base: position 29,364,059 of record CM042842.1, on the reverse strand, counting down.
ATATCTACTGAAAAAGAATGGTTAGTAAGCTAATCTACTGATGGATGAACTCTGTATGATATTGGAATGAAACCTGGATTGCGCTTACAACACTGTATATAAAGACTTTGCACTTCAACTGCTGTGCTTGTGTGGTTCTATACTCACTGCTTACATTCTGAACACTACTTCTATCTGCTGTATTAATCCTTGACACCAAGGATACTCTGCTAAATACTTAACAGGTCAATATCACGGATTTCAAGCTCATCTAAAATCGGTTGTACCTGAAATTATGACTGTCCGTTGCATCGTTCATAGACAGCACCTTGTCTCAAAAAATTTGAGTGGCTGTTTGCACGAGTCTATACATTACGTCATTAACGCTGTGAATAAAATTAAGTTGAATGTCTTGAACAACCAACTTTTTCACAAGCTTTGTGAAGAATGACGAGGAGTTTGAATGTCTCCTTTTGCACACTGAAGTAAGGTGGCTTTCAAAAGGCAAGTGTTTGAGGTAATTCCATGAACTTTTTGACACAGTTGTTGAATTTCTTGAATCCATTGATCGAAATCTAAGCAGTTCTCTTAAACTTCGACGTCTGGATGTAGCTTATCTCACTGATGTTTTTGACAAGCTGAATGAAATGAACGTAAAGCTGCAATGTGATAAAATCAATTTTCTTAAGGTCAAAGGAGTAATCTGCTCATTTATTTCCAAACTGGACTTCCTTGCAAGCAATATAAGTCGCCAGGAGCTGTATCAGTTTCCAAGCCTTGGTAATAAACATCAACTCCAAGCAGAAGATTTGGACGTTTTTTGCTGCCACTTGAAGCAACTAAAAGAAGATATGGAAACCAGATTCTATGATCTGATAAATCTGGAAGTGCCCACTTGGGTGCTAAATCCTTTCACAGCAGACTTTGCACAACCTCATCCCAAACTGCAAGAGCCACTGACAGATCTGAAATATGACTATGAAGCCCAATCACATTTTCAGAGTTACGGCTACAAAGCGTTTTGGGTGAAAATGAGGAACACTTACCCAATATTGTGGGAGGAAGTTAAGTTGCTTCTTTTAGCCTTTCCTTCCACTTAGTGGAGAGGGGCTTCAGCACTGTCCAACAGATCCTTTCTAAGTCAAGGAACATGTTGAAGATCACTGAGCGCAGCGATTTAAGAATGAGATTAACAAAAATGGTTCCAGACATCAAGAAATTGGCTTCAGCTCACCAAGCACAAGGCAGCCATTGACATTCTTTTTTTACTTTTTGTGTACATACATTTTCTTCAATAATAATTGTCTCAGCTCTTATCGTTGTATTTGCTTGCATTGGATTTCATGTTCCAATTTTTTCTCGAATCTTAATTTAGTTTCAGAGTTTTCATCTTGAAATTCTTAGTTCCTGCGTTGTGGTTTGTTCTTATGTCCTTTTTATATTTCTTTTTGTGTCTTAAAATTCACTTGTAATTAAATCATTAAATGTTACTGTTTGGGGGGGGCATTTCATTTTCTTGCAATTGAATTTTGTTTTCAGTGGTCATTGCATTTAAGTGTCTTGAATAAATAAAATAATGAAATACATGTATCACGAAGTTTGGGAGTAAAGTGATGGGACGCATCAGAATTTTTCACACAGTTGAGATATGGGAAAAAGACTGGAAATAAGTTATTTGCATCAATATGTCCTGATGACAATTTTAAAGAAAACAAAAAACGTGTTTGCATAAATTGAAGAATTATTTCCCTGTGTTGTGATTAAGAGGTTATGTTGGAGGAGGTGGGGTGATGATAACTTCCTCAATGGCTCAAGAGGGCGATTCTTTCAAAAAGGTTAAGAACCACTGGTCTAGAGCAACAATAGCATCTATTAAATGTACGACATGCCCTCCGAATATACATAGACAGGACTACCTCGTTTAGGAAGACAGAGGCCCTCTTCGTCTCCTTTCAACCTTCTACTCAAGGAAGAAAAGTCACCTCATCTACAGTTGGCAGGTGGCTGCAAGCCATGATTGCAAAGACTTACAAAACACAGTCATTGCCCGTGCTTACAGGTATTATGGCACACTCAACTAGGAGTGCTGCAACATCGGCAGCTTGGGCTACTCAAACATTGATCAACGAGATCTGTAGGGCTTCACCGTCACCTTTCATATGACACTATAAACTGGACATTTTTCCTTCCACTGAAGCAGCCTTTGGCAAACAGGTATTACAATGGGTCCACATGTAAAAAGGGTACTCCAAACCAGACAGAGACCCTCCTGTAGGACATGCCAGCTTTGATATGTCCCATGCCTGGATGCTCTGAACAGCTCCTCTGAAGAAGGGGCGTTGGTGCTTACCTGATAAGCCCATTCTCTGTGAGCTGTGAAGAGCATCCAGCCCACCCAAAGTCCGTCTGGTGTGGGTCTGATCCTGATCAAGTATGCAGAGCAAAGATGGAGAACAATGATGAACTTATTACTTCAACAAAACTGGGGACACTAAGGAGGAGCCTCAAGGATGAGTGTCCTCAGAAATCAGCTCAGCTCAGAGCGAGACAGAAGTACCTCCATGCCTGGATGCTCTTCACAGCTCACAGAGAATGGGCATATCAGGTAAGCACCAACGCCCCTTCTGGGGCTTCTTTAGCTAACTTGGTCCCACATCATTACTAAGAAACCAGCATAGCTGGTGCAAAATAGGAATAACATGATCCAAATACCTAACTTCTACAAATATTTTGGGTATTGCTTCTTGCACTAATTGAAGTTTTTGATAGGATGTAGAAGCTAAAAATATTCTTAAGAGCAGAGAACATATCAGCTACAGTTCTGTTCAGTTCTACTAATGTTTGGTCTTAAAATCACTTCCACGCTGGTTTCCACTCAATTTTTCAAAATTGGTTTGAAGCTGGTCTGATTTTTACTTATGCCATTCATAGAACATGAGCCTATCAGTGCATTACTATCACCCTTCTCCAAAAGTATTTTGCTTATGAACTATTTTGAGCACCTGAGCATAAATTTATTTGGTTATACACAGGGTTAAGTTCTGGGATTAGGAAGGTTATTCTTCGTTGGAAAAATATAATTTTACAGAACTTACCTCAAATCAATCAAAGAATAGGCTATCAAACTAATGTTCAGGCCTTCTGGTCCTTTGGAAAATAGGTTGACCCCCCTCTTCTTTGTGCCAGACCCTCAAATATTGGAACACTGTTATCATGTCACCCCTAGTCTTTTTTCCCCCTTGACTAGCCATCCTAAATCCTGCAACTGTTCGTGCTTTAGTCTCCATACCTTTAATCATCTTAGTTGCTCTTCTCTGCACTTTCTCCAAAATGACGCAATTAACTGAGCAGTAATTTTAGCTTACAAACATATTGCAGTAAACAAGACTTGTACTGTGACCCAAACCTGCCTGCCACCATTCACCCATAATAGGCTCTTCAGTCCACTAACACTGGCAGGTTAGTTTTCTCACATTTCTGCAATGCATGGGGATTAGGTATCACTTTAGTGTTCCATTATTCTTCAGTCATCATCATCATTTTAGCCATTGTCTATTCACTGCAGTTTCAAAGCCCTTCTGCATGGCCTTAGCTGTCTTTTGCCAATTGGACCTGTAATACTTGATGATGTTGATCCATCTTGTTTTAGGTTGTGTTCTGACCCAGGCTTAGCAGAACCAACTCCTTGTCCTAAAAAACCCCTCTTAATTTAGTTACTGTAAATTCGTGGCATTCACACACAGAAAAGTCGCAGCAATAATCCTTCCAACAGTTAAGTGCAAAAACAGACCTTATCAGCCCTTGGATAATTGCCAGGCCAAGAGTTTCCAGTCGCAAAGCTGTAAATTAATTCCTGGCAAGGAGTCTCCGAGGAATGAACCACGATAAACAAATCTTCATAATAATAAGCAAACTATCTCCTGCAACCACCACTCCCCTTTTGCTTCTATTTATTCCTATGGGAGGGGCCATTCAGCATCCAAGTGTGCCTTTCCTTCTGAGTTAGCCCGTTCCTTAGTTGTTCTTCTCTCCTGACAGCTCTGCATATATGCACATCTGGAACAGGCTCCAGCTATTCTTCCTCACTTATCTCCGATTCAGAAGGCAGCTGGGAAATGTCTGCAACTTACTTTAAGGGTGATTTGCAGAATATCCAGTGACAGAACTCAAGAAGCTTCTTGGATGAGATGCAGAACATCTTAACGAAAAAACAAAATCCAGTTGCCTTTTTAAAAAAAGCATCTTTGGGACAACCATGACCTGGATGACTAGGAATCTCCATAGACATCCAGTGACAACAAGTTATACAAGTTTTTTTTTAAATCATTTGGATCAGGTATTTATTTATTTCCATTTATACGGCTGTCCATCTCAAGTTCATGTTTCTGGGTGGCTAACTGCTAAATTCTAAAAAGCGTTAAAAAAACAGAAAAAAAGCAACAGCAGTCAAGGTAAAAACAAACCATCCATCACAATTAACTAAGGCAAAACATAGGTTCAGTCCCACCTTCTGATTTTCAGTCCTGGTAACTGAGCCACATATTTAACATTTTACAAAAGCCTGACAGGATTGGGGCCAATCTAATCTCTGGTCCATGCAAAGAGGATAAAACACACATAATAAATTTTCTTTTAAGTCTTGATAACTTGCTATTTTTGTATCAGCCTTCATACAAAAAAGAAAACACCCCCTGGATGAATAAATTTTAGAGACTTCCATGACACAAAAGCACATATCCCATTTTTTTATGCAAATATAGACACAACTCCCAAATTTCTTGGTTAATGGAATATCAGTCTGCTGATACAAATATCACTATATCTTAATTTCAGTTTTAAAGCTAAATATTTTAGTATATAGGTAATACTTGACATTGTAAAACATTCATTTAGTGATCACTTGAAGTTACAACACTGAAAAAAGTGACAGGACTATTTTTCACACTTATGATCATTGCAGCGACCTGATGGTCAAGTGATCAAAATTCGAATGTTTGGCAACTGGCATGTATTTATGACAGTTGCAGTGTTCTGGAGTCATGGGATCACCTTTTGTGACCTTCTAACAAGCAAAGTCAACAGAGAAGCCAAATTTATTTAACAAACATGTTACTAACTTAACTCTATTGATTCACTTAAGTGTGGCAAGAAAGATTGTAAAATGGGGCAAAATTCACAGAATAACTGTCTAGCTTAAGCAATGGAAATTCTGGGCTCAGTTGTGGTCATAAGTCAAGGACTACCTGCATACAATATTTCACAAATCTTAAAATAACTGTGCAAGGATGACATTATGTCGATGAAGATTCTCAGTCATTCAGGTAGAGTTGTCAGAAAGTTGAGACATGACTGGGCTTTTCTTTTTAGTTTGAAAACTTCACTACTTCATTTCAAATAAAAAAAGAACCAAGTCCAGGGATGACTTCAGTAAGAAAATCCTTTTAATTGGGCACCATCTAATGACCAAAAGCTGGAACAAAAGCTTTGGACCAGAAGGAAGGGAAGGTCTGCTCAGAAGCCTTTTCTGAGTTGATATCATTTAGAGAAGCCATGGATTTTGGGGACAAATTTATTAGGATGACATTGGCAATCTATTCAACCCGGACAGACAGCGTGTTACTCAATGGAGACAGAACAGAAGCTTTTAACATAAATAAAGGAGTAAGACAAGGATGTCCATTGTCACCCCTACTCTTTATCCTTGCATTGGAAAATTTATTAACAAACATTAGAAGAAACAAAGCAATTAAAGGGATTACAATCAAAAAAGAATACAAGCAGGGACTTTCAAGTGATGTCGCTTAGTGGCGATACAGGAGAATTTCGCTCTGTTCTCCTGCACCGGGTTTTTCGCTTCTGGACAGATGTTCGTGGTAACGCTTGGTCTCGGAGGGATCAGCAAAGAGAGGAGAAACTCTCAGAGTCAATTTGGGAAATTGCAATCCTGAACCGACAAGGAAGAGAGCCGAAATGGAAGAAGTCCACTCCCAGTGAGCGGACCTGGAATGCGACAAGCTATTGAAGAAGGAAGCAGCGAGACAATAGTTACCAATGCTGGGAATTTCCCTGGATTATAATTGAAAGATTGGAGTGAACAGTTGCTGGTACTAAGGGAAAACAGGGTGTAAGGGGTGAAGGTGGAGATCGGCAGCAACGATTTAGCTTCCCACCCCCAACACCGGGAGGATAGTGGAACTGACAGCTTGAGAGATTGCTGAGATAAATAACGGATGAGGAGACAGAATTGAGAGGATATTATTTGATACTACTTGAAGGAACCCTTTATCTGTTTAGACTGAGATTGTTGGGACCAGCTGGACTGAGGAGAGTGACCCGAAAGTAGTTTAATAAAACAACGAGGAGTGACCGTGCAACTTTTGGAGGCTGCCATTGTGAATGCCAACTTCTGGTAAACTGTGTCACTGTGTTTGGAAAAGACACATAGAATAGTGTTTATAAGTAGATCTGATATAAGAGAAGTTGTTAAAATCTGACTCAAATGAACACTGAAAGATATTTAATTGCTATATTTACTATATTTATTATATTTATTAACATTTAATATTGTACTTAATATTTGAACTCATTTAATTATTTATTATTAGATCCTTCTAGGATTTTCTACCTTTTTCTTTGCATTATTTTGTTGTTTGAATTTGAACGCCTTGACTTATACACTCAAATTTTATTGTATATCTTTCTTCTATTGTCTGTTAAAAAATCAGGACTGATAAATTGCATATTGAAATTAATATATTTTAATAGATTAATAAATATAATCATAAATACCCACCTGCAATTTTAGTGATAAAATATATTTGATTGTAGGGATTAATACTGAGTAATAATTTAGTAACTATTAGTGATAAGTTAATAATGTATCAATAATTTATTAATAACTTAACAACAATTTTAAATCTGATAATTGAAAAGTGATTATTCTTTTTTTGGAAATATTAATTGATTAACCACCTGATTAATTGATAATAATTATTAATTTTAGTAGTGATAGAAAATTAATTTAACTAGTTTAATAACAAAAGAAAATTTCAATTAATTAATTCAAAATAATTAGAAGCTCTTAACCATTTACATAGTTGATGGTAATCTGGGATAACACATATAGAATTGTAGAGGAGCAATACAAGATCATTAGATTTTATATAGATGGCATCTGGTACCCTCTAGATTGGCAAAAATGTATCCAACAGTAAACCCAACCTGCTGGAAATGTAAGGGAAATCATGGTACCTTGTTCCATCTCTGGTGAAAATGTCCAGAAGTTAAAAATTCTGGATCAGGATTAAGTCATGAATAGAAGAAATAATCCAGGATGGATTGGAGTGGAAACCGGAATTGTTTCTCCTGGGAATAATTAAAGGGGATTATTCACTTAAAGTAAGATATCTAATTATTCATATCTTAACAGCGACACGAATTTCACTGGCATACTATTGGAAAATATTCCCATCCAGCCCATAAACTGTTTATCCTTCTTCCATCAGGGAAGAGGTTCAGGTGCCTGCAGTCCAAGACCAGCAGGCTAAGGAACAGCTTCTACCACATAGCGGCCTCCTTACTGAACTCCTCAACTCGTCTACCCACACACACACACATACTGATACTTCCCCTGATAATATATATCTTGTATAAACTCTCTGTGCATTATACTTATATTCAATATGTTCATAAACACTCTGTACAGTCGTATATATTCCTTCCATAGACATATATTCTATATATTCATAGATATTTTGTATATCCATATATAGTATATTTTGTATATCTGTATGTATATGTATGTATAAAGCTTTCTGTCTGGATGGTCTCTGGTGATGAGCCGAAAGACAGAAAAGGACAGCAGTATGCTTCCTCCCTTGATTGGGGCTTACCAGGGTGTTGTAACACAAGTGTATATACTCATTCCCCTGTATCGCTGATCTGGATGAGAACCTGTGGGCTAATGGCAATTACAACTGCCTCACATATAATACTTCCCAGGTTCGAATCCCAGTAAGGGTATGGCTAGCTGACAAGAGCTAAGTAGCTCGAAATAGATCTATACTAGTCTCCCTTGTTTAATTATTTATCAGCTCAAAAACCTAACACAAATATATATAAATTTATATTTCATTGTTGTTTTTCACTTTTGGTTAGATGCTAACTGCATTTCGTTGCCTGTGTTCATGTGCAATGACAATAAAGTTTAATCTAATCTAATCTAATCAAAATCCTAATGTACCATCTATATATTTTGTTATTCAGAAAATATATGAATGGGATGAAATTGAAAGGCTTACTAAAAGAGAAAGATGATACGGAATATTATCGGATCTGGGACAAATGGTACGAGTGGATAGATCGTAAAGAAAAACAATGTATAAAATAAAAAGAAATAAGGACTTTAAGAAATATATTATTATTATTATTAAGAAAGGGATTGCTGTGTACATCAAAGATGATATGAAGGTAGACTTAATAAGCTCGGAACCCGATGGAAGAACTCTGGTTATGCAAATCTAGATTAACTCCATTCCAATTATATTAGTGGTAATTTATGCCCCGAATGGAGATCAAAAAGAGTTTTTTAAAACATTTATATGAAAAAATAGTAAGATTAGAAAAGAGAAACATCTGTATCTTAGGGGATTTCAATGCCATTGTTGACTACCAAACAGATCACAGCGGTGGGAGGAATATGAAGAAAAAAAGACAGTTACCAAAAATATGTATGGAAATGATGATGGAATTAAATTTGATAGATATATGGAGAAGGTTAAACCCTGATAAAAAGCAATTTACATTTTATTCAAACCCGCATCAAATATGGACACGAATCGATATGGTAAGGATGAACGGGGAAATAGCAAATGAATTAAAAGGGATTGAAATCCTACCTAATGAATGGGCAGACCACAATCTGGTTCAGATACTCTGGAAGGGCAGGAAAAAAACAAAGAAAAGGTGGACGCTGAACATACAGCTAACTAGAGAAAAAGGATATCTGAATAGACTTAAGGAGGAATTAACTTACTTCTTAAAGGAAAATAATAATGAAGTAACTACAAAACAAAGCGTTTGGGACACAATGAAGGAAGTAATAAGAGGTATAACAGTTTCGTATACTTGCTAAGAGGAATAAAGAAAAACATGCCCAATAAAATAAATTACAACGAAGAATTAAGGAGTTAAAAATTCAATTACAAAATACCCCAAAGGATCTAAGATTACAAAACCAAATGACAGTAACTAAACATAAATTAAGCTGCAGTAGCATCTTGAGCTGCTTTCTCGACAAACCTGAATGGGGAAAAGAAGGAAGAGACAGCACTCTGTAACAGAGAGTTTACCCAAGCCGCAGAAAATGGAAGATTATATTGCAAACAGACAGTCTGTTTCAGTAAGTAACTCATTCACAGGCACCTTGTCAGACAAACTTAATTTATATGATTTGTTGGAAAGGGACTTACAAACTGAACTGGAAGATAAGCAGTGTGTAGAGCTGTCCTCCTCCCTCTCGAAGGGTGGCTCCTGTTCTTGGAGCCCAGCAGCAGCCTTCTTTGCTCAGGGGGGGGAGATGTAACAAATTTAAAGAAGGAAAATGTGACAGATTTCCTCTCTAGACAATGTTTGCTTACAGCTCAAACTGTAAAGTCAATGTATGATCTTTTATCAATTGTTATAAATAAGGTCGATTGCCTGAAAGAATTTTTTGCAACGTTTGCTAGGAGCCACCTAAATACTGTAGAAGGATTTGGGAGGATAACCATGGATAGACATGGACAGCTAACTAAGAAAATGAAACTAGCGAAGGATCTTGTTTTCCTCCCAAAAATTTGAACACATATAGAGAAAATACTCAATCAGGTAAAGGCCTAAGAGATGATCAACATAACTACAGTCTGCAAACTAAACAGGTTACCTTGCAAATTTATGACAAGAGAGTAAATAGAGGGCGTTGGAGTAATAGAAAAGCTATTAGGCTGTCCCTGAGCCAGCTGCTCCATTGTGAACTTACTCTGATAGATATACTACATGCAGAGTGGCTGCCAGCAAGAATGCATTGTATGAGAATTCTCCTATTGTTCAAGCAACCCATAATACCCTCCATGCTTTTCAGAATGAAGCCCTTTCTGAGCACCTTCTCAATATTTCCAATAAGGGTTTTTTGCTCAGAAAAAGTATATCTACACCTGAAACAGCATCCTCAAGTGGGAACTGTTGCTTTAAATCTAGGTTGCAACAGCTCTCACATTGCTAAACCTGAGGCTGTTGCAACTGAGCTGATCTTGAGAAGGCAAAGAAGCAATATACAAACTGTGTTACTCACAGCTGTAGGAATTGCTGAGGATGTACCAGAGGAAATGTTGATTGACTTATTCAGTGCATTGTCAGAACCTGAGCAAGTTAACATCATTCAAAGATTGGATGACCTAAAAGAGCATTGACAACAATGATAACAACTCAATCTACAGTGTTTAATCAACGAACTGCCTCTACTTTAACAGTAAAAGAAGCTACTGTCACACAAGCTGACTGTGGGGTAACTGCACTGACTGACCCAACCTCTGAGAAACAACTGAAAGACAAAGAGCTTCATCACACAGGGCCCCCTGAGCTGACAAACACTAAGGAGATAATCCATCTTCCATCTTCAATTGATTTAGAAGCTCCCATAACAGCTTTTCACAAGATGAATCCTCAACTATGCCACTCCATATATGGACATAAATCTACATTTACAGATTTAAATCAGAGTACCTGCCCACTGGGACAAAAATCATTCTTGGAGCAAGAGCAAAGGCATTCTGGCAACCAAGATATAGAGGAGCAACAACAAGTTCTGCAACCCGTGAGGAGAAATATCAAACCTCATAACAATTGTGTTTATATGGGAAGCTTAGATGATATTGATCTGGCTCCAATGTCAAGTGACATCTGACATCTTTACCATCCAACCAATTAACCAAGTCAGATCATCTTGCTTCTGAGAACTCCATACAATTGGTGACCTGGAAAGGGATAGTTGATAGTGGACTAATGAACTTTTCTCTAGATTTGATGTAATAGCCCTTCAAGAAACTTGGTGAACTAAAGTGGATGAACCAGTACAACTGTCAGACTTTCAGGGATGGGCCTCCCCAGCCCGAAAAACAAAGAACGAAGGGAGACCCTCTGGTGGACTATGCATTCTTATAAAGCAAGAGTTACAATGGCAGGGAGAGAAATTATATAACAAAAATAAGTATCCGTACTTTCTACCTGTCAAATTTGAATATGACCAGTTTGAGTTAATATTGGTAAATGTGTATATTCCCCCAAGCACATCCCAGTGCTATAATTCTGAATATTGGATGTGCTTGGAAGTTATCCTAGAAGATATAGCAATACTGTATCCTCAGTCCATAGTGATTTTATTAGGAGATCTGAATGCTAGACTAGGTCCCTCTTGCCCAGAAGGGAATCCCAGGGGAGTTCTTTGAAAATCATCTTCAGTGGCTCTCAAGAGATTGTAAAAGCAATGCCGCTGGTTTGCTCCTAGTCTCCTTAATTTTTAAGGGTAATTTCCAAATTTTGGGAGGTAAGGGTAAGAATTACATATACCCTTATACACACCACTCAACTAATTCAAGTAGTTTATTGGGTCTCTTTTGTGTGTCTAGAGATAAGGCTGACCTCTTTTCGGATGTCGCAGTACACCTTAGCGACAATAGCAACCATGAGCCTATAAGTGTGACATTGCGAGGCTGCTCAGATTTAAGACCATATAACAGAGCTGATAGATGGCTTACTAAAAAGGTAGAAGTGACTCAAAATAAAAGATTAATTTGGGCAAAGATTGATACTAAGGCAATATTAGAATGCCTAAAAATAGAGAATGCTATTAAGTGGGTTAGAACAATCCAGTCATTTACTACTGACTAGATGTCAGTCTACAATGCATTCTCAAATCTTTGTAACCTGCTGAAGAAACATCTAACAACTAAACCTGCTACAAAATGAGCCCGAGTGGGTAGACCTCGCTGGTTCGATTTAGATTGCCAGCGATTGAAAAAGAAATTGAAGGCAGCCATGAGGCTTGCCCAGAGGAACCTTACTGCCTATATACAACCTAAGATGTTGCACAAAAGAAGAATATAAAAAAGTATAACATTAAAGAAAAAAAGTTTTGCCATTTTAATCTGGTCAGAACTTGAGTTGGCTGCCAGAAGTCATAACTCAGTATTATTTTGGCATTCTGTAGCGGGCATCCTGAAGGAACGGAGATTTGCGTTTGACATACCATTCTCCTCCATGCTGCAGTGAAAGCCCAGGGTAGACTCCTGTAGGCATTGTGCTTTCTGGATATTCTTGTCTTGGATGGCAAACCTCAGACAAAGAACATTCCGTGCAAAGTGCAACGTTTGCATGTTTACTTGGAGGAAACATTTGCATGTTTACCTGGAGGAAACAAGACCTTAACACCCAGATAAGACAGAACAAAGGCAGGAGCTGAAGCTTATGTTAATCTTAATTAAAAGTTAATCCTAACTAGAAATGAATGTATAAACTGCTTAAGCAGACAGTAACAAAGGTTGTCTAAATAGATGTATAGTGTATAAATTAACCACTGGTATGCTACTATGGATATAGAGAGATAGAACGAACTCTGGCAAGAGAGCAGACAGCTCTTCTTATTCTCAACCTGACAATAAAGAAAGAAGCTTGTCTCATCTCCATGTGGTCCTGAGTCTTGATTCCTACAGACTCCTTCTTATGATGTCATTTAGCTGAGTCTGTATTAAGATATAAAAGCCAGCCCCCGGAAGAAACCCAGCTTTTGGCTCAGCTTCTTTTAGTCAGTAGCTGTGTCTCTGAAAGTGTCTGATAGTACTAGCAATAAACAAACGATGTTCAGGACTTTTTTTTCCTTGCTTCAGCAGCTCCCAGGGATCTGGGTAGCTGCTCTTTCAGGAGAGCAGGGCTCCCTCTCTGCTACGTTGTTGCCAGAAGGCTATTCAGGCAAGCTGGGCAGCGTCTGAGACTTCCCCCACGTCTGCAGCCTGCAGCTTGAGGATCGGAAAAACAATTGGAAAAGCTGATAACAGCTCCAGCCAGCTGATTGTGTGGGCGGCTGTGCTTTCTTCTGCTGACTTCGCTCGGGGCTCCTTATAGCCTAAGGAGTGATTCTTCGATTTCAGAGCCTGTTTTCCCTAGTCAGCAGCCATCTTGGATTGAAGCCTTCCACAAGCTGAGCGGCCATTTTGTAAGCCCGGAGGCCATTTTATACCCTAAAGGACTTATTCTAAGTTTCTAGGCAGCTTCTTCCCAACTCAAGAGCCTTTCCTTCTATAAATGGATCAGGATAAGGCTCAGGCAGAGCTTTCCCCCCCAGTGGATCAGTCTCTTAAGCCCAACAAGAGAAAAAGACGCAGGCAGCGCAACCAATCAGTCCAGAGGGAGGTGGCTTCTAAAATCAGAGCTAGGGCTCTAGCCCCTAAGAAGGCAACTCAGGCCGAGTTGAGGGCAGAAAAGCGCAGACATTCAGCCTTAGAAAGGCAGTTTAACAGAACAATTCAACAGATGAGAGGGCAACAGCAACAAGTTTCAGGTGATACCCGTGGGCCCCAGCCAAGCCCTCCCAGAGGAGGAGAAGTTATACATGAGCCTTTTCTTCCTCCATCCTGGTCTCCTGGGGCCTCTGCAGAACAATCAGATCCTCAGGATCTCAGCAGATCTGGGCCCTATTTCCAACAGGCTTCTGGGCCCTATGCCCCCCCCCCTTTCCTCCAGGCCTCTTCTCAATCTAGGCCTGAAGCCACCTTCACTCCCACAGCAGCAGGCCTTCGGCCTCTGAGCATAGGCCAGGGGATATCCAAGACGTTGTTTCATTGGCCATTAGGCAGGGATTGGCTGAAGGCTTCAAGCAAATTCTTTGACCTCTGGAAAGGGTTCAGGCCCTTCTCCCTTCTCAACCTATAAGTTCCTTGCCTCCTCACCCTGAATTTCACAGGCCCCAAGACCTCAGGGTCCATTCTTCTCTATCAGAAAGGGAGGAGGCTGATGAGGAGGGAGGGGCTTCACCATCTGAACACAGTTACTCCTCTCGTTCAGAGCGTGAAGAGGACGAATTTATGACAAAAGCCTTTCAGAAGAAGAAGATTCTCGCCCAGAGCAGATATCCTCTGCATTGGTCTTCAACCCTACCCTTTTCAGGCCATTACTCAGCAAGGCCTTGGTCACTGCCAAGCTGTCGCTGGAGGAAGTGGCTCCTGAGCCACAAGGAGGGCCCTCTGGCCAAGGAGACTCGCTCTTCTCCAAGCCTGTAGTGCATGCAGAAGTTTTGCCTTCTCCCACATTGTTCCTGGACATGGTCAAGGAATAGTGTGCTTCTCCTTCGGCAGGTCCTTGCCCTTCTTCTCTGGATAAACGTTTTTACAACGTCAGCGCAGCCCTGGACAATGCCCTAACAGTGCCTTCTGTTGACATTCCCGTTGTGGCCTCGTTCTCATCCTCTGGCATTCCCACTGAGCCAGAAGATTGTTGCAGCCAGCAGTTCTCACTCCGGTCTGCCATTGAGGTGGGAGCCGGGGCGAGCACTGATTGGCTGAGCCGCTTGACAGCTCACTATAAAAAGGGAGCTGTCAAGCGGGCTCAGATGTTCGCTCCTGTCAGCCGGCAGCCGATTCAAGCAGCGGCAAGCCGGCTGAGGTTACTAAGTGGCAAAATAAAGTCTGTTAGTCTTAGCTTCGCCTCTGTCTCTGATTCCCTGCACGCCAAACACTAAACTGGCGACGAGGATGGGATTGTTAGCGAAGCGAGACATTCTGAGGCAAAAAGAGCTGAAAGTCGCAAAGAGCTGAAGCGACAAAAGAGCTGCTAAAGTCACTAAGCTAAGAGCGCTAACCAGACTGCCATAAAGCTAACCCAGATGACGGCACCTCCGAACTTCCCTCCGTTCCAGCCAGTGGCAGAGACATGGACATCCTACATCAATCTCTTCGGATGTGTCATGGATGCCGCCAACCTGACTGACATACCCGTGAACAGAAGGAAGGCTTACTTCCTAAGCTTCTGCGGAGCCGCTGTCTTCGACACTGCCACGGCTCTACTAGCCCCACAGACAGTAAAAGAGGTCACTTGGGAAGAACTTCAAGAAGTCCTCAGCAACCACTACGCTCCCAGACCTTCCCGCATTGCACGCCACCACACATTCTGAAGAAGAGCACAAGCAGAGGGAGAATCCGTCAGCGAATACATGGCAGCACTCAGATCGGCTGCCCTTCACTGCGGATTCAGGGACCACCTCGATGACATGCTTCTGGATCAACTGGTCTGTGGGGTAAGAGACCTCCGGCTACAGAGATGTCTCCTAGCAAAAACAGACCTGAACCTGAAGTAGGCAATCGAGGAAGCCCACGCCGTGGAGCTGTCAAACCTATCCGCGGCTAAAATTCAAAACTCTTAACAGTTTCCCAGGGGTGAAAACAAATACAGCTATTCACTATGAAGACACGTTCGAAACCCAGTACGGCAAAGAAGAGGAAGAAATAGTAAACCGTCTAAGAATGCCTTAGCTTCCACAACGAAAAAACAACCCAGCTGAGAGAAGACAAAGCATACCACAAAACATCTGCCTCAGCTGTGGGGGAAATCACCCTAGAGCCACCTGCCACTTTAGAAACATGGTTTGCCTAAAGTGCCAGAAGAAGGGACACCTGGCAAGAATTTGCCAAGCTGCAAGAAACATGAACCAAGCACTACCAAACCATACGCCAACAAAAACCTTCAGAAACAAAGAGGATTGCTTTGCAGTTACCAAAGCATATCCCAGAGCTGAGTCACTACCTAATTGTTTTAATATTAATAAAATAAATGTCAATCTTCTTTTAGAAGGAAAGCCATGGAGGTGGACACAGGCTCCTCCCTCTTCATCCTGTCCTGGGACACCCTGAAGCAATTGGTTCCAGACATCACCAAACAACAATCGACACCCTGCAAGCTAGCCTTGAAAGACTACCAGGGACAGAATATTCCAGTCATCGGGACAGGCAAGTTCCACATACAATTCCATCATTTTAATGGACTTTTACCTCTAGTTATAGTAAATGAGTGCCTGCCAAGCTTGCTAGGGTTGGACTGGTTCAATTCCCTAGGATTGCAAGTGACTGGCATAAATGCTATTAACACTTGCAATTTAGAACAATGACTTACTAACTTTTCAGAAGTTTTTGATGGCAAGCTTGGCTGCTATAATGGCACACCCATTTCTCTAAACATAGATCCCCAAGTGCCTCCAATAAGACTAAAACCAAGGAGAATTCCCTTGGCCTTACGTGCAAAAATGGATGCCCAGTTGGACAAACTGATAGCTCAAGGGGTGCTAGAACCCATTGATTTCTCCAAATGGGAAACACCCATAGTCATACCCCTTAAACAAGATGGTTCAATTCGCCTTTGCTCAGACTACAAGTCCATTAACAGGGGGCTTCAACCCAATGCATACCCAGTGCCCATTATACAACATTTGTTACATAGCCTGGGCAAAAGTTCCATTTTTACAAAACTTGATATGACACAGGGGTACCAACAGTTCCCAGTAGATGAACAAACTGCACAGGCGCAAACTATTATAACGCACAGGGGAGTTTTTAAGTACAAACACCTCCAATTTAGAGTTAGAGTAGCCCCTGGTATTTTCCAATCAATTATGGAGAGATTACTGCACAACATACCAGGGGTCATTCCCTATTTTGATGACATTCTTATTGCTTCAGATAGCCCTCAGGAACACTTACAACGATTACAAAAAGTGTTACAATGTTTCAAAGATACGGGACTCAAACTTAATAAGAAAAAATGCATTTTTGCTACTTCACAAATTGATTTTTTGGGCTATCACATTGACTCTTCAGGAATTCATCCAATTGAATCTAAGGTCAGAGCTATCCAAGAGGCTCCAACCCCTACAAATAAGACTGACTTACAGGCTTTTCTTTGGTTACTTAATTTTTACAGTTCTTTCCTGCCTCACAAAGCCACTATAGCTGAACCTCTACACAGACTGTTGGACTCTAATACTGTAAGGTCATGGGGCCAAGGGAGCAAGCCTCTTTTAAGGCTGTCAAAGCCCTGCTCTCTTCAGATTCTGTTTTAATGCAATTTGATAAGGCCCGCCCCTTGGTATTGGTGTGTGATGCCTCTCCTTATGGTATAGGGGCAGTTTTGGGACACAGACTGTCCAATGGGCAAGAAGCCCCTATAGCTTATTTTTCCAGGACACTTTCTAAAACAGAACGGAATTACGCCCAAATTGACAAGGAGGCCCTTGCTGCAATAGCTGCAATTAAGAAATTTCATGAATGCTTGTACAGCCACCATTTTGAGCTAGTCACTGATCGCCATTGGCAGGGGACAAACCCAGCCCACAGATTATGTCTCCCAGAATGACTAGGTGGGCCATTTTTCTATCAGCATACTATTACAAATTACTTTATAGACCTGGTAAGCAAGTAGCTCATGCAGACACTTTAAGCAGATGCCCTGTACCTATTTTTGTGAAGGACCCAGCACCCACAGCAACCACTTTCCTAATTGAGGATCGCAGTTACCCCTGAATGCCAATGACATCACTCACTCCTCCTCCAAGGACCCCCAATTGAATAAAGTTTTGGACTGGGTGAGGAGGGGGTGGCCTTGTGCCAATGGATCTCCGCCCTTTCAAAGCTCGCCATCTAGAATTGAGTGTCCTAAAGGGCTGCTTGTTGTGGGGAAATAGGGTGGTCATCCCTCGGGACCTAAGACCTCGTATTATAAATGTTCTACACGAAGGGCACCCAGGCATCACTAGGATGAAGGCCTGGCACGAAGCTATGTCTGGTGGCCAGGTATTGATGAGGCGATTGCCAGGAAGGTACAGAACTGCCAAGCATGCCAATTATCACGACCTGCACCCCCGGCTGCCACTACTAGTGAATGGGAGGACACAAACACCCCTTGGTCCAGGGTCCACATTGACATAGCAGGACCATTCCAAGGGAAATCCTTCCTAGTGGTAGTAGACTCCTACTCCAAATGGGTAGAACTAGCCCTTCTTAAGCCCACTACCACTGAAGAAGTTACCAGGGTGCTTGATGCTCTTTTTGGGACACATGGGTATCCTGACACCCTGGTGTCAGACAATGGCCCACAATTTACTTCCTCTCCCTTTGAACTGTTCCTAGCCCAAAGGGGCATCAGGCATGCCCTAATCTCTCCTTTTCACCCTGCAGCTAATGGAAGGGCTGAAAGGGCTGTAAGGTCAGCCAAGGAAGCACTAGGGAGGATGAATGGGGAAAATTGGTCTTCAAGAATTGCCCTATACCACCTAACACAACATACCACCCCTAATGCCCAGACTAACCTATCCCCAGCAGAACTCCTGATGGGAAGGAGGTTGAGGACAACTCTGGATAGACTTCACCCAACCTATGCTCCCAGCACACCCCTAGACTCGCATAGCAAAGCAAGGGTTTTTAGTCTAGGGGACCCGGTCTACGCCAGAAACTATGCTGGGAATCCCCTATGGTTGCCAAGCTGGATAGAAAAAATAGCAGGCCCAAAGTTTTACAGGGTACAATTGACCGATGGAAGGCTATGGCGCCGGCACGTGGACCAGCTCAGAAGCAGATGGAATACTCCTGCTGGTCCACCCCTAGATAACAGCGAGGCAGCAGGGACCGAAGACGATAGTCCACTTCCTGAACGGTGGCTGCTCGCAAAGGACTTACCAGAGCTGAACATCCCGCCAGAGACCGAAATGACCCTGCCTTTCACCGAGGCCTCCCTGTCACCAGATGAAGATGACCAGCCAACCGAAGGAGCCAGCCGGGGGAGTACTCCAACACCGGCAGAAGATGCCAGCGGCCCGGCCGATTCTCTCCCGTCGACGACGCCAACCACACTGAGATGACCCACGAGGACGAGGTGCCGGCCTGCCTACCTCGAGCGCTACGCATGCGCATTACCTGGAGGAAGGGGTGTTGCAGCCAGCAGTTCTCACTCCGGTCCGCCATTGAGGCGGGAGCCGGGGCGAGCACTGATTGGCTGAGCCGCTTGACAGCTCGCTATAAAAAGGGAGCTGTCAAGCGGGCTCAGATGTTCGCTCCTGTCAGCTGGCAGCCGATTCAAGCAGGTTACTAAGTGGCAAAATAAAGTCTGTTAGCCTTAGCTTCGCCTATGTCTCTGATTCCCTGCGCGCCAAACACTAAAAAGATATCCTAAAACCAGATGATAAACGTTCCGAACAGACCCTCAAGCGCAATCACCAGGCCACTGCATGGGTTGTTCGGGCTTCAACAGCAGCATCCTTTTTCACGAGGTCATCCATATGATGGCGGCGCCAACTCCAGAATAGATTGCCTGCTTTTGACCTCCGGTCTCACCAAGACCTCAACAAAATTATTGCAGCTGCAGAATTCACTGTGATGCCATTCTCAATTCCTCCAAATTCGCATCTAGGGCCATGGCATCTTCAGTAGCAACCAGAAGACTTTTATGGCTCTGCAACTGGCAGGTGAAGTCACGCCGAAAATGGAAGTTAGCTTCAGTTCCCTTCATAGGCAATAAACTTTTTGGCGATGCTCTGGAGCCTTATCTCATCGAAACCAGAGACAAATGTAAAATTCTCTCTTCCTCTGGGAAGAAAGCCGACTATCGCCCAGCTCCTTATCGCCCTCCTACCTTTCGAGCAGAGACCTCCTTCAACTTCCCTCGCTCTCAGAAGCCGTACTCCCAACGCCAAGACCAGCATGCAGAAGTATCTGGTGGACAACAACCTTCTGCTGGTAAACGGCCCTTTCGTCGGGGTCATTCCTTCCGTCGCTCTAAGTAATCTCGTTCTAACCACCACCCATCGGAAGTCGCCTAGCCTTCTTTGCCTCCAAATGGGAGGAGTCAACGACGGACGCCTGGATCCTCAGCACTATTAGGTCAGGGTTACAATTGGACTTCCTAACACCACCCCTAGAAAAATGTTTGAACTGTCCTGTCTCTCGGAACATTTCAAGGCAAGCCCTCATGAATCAGGCCATTCAACACCTTCTTGACATCAGGGCTATTCAACCTGTTCCCTCCTCTCAATGGGGACTTGGATTTTACTCCCGCCTTTTCATCGTTCCCAAAGCCTTGGAGGGGGTGGCGAGCCATCTTGGATCTAAAATTCCTCAACCAATTTGTAAAATACAGGCAATTTAAAATGCAGACTCTGCATTCTATTTTAGAGAGCGTTCGGGAGGGCGACCTCCTTTCTTCCACTGATCTCACGGTGGCTTACCTCCACATTTAAAAATATCCATTTGGCCTCATCATCGCCAGTTTCTCCATTTCTGTTATCAGAATGCCCATTACCAGTATCGAGCACTTCCCTTCGGCCCCTCATCGGCTCCGAGGGTCTTCACAAAAGTTCTGGCAGCATTGGTGGCATCTCTGCGTTCTGTCCCAGTGAGGATCCAATGCTACTTGGACGACATGTTGATTCTGTCCTCCTCCATCCATTCGGCCCACCGGGATCTGCAAATTACCCTGTCATGTCTCCAGAGCCACGGGTTTTCTATCAACATCAAAAAGAGCCACCTCTCTCCCACAACCAAGTTGCAACACTTGGGAGTGGTCATCGACACCATGTCGTGCCAGGTTTTCCTGTCCCCAGCTCGTGGAAAGAGTCTTGCAGAGATCATCAGCCGGATCCAGCACCATCAATCTGTCCCCGTCGCTGCTGTCCAAACTTCTGGGGAAGATGGTCTCCTGTATTGGCATTGTTCCGTGGGCTCGGCTCCATTCCCGATCGCTCCAATGGTTCCTGCTTCCCTACCAACGAGCAGGAACCAGCCACTCATCCATCAAGGTCCTGCTCCCGCCACAAATCCGGCGATCACTCAATTGGTGGCGTTCCATGTCAATCAGGGACTCCTGTTCAGGGACCCAGACAGGCTAGTGATAACCACCGATGCCAGCTTCCTGGGTTGGGGTTCCCATATGCAGGGCCAGATAGCTCAAGGCGTTTGGGCTAGATCAGAGCAGACCCTTCCCATAAATTGGTTAGAGCTCAGAGCCATTTTTCTGGCTCTCAAACATTTCAGGCAATCGGTGACCGGCTCTCATGTTCTAGTCCTTACAGACAACATGGCCGCAAAGGCTCATGTCAACCGGCAAGGGGGACGAGGTCCAAGGCCCTCATGAGAGAGGCTCAAGGTTGGGGTTACGGGCAGAGAAGCACTTGTCGATCTCGGCGGACCACATCTCCAGGGTCGACAACTCTCAGGCCAACTGGCTCAGCAGGAGCCTAGTCGACCAGACAGAATGGTCCATTCCTCTGTCTCTATTCAGGGTCCTTTCCCTCAGATTCGGAACACCGGTGAGCGATCTCTTCTCCATTCCTCAAAACGCCCAAGTCACCAAATTCTTCACCAGGTTTCCTTGCCGGGGAGTGGAGGGGACCAATGCTCTTCGGTGCAGATGGCCCAAGGGTCTCCTCTACGCCTTTCTCCCGCTTCCCATCATTCCGGCAGTAATTTGGAAGATGTTAGTGGAACGAGCAGAGCTCCTCCTCCTGGCACCCTATTGGCCAAGGAGGCCCTGGTTTGCGGACTTGGTCAACTTATCTGTGGCTTCTCCTTGAGAGGATCCCAGCCCATCTAATCTCTCTTCACCAAGGGACTCTGCTCCATCCAGAGCCCCAGTGGCTCAAGCTGACCATGTGGCGCTTGAGCGGCAGTGGCTAGAGGAGGCTGATCTCCCAGAAAGGGTCATCCTCACTATCCTGGTGTCTCGCAAACCTTCTACAAGACGCATTTATGATGCCACCTGGAAGGCTTTTTCCCAATGGTGCCTTAGAGAGGGTCTCTTTCCCGCTTCAGCCCAGTTGGCAGAAATTCTTAGATTCCTTCAGGATGGTCTGGAGAAAGGTTTGGTCCCCAACACTCTACGCAGGCAGGTAGCGACCCTCTCCTCTGTTCTTTCATGGGGTTTGCTCCCTTCCTTATGACATTACCCTTTAGTCAGGAGGTTTTTGAAAGGGGCTTCAAACCTGCACCCACCGGTGGTTCACAGGTATCCTTCCTGGGATCTTCATGTGGTCCTTAATGCCCTTACGAAGCCCCCCTTTGAACCCCTTAGAACAGTGTCTCTCGACTTCCGGTGGGGAGGCGGAGACGAACGGAGGAATAGAAGTCTGCTCGTAATTCTTCTTGCCTCTTCTTGCTGTTGGTGCAACCCTTCGGGGTGCATGAATCCAGAAGAGAAACGTGCCGGTGTGGGGAAAACTCGAGCTATGGTGAGGGGAAGGCAACTCCCATTACAGCGAAGAGAAATCCCTCAGAGCCCGACAAGCAAGAGACTGCTGTTTCTTTAAGGCAGTCATGAAGTCCGGTCTGCCACAGACGAAAGGAAACAAGTGAGAGACAGTTTGTGGTGATTAACGGTGAAAGGTGTGGGTGAGAGAAAGCCTTTTTTGAATACTGTGGATCCACAGGAAAATTGTTGAAAGAATTTGATTGGAGCCCTAAAAGGAAGCGGCTAAGAAGCGGAGGCAAGGCGTACGAAAGCGAAAGGGCTGGATAGAGAAACAAGGGCAGCAATAAAAGAAGACGGGGAGGTTGATAAGATTTGCTTTATTATCATTACTGGAAAGGAACTGAGCTGCTGAAAGGTCTGGGGGATTTGGATTATTTTCTTTTGGAAAGACTGCATTAAATTTGAGGAGAAGATCAGTGTAACGTGCAGCAAAAGAAGATACTTTTTGAAAGCTCTTGGAAAAGCCTTTGACTGTTGATTCAAACGTGTATTGATTTAACTGACTAGTTTACTCTAATTGAAGAAATATAGAACTATAGAAAAACCGAACTCAAGATTTCCTTAAGAAAACACGATAAGAGAATTGGATACAATTGAGAGAGCTGAGACTCTGGAAGAACATTGCTATTACTCAGCAGTTTTCTATTTCCGGGCATCTGGATCTGCAAACGTGTAATTCCAGTGACTGAAGGTGGAACAGCTACTTTATGACTCTTTTCCTTTTTTCTCTCTTTCTATGTTATTTATCTCTCTTTGGTGCTTTGACTACCTACTGTTCCTCTCTCAATCTTTTTTTATTTTTATATAGTATTACGCAAGTAGATATATATGAGGTAGAGGGAAACTGTTTATTGCAATTGTGATACAATTAGTTTGATTTAACTGACTTATTAGTAATATTGATAATTACATTCTTATCAGTTTATATAAAATATATAGAAAAGGTATTAAGAGATAGATAGACAAATTCATTAATTACGGTATTGATTAATTTAGTTTATTGGTTATTTTTATGATATATTATCTAATAGTGAATGTTAATCTGGGACAATATAACTAATATAATACAAAAACAAAAACAAATTTTAGGAGAAATGACCTCCATAACTTCTACAACACTCAAAGCTGGAAAGAAGACTACATTAACAACTGCGACAGCAACACCCTCACCAATGTCACAGAAGACAATTGAGGAGTCTTTAACATTGGAAAAACAATCTTCTATTACAAACGCTAATATTCATTCGACACTGCTCACCCTACAAGAAATAATGCTTAAAAATCATACAGAGATAAGAGCAGATACAAATGAATTGAAAGAACAAATGGGGAATCTAAGAGTAGAAATGAAAATGGACATTTCTAAACTAGATGAAAAAATTGGAACATTACAGCGAGCGTTGGAGAAAAACGAAGGAATAATAAAAGAAGTAGAGAAGAGGACAGAAAAAACTGAAAAGAAATTGGAAAGAGTTGATGAACACTTAAAGAATATTAGTAAGGAAACGGAGGACTCCCTGGTGCTTCTAGAGATGGATAAGGCCGCAACGTACCTAAGATTCCAAAATATAGTGGAATCAAAAGAAGAGGACTTAGAACAGGTGATCGCGGAAATCTTGGCGGAGCTATTGGAGAGAGACAAAGATGAGATCTTGAAAGAATTAGAGGAAGTCTACAGAGTAAGTACTAATTATGCAAGACGACATAAGTGCCCGAGAGAAGTGCATGTACGTTTTGCAAGAAGAAAGGTTCGGGACATTATATATAAAATATCGAGAGATGAAATAATCAAATATAAGGATAAAGAAATCTTAGTTCTTAAACAAATTCCAAGAAGGGTTAGAGAAGCAAGACGAGACTATAAATCTCTGGCAGCCCAATTGAACCAAAAAGGTATTAGATTTAAATGGCTTGTCCCGAAAGGGATGTTAATCACTTGGGGGGAAAGAAAAATTAAAGTAGACTCTTTTGAAAAAGTCCAAGATTTCTATGAAAGACTGGTAAGCTCCGAAGAGCAGTCCAGTAAAGATGAATTAGAATCAGAATCTCAAGAAGACCAAGAATATCAAAAGAAGGGACAGAAGACTACAGAAAACCTGTACAATAACCAAAAACAAGAAGAAGGAAAAGAAGGAAATAAGATACAATATCAATCACAAGCAGTATTTGGAGTAACTACAAGGCAAAGAGCAAGAAACAACTAAACCCAAACCTTCAAGAAGAACAAGATTAATTAAAATAAAGAAGAAAAATAAGAAGTGAGAAAAATCGTTCAATAACAATAAGAGAAGATATTAGATTAATAAACATAGAGTATTATAGAGAGAAAGTAATTAAGAGATAAAGATATAGACAAATTAGAATTATGGAAAAAGAGGTGAAACTCCTATCTATTAATATAAATGGTTTAAACTCAAAAATAAAAAGGCAAAGGATTCTGGCAAAGTTGATAAAACAAAATGTAGATATTGTTTGTTTACAGGAAACACACATTTTGAAAGCACAGGAAAATTATTTAGTCTGCTCCAAATTAGGGACAGTGTTTACGGCTTCCGCAGATAATGAAAAAAAGAATGGAATAGCAGTGTATATTAAAGAAGAGATAAAAGCAACATTATTATACGCAGACCCCAAGGGAAGAGTTCTGGCAATAGAAATACAGATAAATTTGAAAAAAATCTTATTGGTAGTAATTTACGCTCCTAATGTTAATCAAAAAGAATTTTATAAAGCTTTATATGCTAAAATTATTGAATTGGAAAGGCAAAATATTTGTATTATTGGGGATTTCAATGCTGTAACAGATTATCAAAAATATTATAATGGGGGAAATAAGAAGAGAAGGGAAAAAAGGAAGAGAGAATTACCTAAAATTTGCGTAGAAATGATTAAGGAATTAAATTTAATAGATGTATGGAGGAAACTAAACCCAGACAAGAAGCAATTCACTTTTTATTCAAACCCCCACCATTCATGGTCGCGTATTGATATGGTATGGATGAGTGGAGATCTAATACAAGAAGTGACAGAAGTAGAAATTATATCGAACACTTGGGCAGACCACAATCCTCTTAAAGTTAATTGGCAGGGTAAGAAAAAACCAAGGAGAAGGTGGACTTTAAACTCTCAACTATTAAAAGATGAGGAATTTATAAAGAAACTTAAGAAAGAATTAAATTTCTATCTTAAAGAAAATAATAATTCAGATACAACTATTCAAAATTTATGGGATGCGATGAAGGCCGTTATAAGGGGAATTATAATATCTTATACTGTTCAAAAAAATAAAGAAAAACACGCTCAGCATAACAACCTATACCAAACAATTAAGAGATTAGAAACTGAATTACAGGAGGTACCACAAAAGACTAAAACCCAAGAACAATTGATTTATTATAAACATAAACTCAACTTAATGGAACAGGAAGAATTGATTAAAAATTTGAAAATAACTAAGCAAATAGAATTTGAACACGCAAACAAGCCTGGCAGATGGCTCTCTTATAAATTCAAAAAAGAGAAAGAGAAAAGAACTATTTACCAATTACAAGATGAAAGCGGAAATTATCAGCATACAATAGAAAAGAAAAAAGAGATTGTATATAAATATTTTGAGAAGCTGTATAAAAAGGAGAAAGTAGATGAAGATCAGATAAGGAAATACTTAAGGGAAAAAAGTATCTGTGAAATTAAGGATGAGATGAAAGAACTGTTGACAAAGGATATATCTATGATAGAATTAAAACAAGCAATTAAAATCCAGAAAATTAACAAAACTCCAGGCCCTGATGGCTTCCCAGCAGAGTTTTATAAAGTAATAGAAGAACAGGTAGGACCAATAATGGTGGATTTATTTAATGAGATAATAACATCAGCTAAAATGCCAGACACATGGAAGGAATCATTAATTTCACTAATCCCGAAGGGGGACTCAGATTCCAGGATGATACAAAATTATAGACCAATCTCTTTATTGAATGTTGACTATAAAATATTTACTACTATAATTGCTACCAGATTAAAAATAATCTTGAATGAGTACATACACCCAGATCAAAATGGATTTCTGCCAAATAGACAGATTAGAAACAATTTAAGAATAATAATGGATGTTCTGGAATATTATGAAGCTCATCCAGGGGAACAGGTAGCTCTTGTATTTTTGGATGCTCAAAAAGCTTTTGATAATCTCAATTGGCAATTTATCATTCAACAAATTTATGATATGAACTTTGGCACTAAATTTGAGAATATTATAACGGCAATCTACTCAGTACGAAAAGCAAATATAATAATAAATGGAGAAAATACTAAAACCATAAATATAGAAAAAGGAGTAGGACAAGGTTGTCCATTGTCCCCTCTCCTCTTCATATTATCATTAGAAATATTATTAGAAAGAGTGAGGCAAAATTCTGAAATAAAAGGATTAAAAATCAAAAATGAAGAATATAAACTGCAAGCTTTTGCAGACGATATGGCCTTTATTATGGAAGATCCGATAGAAAAAGGACCAATATTAATTAAGGAACTAGAAAGATACGGAGCAGTAGCGGGATTAAAAATTAATAGACAGAAAACGAAACTCTTAGTAAAAAATCTAACAGATCCACAAATAATAGAATTAGAAAGGGTGCTGGGACTTCAAACAAGGAAAATTAAATATTTGGGAATATGGCTGACAGCACACTGCAAGACGATAAAGGAAAATAATTATAATAAGCTATTACAACAAACACAAAAAGATTTAGAACTTTGGAAAAAAATGCAATTGTCATTATTAGGAAGAATAGCAGCCATAAAGATGTCTATATTACCAAAATTTCTTTATTTATTCCAAACCATTCCAGTTAAACTAGATAAGACCTTTTTTGATAATCTCAGTAGAATGACATTAAAATTCATCTGGCAGGATAAGAAACCCAGATTAAAAATGAAATCGTTACAAGATATGAAGAGCAGAGGTGGTTTTGGATCGCCAAATTGGGAATTATACTATAGGGCAGCAGCGTTGGTTTGGCTAAAAGACTGGATTAATTTAAAGAATAAAAGAATACTAGTTATAGAAGGCCATGATCTTCAAAGGGGATGGCATGCATTCCTTTGGGAAATAGGACCTACAAAACAAAAATATTTTTATAGACATTTGATTAGAGACTCGCTGATATACAATTGGATCAAAGTTAAAAAGAAACATTCTATAAAGATCCCAATTTGGCTATCTACAATGGAAGCGATGATTCACCCAAATAACCTAGATCTGAATAAAATGTTAAAATATAAAGATCTACTGGATACAAATGGAAATTTAAAAACAAAACAAGAGCTCCAAGAACAAGGGCTGCTAATAGACTGGTGGGCCTACTTTCAAATACAAAGCCGATATAATAAGGATATAAAAGATTATGGAATATATTTGAAACCACAACAACTAGATAAAATCTTATTAGGACCAGATAAAAAAAAATTACTAAAATTTACAAGTATCTTTTAGAAGTAGAACTGGAAGAAGAAGTAGTGAAAGGATGTATGATTGCCTGGGCTCAAAACATTGGACATAATATAAAGTTAGCAGATTGGGAGACTATATGGAACAGAAATCATAAATTAACAAAATCAGTAACATACAAAGAAAATGCATATAAAATGTTTTACAGATGGCACTTACCCCCTTCGAGATTAGCGAAAATGTATCCTAAACTGAATCCCACATGTTGGAAATGTGGGAAAAAAGAGGGAACATATTACCATATGTGGTGGTCTTGCCCAGAGGCTCGAAAATACTGGCTAAAAATTCAAAAATGGTTACAAGAAATTACCAATGAACAATTAGATTTACAACCAGAGCTCTTCCTATTGGGGATCTTCAAAAAAAAATATGTAAAGACTACAAAATACTTATTATTACATATATTGACTGCGGCCAGGATTGCTTTTGCTCAGTGTTGGAAACAGTCATTTACACCTGTAGAAGAATTGGTTATACAAAAAGTTATGAATTGTGCTGAAATGGATAAATTAACACTGAGTTTAAAAGATAAGGAATCTTCAATATTTTATAAGGTATGGGAACAATGGTACAATTGGATAGATCGGAGACAGATTAAGGATAGATGATTATTAAATATAGAACATAGATAGAATAAGAATATAGTTATGTATAAATTATCACTATCACACAAATGATTGTTATATGATAATGCACCACAAAGAGTTATTGAATTATATATTTTTTTAACTTTTTTTTTCTCTTTTCTTTTTGTAATAAAGTTCAATAAAGTTTATTTAAAAAAAAAAAGAACAGTGTCTCTCCGTTTCCTGACCCTGAAGGTAGTGTTCCTAGTTTCCATCACTTCAGCCAGATGGGTTTCTGAGCTTGCTGCTCTTTCCATCAGACAGGACTTTGTTCCTTTTACAATGATAGGGTTGTTCTCTGTTTGGTCCCCTCATTTATTCCAAAGGTTAACTCCTGGTTTCACAGGTCCCAGGACATTGTGTTGCCTGACTTCTGTCCCCTCTCTCACCATGACTTAGAGTGGCAGTGGCATACGCTAGATGTAAGAAGGGCTCTTAGAATATACATTAAGCACACTTCCTCCTTCAAGAAGTCGGAAGCCATATTTGTTTCCTTTTCCCCTTCTCACTTGGGGAAGGCCTTTTCTCCTACTATTAGCAGGTGGGTCAGGACTTCCATTAAGCAGGCCTACAAAGCTGCGGCCCTTCCGGTTCCCCTGAAGTCTGACGGCGCACTCTGCCAGAAGCGCGGCCACTTCTGCTTCCTGGGCGACCCAAGCATCCTTGGAAGAGATTTGTCAGTGCAGCAAC
Organism: Bungarus multicinctus; assembly: GCA_023653725.1. Classification (NCBI taxonomy): domain Eukaryota; kingdom Metazoa; phylum Chordata; class Lepidosauria; order Squamata; family Elapidae; genus Bungarus; species Bungarus multicinctus. The sequence continues at coordinate 29,334,944 of CM042842.1, read as the reverse complement.
TTGGACATCCCCGTCTCCTTTCATCAAACACTACCATCTGGATGCCTTTGCCTCGGCGACTGCAGCCTTCGGCAGACAGGTGTTTCAACGAGTGGTTCCACAGTTGGTGTGATAAGCCGGACGAGGACCCACCCGTGGACATGCAAGCTTTGGTATGTCCCATCCTGGGCTTTCGCTGAAGCATGGAGGCAGAATGGGCATTGGTAGAAGTTACCGTGAACGCCCTTTCTATCTATGCTGCAAGAGAGCCCAGCCCCTCCCTTGATTCGTCCGGAGAGGGTAAGACATATTTCTGTTTTCTTTTTTTGCTTTCAGAGACACTTTTCAGTCTGTCAAGTATCTTTGCCAAAGCTGGGGTTTCTTCTGAGGGCTGGCTTTTATATCTTAGTACAGACTCAGCTAAATGACATCATAAGAAGGAGTCTATCCATCCTATCCTGGGCTCTCTTGCAGCATAGATAGAAAGGGCATTCACGGTAACTTCTACCAACGCCCAATCTCTGCTGAGGATTGGGAGAATTATTATCAATGCTTGTTTGCCTCCACCGAACCGGTAAAGAAATTATTTTTAAACAGTGATTTAATAAACCCTAGAATTCCCCCCCGCCTTGGCCACCAGTCTCAGAAAAGGAGATACAGTCCATTATTAAAAGTTTAAAGAGCAATAAAGCCCCAGGAGAGGATTTTCTACCAGCAGAACTATTTAAGAAATTTTCCAACTGGTGGGGCCCTGTATTAGCAGGCCTTTTTACACACTTAAATAACACCTGCCATATACCAAATGGGTGGAAGATGGAAATAGTTGTCCCCATATATAAAAAAGGGAATAAAAAGGATCCTAGTAATTATAGGCCCATCAGCCTGATTGACATTGTAGCAAAAATATATGCTATGTACCTTTTGAACAGAACTTGAAATCTGGGTAGAGGAAAACAACATCCTCACAGAAGAACAAGCAGATTTTAGACAAGACAGATCTACTATTGATAACTGCTTTGTCTTGAATCATCTAATTGCCAAATATGCCTATAAGAGAAGACCCCCATTTGCTGCTTTCATAGACCTTACAGCAGCATTTGATATGGTAGAGACGTACTATGGAGTAAACTGACATCTCTTAAAATAGAACCCAAACTCCTGGCTTTGATTAAAGCTCTTTACACAAGTACCTGTTTGAGTGTGCGGTATGGGGTTAATGGGACCCTGACTAACAGGATCTGCACAAATAAAGGGATAAAGCAAGGGTATATCCTGGCCCCATTATTATTTAATTTATACATCTATGACTTGCCAGGGCTAATGAAGGATATCGTGGTACATATGCCGATGATCTTAAATACTTACTGTAACAGCTTGCTTTATGCTGATGATATGATTTTATTATCATACACACAAGTAGGATTACGTAGGCTATTAAGAAGATTTAGCTCTTATTGCCAGGATAACTCTCCAATCATTAGTAAATCTAAATCAAAAATAATGATGTTTGGAAGAAACCATCAGAGACATAGGTGGCAATTGGATGGTGAACCAATTGAACAGGTTAATTCCTTTGTATATTTGGGCGTAACTTTTTCCAAGACTGGATCTTGGGCCTGCCATCATCAACGGAGTACATTTAGAGCAAAAGCCTGTTTGAATTTATTGCTCAAACTAAAAAACCAGTTATCCAGGGTCCCTAGTCCCATTAATTAAGGTTTATAAGGCTACCACAATGCTCTTGCATGAAGCAGAAATTTGGGGTCTTTACTCAACCACAGTCCTAGAACAAACACAGTCCCAGCATGAGATGTATTTTGGGTGTAGACCCAAAAACATCTGCTGCAGCAGTTAGAGCTGAATTGGGAATTTATACAATTCAGGCATTATCTAAAATTAGAGCTTATAACTACTGGTACAAAGTTAATGAAATGTAGACTGACAGACTACCCAAATTATGCCTACTAGAGCAAATAAAACTACAATCACAAATCTCCTGGATCATTAAACTAACGAATTTTGTAAGAAGCTATGGTCTTCCTATCTCTTGTGTAACAGGAGAACAATAAAAAAAAGAGTTGCCCAAAGAATTAAGGATACAGATGCACAGACTGATATAGCTATCCTTAGTAAGGTAGGTAACTTGAAATGGTTGGTAAATACAAATGTACTTTCCAAGTAGATAGCTACTTGAAGTCACAACTCCCAAAACATCTTAGGGAGATATTTATGAGAGCGAGATTTGAACAGCTTGACACAATGGTTAGATACGGGAGATTTCATGCAATACCGTACAATGAGCGCTCTGCATTTGCGGAGCGGCAGAGGTAGAGGACCTGGCTCACATCCTATTTGACTGTTGCCTGTATAAGAGGATGAGAGACAGGTATCTTGGTCTTTATATCAGACGAATGACCCATTGGGATACCCACATCAAAATAACTTACCTTATGTCCGGCCAGAACTTGAAAATAACATTTGAAGTAGCACAGTATTTAAACAAAATGATTCGGCTGAGATCTGCATATGTGGGATTGATTGGGGTAGACTTCAAGGGCGACTCCAAAATATAATGTTATTATATTTTATCTATATCTTAAATTACTGTACATTATTACAATTTTATTTTGGATTGTATTTTATTACTATTTCATCTTAAATCGTATTTTGTCTAGATTCCATTTTAAATTGTATTTTATCAAGTTCCATTTTAAATAGTATTTTATCAAACTTCATTTTGAATTGTTTTTATTAGTAACAATGAATTGTTGAATTGTTTTTATTAGTTTTAGTAACAAATTGTTGCTGGAACTTTGCACTTTGATATGGCCCAAGGGCTAATTAATAAAGACTTACATAAATTAAACTTAACTGAACAAGAGGGACTAATCATACATTTGAACACAAGTAGACAGATATATTTTGAACACGCCAATAAGTCAGGGATGGCTGTCATATAAACTTAAAAAAGGGAAAGAAAAAAGATTAATTCACCAACTAATAGATGGAAATGGGGATATTCAACATGGGACAGAACAGAAAAAAAGAAATTGCCCATAAATACTTTGAAGATCTATATAAAAAGAAGGGAGTAAATGAAGATATGATAAGAAACTACCTGGACAAAACAAAAGATAAAATAATTGGGGAAGAGATGAGAGAACTATTAAATAAAAATATTACCTGGTTGGAACTGAAAATAGCAATAGAAAATAAAAAACCAGTATATCTCTGGGACCAGATGGGATTCCAGGGGATCTCTATAAGACAACAGAACAAATAGGATCCCTCATGGTAGAAGTTGTTAACAATGTTTTACTTGCAGCCAGGATGCCGGACTTGTGGAGGGGAGCATTGATTTAGCTAATCCCGATGGAGGATTTGGCCCCCAGAAATATACAAAATTATAGGCCAATTTCCTTGCTAAATACTGACTATAAAATATTTGCTACCATTAAAGAAATAGATTAAAAAGAATCCTGAACCAGTATATACACAAAAATCAAAATGGATTCCTCTGGAACAGGCAAATCAGGAATAACTTAAGAATAGTCCTAGATGTTTTGGAATTTTATGAAGCCCATCCTGAAAAACAAATAGCCCTTATGTTTCTAGATGCCCAGAAGGCTTTCAACAATTTAAATTGGCAATTTTTAATTCAACAAATTTATAATATGAATTTAGGCACTAAATTTGAAAATATTATAATTACTATCTACGCCACACAAACGGCAAGTATTATAGTTAATGGGGAATATACATGATCGATAAAAATAGAGAAGGGAGTTAGACAGGGCTGTCCACTCTCACCCTGCTCTTCATATTATCCCTGGAAACATTACTAACGCGAATTAGACAAAACTCAGATATAAAGGGATTAAAGGTTAAGAAAGAAGAGTACAAATTGCAAGTATTCGCTGATGACATGGTGTTTTTTATTGAAGAACCATTAGAGAGAGGACAAGAACTGATGAATGAACTAGAACAATTTGGAGCAGTGGCAGGACTTAAAATCAATAGAAAAAAAAACAAAATTAATGACTAAAAATGTAACAGAAAAACAGAAATTAGAATTAGAAAAGGAGATGGGAATTCAAGTGATAAAAGAAAATTAAATATTTAGGAATATGGTTGACAGCACATTGTAAGACGTTAAAGGAAAACAATTATGATAAATTAATGCAACAGGTAAAGAAAGATTTAGAAATATGGGGCAAGCTACAACTTTCTTTATTAGGTAGGATTGCTGCCATTAAAATGATTATTCTTCCAAAATTCCTCTGTATATTACAGACGATACCAATGAAAATTCATAAAAAATACTTTGTGGAACTCAATAGGATAATTTCAAAATTTATCTGGCAAGGGTAAAAACCGAGAATAAATTTAAAGGCAATGCAGGATATGAAGACTAGGGGAGGGATGGCATTTCCAAACTGGGAGTTGTATCACAGTGCAGCCTCCTTAGAATGGTTGAAAAAATGGGTGAACTTAACTAATAAGAGAATACTAGTCCTAGAAGGTCATGACTTACAGAGGGGATGGCATGCCTTTTTATGGGATATAGGGAAAACCAATCAGAAATACTTTCATAGACACCTAATTAGAGATGCCCTCCTAATCAATTGGAAGAAAGTAAGGAAAAAATATTATTTAAAGATCCTGATCTGGATCTCAACTATGGAGGCGATGATACACCTTAATAATTTGGATATTACCAAGATGATTCAATATAAGGATTTATTGGATCTGCAAGAAATTTGAAATCATGGCAGGATCTCCAAGATCAGGGACTACAAATCGACCGTTGGGCATATCTTCACGTTCAAAACAGATATAGACAGGATAAGAAAGAATTCGGAATTTATAACAAATCTCAGCAATTGGACAAAATTCTCTTAGGCCCAGACAAAAAAAATATAACGAAATTTTATAATTTTCTATTAGAGACAGAATTAGAGGAAGAAATAGTTAAAGGAAATACGATATGAAATATGATATGAATATGATAGGTAATTCTATTCTCAGAGGAACAGAACCAGCCAGCTGCAGGCCAGACATACAATCTAGAGAGGTATGCTGTCTCCCAGGAGCAAAAATCAAAGATGTGGCTGAGAACATAACCAAAATAATTAGGCCCAGAGATTACTACCTTTCCTCCTCCTTCACATAGGGATGAATGACACAACAAAGAACCTGAGTACAATATTGAGAGATTATAAGAAATTAAGCTATAAAGTTAAGGAGCTAGGAGCACAAGTACTATTGTCATCAGTACTCCCAACAAAAGTTCAATACCCATTGAGGGGAAAAAGTATTATAGAAATAAACCACTGGCTAAAGGGTTGGTGTCACCAAGAAAACTTTGATTTCCTAGACCAGGGGTAGGGAACCTTGGCTCTTTTATCACTTATGGACTTCAACTCCCAGAATTCCTGAGTGAGCCATAAAAGGTTCCCCATCCCTGGCCTACTGGTTTTTCAGTTGTGGGGGAAATCAATTTTTGACTGGAATGGGACTGTTTAATATACAAATGTAGGACATATTCTTTATATATTCTTTATATGTCCTACATTTGTATATCAAACAATCCCATTCCAGTCAAAAATTGATTTCCCCCACAACTGAAAAACCAGTAGGCCAGGGATGGGGAACCTTTTATGGCTCACTCAGGAATTCTGGGAGTTGAAGTTCATAAGTGATAAAAGAGCCAAGGTTCCCTACCCCTGTCCTAGACCATGGACTGCACTACCTACATGAAGGACCCTTGACAAGGGATGGGCTGCACCTCATGAAAACAGGGAAAAATTTACTCAGAAAAAGATTGGCTCAACTAATCAGAAAGGCTTTAAACTAAAATTGAGGGGGATGGGTGACCAATCTTTAGACTCTCTAGTTTGGAACACAAAACCAATCATAAATCCCAAGAAAACAAATCAAACAATGAGGTAGGGAGTGATGAGAAAAAAAGAAATATTCAAACAAGTAGGAGATGCAGAAAGTATATCCATGGACAGGCATAACAGTCTTAAATGCTTATGTACAAATGCTCAAAACTTGGGGAACAAACAGGATGAACTAGAAGCAATAGTACATGAGGGCAGATATGAGTGGAACAGTTTGCCTTCAGAAATCATGGGTGCACCATCTCTATCTATTGGACTGGACGGAATATGTGCCTACTTCTTAAAAAAACTATCCAGTGCCATAGCCGAACCTCTAAGCATAATCTTTGAAAAATCTTTCAGGACCAGCTCCTTGCCAAAACTATGGTCACAAGCCACGGTCATCCCCATCTTCAAAAAGGGTGATCCCAGCCTATTGAAAATTACAGACCAATCTCTTTATGCTGCGTCACCTGTAAAGTCATGGAACCAATTATTAACCAATCCATCATCCCCTACTTAGAAACAAACAACCTACTCTCCTATAAACAATTTGGTTTCAGGAAAAAACTACCATGTAATCTGCAACTCTTACACTGCAAAAACATATGGACTATACAACTCGATCAGGGCAAAGCAATAGACGCAATCTAGACTTCTGTAAAGCCTTTGATTCATTGGTACACGACAAACTACTCCTAAAACTAAAATCTTACGGTACCTCTGGACACCTGCATAACTGGATAGAAACATTCCTGTCAAACAGACAACAAATGGTCAAAATTGGGAGTGTCCTATCAAATTCTGTACCTGTCAACAGTGGTGTCCCCCAAGGCAGTGTTCTAGGACCAACTCTCTTCATGCTCTACATAAATGACCTCTGTGATCATATTAAGAGCAACTGCATTCTCTTTGCTGATGATGTAAAGCTATTCAACACCACAGACAATACTGCTACCCTTCAAAAAGATCTTGACTATGTATCAGAATGGTCGAACAAATGGCAACTTCAAATCTCAACAAATAAATGCTCTGTCCTACATATTGGCCAAAAAAAATCAGAAAATGAAATACAGGCTGAGTAGTCAAGACCTTGTTGATGATCCAAACTCTGTCAAGGATCTTGGAGTACTCATCTCTAATGATCTAAGTGCTAGAGCCCACTTAACTACATAGCCAAAAAGATGTTAAGAGTTGTTATCCTAATCTTACGTAGCTTTTTCTCTGGTAATATTACACTAATAACTACAGCATACAAAACATTTGCTAGACTAATACTTGAATACAGCTCATCAGTCTGGAACCCACATTATGTATCTGATATTAACACAGATGAGAAAGTCCAGAAATATTTCACAAGACAAGTTCTCCACTCCTCTACTCATTGCAGAATACCTTATGCCACCAAACTCGAAATTCTAGACCCAGAAAACCTAGAACTATGCCGCCTTTGGTCTGATCTAAGTATAGTATATAAAATCATACATTGCAATGTCCTACCTGTCAATGAATACTTCAGCTTCAACCATTTCATTTCCAAGATGGCGGGCGGGCGTTTTCGTCGGAGTTTCCTCCGACCTGGGTGGCTTCAGATGCGGCCCCCCTTGTCCCCTGGGTCCCCTCGCCGGTGGCAGAGGCGAGGGAAGACCGGGGGAGACCAGCTATGGTCATCGGGAGCCGGTCGGGGGTCTGCCAGAGCCATAGGGTCGGCGAGAATAACGACGTCAGCGTGACGGCCCCAGCGGCCTCGGAGCGATCTCGGAGGCTTCGGAGGACTCGTTCGGCAGCCAGCAACCCCGAACTGCTGCAGCAGCGTTTCCAGCGGCGCGACATCGGCGTGACGGCTCCCAGCGGCCTCGGTGCGATCTCGTAGGCTTCGGAGGCCTCGTTCGGCAGCCAGCAACTCCGAACTGCTGCAGCAGCATTTCCAGCGGCCCCCGGAGCGTCGGCGGTCTCAGGCGGCCTCCGGGGCGAAGGCGCCGCTACGGTGTGGCCCCAGGCAGCTTCGCGGTGAGCGTGGCGATCCCGGAGTTCCGGGAGCGGCGTTGACTGGGGAGCTGTCTGGAGAGCCCTGGATCGGCCTCGGCGGCCTTGTTATGGCTGCAGAGGCCTCGGAATAGCTTCCATGTGGCGGCCCCGGAGCCCCTGAGGGCCTTGGAGAGGCCTCGGTGCCCTCGGTGTGGGATGGCTGTGCGGCGGTTTCGGCAGGCTTCATTTGGGCCGCGGCTGGTCCTGGAGAGGCCTTGGCGGCTCCGGAGCGGCTTCGTTGCGGCCGCAGGCGGCCTCGGATCAGGACCCGGAGCGGCCTTGGTGGCCCCGACAGCGGCGTGGTGACCTGGGGTGCCCGTGGAGCGTGACGGACGATGAGTGGCGGCCCCGACGCCCTCGAAGTCCTGTCAATGGGATTTGGCATCAGCCGATGGCGCTCCTGGACAGCCGGCGGAGCTGTGGATGTTCCCCCCTCTTCCCTGGGGCCCCCACCGGTGGCAGAGGTGGTGGGCCCGGGAGGAGGGGGGATTGGCTCTGCCCGTGACTTTCCTCCCCCTGGGGGCTCCATCGGTGGCAGAGGTGGAAGGACTGGGGGGAGGGGCTGTGTACCCCAGCTCGGCCGGACTTTCTCGAACGTGGCCGAGGAACAGCAAGGACTGCGGAGAACATTACGGGATTGCCGGGACGGGGTGGTCGGAGCCTCGGAGGTACTCGAGAGGAGAGCTTTGGGCCCTGAGGGATGTCCCCCTCTCCCTTAAGTGGCCTTCAAGGCTCTCCAGAACTTTCCTCGATGACGGATCCTGGGATCCTGAGAGATGATGGGGCCGGAAGAACCGGAAGGAGCGCGGGAAGCCAGGGGTTTTTAACTTTATGATGGGGTTTTTAAAGGGGATGGGTGTATCTGGGGCGGGTGCGGGAGACAGCCCGCGTGGATCTGGGGGCAGCCAGGCCAGCACGCGCGCCTGGAGGGGCTCGCGGGGCTCCGTGTTGGGGTGGCAGACGGAGGGTGGGATGTCGGGGGCCAATTTCATCAGCATGGTGGCTCGGAGGGGTAGATATGCTGGGGGTAGAGGGCCATATCCGGTTAGGGGATCGCGCTGCCGATATCTTCAAGCGGTAGCGCGCTCCAACCCTCCTTACCCAACCTGCAGTCCTGGCTGTCCGGAGCCTCAGGCCCTGAATACCCGGCTGTTGCTGTGCAATGCCAGGTCCGTGGTTAACAAGGCTCCCCTGATTTGTGATCTGGTGCAGGAGGAGACCGCGGACCTGGTAGGTATTACCGAAACCTGGTTGGGCCCAGAGGGCGGTGTCCCTCTGGTAGAGATGTGCCCACCAGGTTTCCTTGCATTTCATCAGCCTAGGTCTCAGGGAAGGGGTGGTGGGGTGACGGTGCTTATTAAAGAGGTCCTTTGTCCTAGGGAGGCCACTGTCCCTCAGATGGCTGGCTGTGAGTCTCTTTTTGTGAAGTGGTTCAGATGGGTCTTTTGCTGGCGTACCTGGCTCCCTGCCACGTCTCATCGGCCCTGCCCGGACTCCTTGAGGTGATAGCCGGGCTGGCGGTTGAGACCCCTAGGCTTTTGGTCATGGGGGATTTCAACCTGCCATCGCTCGGTGAAACCTCGGGGATTGCCCGGGAGTTCATGGCTTCCATGACGGCCATGGACCTGACCCAATTAGTTTCTGCCCCCACTCACATAGGAGGACACATGCTGGACCTGATTTTTGTCTCGGGTCAGTGGTTGAATGACTGTAATTTCGGGGACTTAGTTATTACACCCTTGTCATGGACAGATCATTCCCTTCTTAGACTGGACTTCTGTTCCGCCACCCCCCACCGCAGGGAGGCGGATTCACGCAGATTGTTCCGCCCCAGGCGCCTGATGGACCCGGAGCGGTTCCAGAGGGAGCTTGGGCCATTTCCTGAGTCTCTGGCTCACAACTCGCCTGGAGACCTGGTGGCCACCAGGGATAGGCTGGCCACCGGGGCTCTGGATTGAGTTGCGCCTCTGCGACCTCTAACCCGGCACAGATCCCACTTGGCTCCGTGGTATACGGAGGAGCTACGGGAGATGAAGTGCCGGAAAAGACGTCTAGAGAGCATTTGGAGGGCGAGCCGTTCTGAGTCTGACCGGACACAGGTAAGATCTTATATTAAGACCTACCTTGTGGCGATAGAGGCGGCAAAGAGTTCGCATTTCTCCGCCCTTATTGCGTCGGCAGAAAATCGGCCTGCCGCCCTGTTTAGAGTGACCCGCTCTCTGCTTGAACCGAGAGTGCGGGATGACCTCTTGCAGGGTAGGGTAGAGGAGTTTTCCCGATTTCTGCACGACAAAATCGCTCAGATTCAGGACGGACTGGACTCCAATTGGGTGATCCCGGGGGAGGTGTCCGGGGCAGGTCTTGAGAGTGTTATCGGGGGGAGTTTGACCCTGAGGGCAGTGGACAGATTGCTGGGGGGCCTGAATGCCACCACCTGTTTGTTGGACCCGTGTCCTTCCTGGTTGGTTTCGGCCGCCAGGAAGACGACACGAGGCTGGCTCCAGGGGATTACCAACGCTTCCTTGAGAGAGGGGTCGTTTCCTACCGCCTTGAAAATGGCGGTGGTGCGGCCCCTCCTCAAGAAGCCTTCCCTGGACCCAGCTGTTTTAAACAACTATTGTCCAGTCTCCAACCTTCCTTTTATAGCGAAGGTTGTTGAGAGTGTGGTGGCACGTCAGCTCCCTCAGTACCTGGAGGAAGCTACTTACCTCGATCCGTTCCAATCGGGCTTCAGGCCTGGGCATAGTACCGAAACAGCATTGGTCGCGTTGGTCGATGATCTCTGGAGGGCCCATGACAGAGAGTTTTCCTCTGTCCTGGTCCTATTAGATCTCTCGGCGGCTTTTGATACTATCGACCATAGTATCCTATTGCGACGGTTGGAGGGTTGGGGATTGGGGGAACTGTCCTTCGATGGTTCTCCTCCTTCCTCTCCGACCGTTCGCAATTTGTGTTGGCGGGAGGGGAGAGGTCCACCTCTAGGCCCCTGGTCTGTGGGGTGCCTCAGGGGTCGGTCCTCTCCCCTCTCTTGTTCAACATTTATGTGAAGCCGTTGGGCGAGATCATCCGTGGTCTTGGGTGCGGTGTCACCTGTACGCAGATGACACCCAACTATACATCTCCACCCCGGACCACCCCAACGATGCTGTGGAGGCTATGTCCCGGTGTCTGGAGGCCGTGCGGAATTGGATGGGCGGGAACAGGCTCCGGCTCAACCTATCCAAGACCAAGTGGCTGTGGTTCCTGGCGCCCCGATATAGCCAGCTGACACCTTCGCTGGCTATTGGGGGGGAGATCTTGCCCCCCACAGAGAGGGCTCGCAATCTGGGCGTCCTCCTGGATGTACGGCTGTCCTTAGAACATCATATTGCGGCCGTCTCCAGGGGGGCGTTTTATCAGGTTCGCCTGATTTACCGGTTGCGGCCCTTCCTGGATCGGGACGCCCTGCGCACAGTCACTCACGCCCTTGTCACCTCTCGCCTGGATTATTGTAATGCTCTCTACATGGGGCTCCCTGTGGGAAGCACCCGGAGACTCCAACTGGTACAAAATGTGGCCGCGCGGGTGATTATGGGGTCGTCGCATAGCTCCCATGTGACGCCTCTCCTGCGCGAGCTGCATTGGTTGCCGGTGGCTTTCCGGGTTCGCTTTAAGGTTCTAGTTTTGACCTTTAAGGCGATCCATGGCATTGGGCCAGGTTATCTGCAGGACCGCATTCTGCCGGTGATCTCCAGCAGACCGGTGCGTTCCCGCAAGGAGGGCCTTCTCCGGGTGCCGTCGGCCTCTATGTGTCGTCTGGCGGCCCCCAGGAGTAGGGCCTTCTCTGTGGGGGCCCCTGCCCTCTGGAATACTCTGCCACCTGAGATACGCACCAGCACGGACCTGAGGGCCTTCAGGCGCACGTTGAAGACCTGGCTCTTTGAGCAGACTGGCCTGGGCTAAGATAGTTTTAATTGTCTCCTTAATTCGGTTTTAACCTGGGTTTTAAATTTTTTGAGGGAGGGTTGTTTTAGTTTAAACAGCCATTATTTAATTTCTTTTTAACTTTTGTATTGTTTTGGGTCTGATTCGGCTGTACACCGCCCTGAGTCCCTAGGGAGAAGGGCGGTATATAAATGTTATAAATAAATAAATAACAACACAAGAGCAACAATAGATACAAACTCAAGGTTAATCACAGTAAACTTGATTGCAGGAAATACGACTTCAGCAACAGAGCGGTCAATGTCTGGAATATTCTACCTAACTCTGTGGTTTCTTCCCCAAACCCCAAAAACTTTAACCTTACACTGTCTACTATTGACCTCACCCCTTTCCTAAGAGGTCTGTAGGGGGTGTGCATAAGTGCACCAACGTGCCTACTGTCTCTGTCCTACTGTTTCTTTTTTTATTTTTCTTATATGTATCCATGTATTCATAACTATGTTTTTACTTATACCTATTATTTTGTAAGCAATTGACAAAATTAAATAAATAAATAAATAAAAAGTTTTTTAAGAAGCGACTGAACAAATCACTTCTGAAATGGTATAGGTCAGTGGTGGTTAACCTTTTCAGCATTGGGTACTGAAATGGGAGTGAGTGCACTGGCCACCTGGTCTTCCGGTTTTTAACATGCATGCACATGAAAAGACCAGCTGGCAGGTGTGCATGCACACACCGGAACCCAGAAGAACAATAGGTGACGGCTGGTGTGCCCGGAGAGAGATGGCTCTACGTGCCACTTCCGGCACGCATGGCATAGGTTCGCCATCACAGGTACAGGTTTTCCTGCTTGAGTAGGGGGCTGGACTAGAAGACCTCCAAGGTTCCTCCAGCTCTATTCTATACTAATTCTAACTCACTCTCACATATGCAAGAAAATATTGAGACTAAATATTTTAACATGAGTCATTGGAAAGGCAGAAAAGATCAAATATATCATCCATATTAAGTTCTTTCCCAAAAAACTGCATACACTTAGCAAAAACCTCAAATAACACTGCTTGCTTATTACAAAGGCTGATCCCACACTGTTCATATACGCACACATACTACACTGATACATTACAATATCCTAGGTTGGCAAGAACTCAATGTGTATGAAGGCCAATACCAGCTAAAAAACTGGCAGCTGTGGTTTGACACTGTTGTATATGTTGTCCTCAACACTCAATGACTCTGCTAGGCTACAAAAATATGCATACAACTTAAATAAGACAGCTCATTGATTATTTGCAAAATTATTATATTAAGAAATGTTAGAAATGTTAACAGTAATATACAACAAGAAAAGCAATACATGGGAAAACGTCATGGCATAAGTTGCCCAAATTTCAGTTGGGCTTTAAATTATAGTTTCCCATTGGCTCAAATTACAAGATTTTTTTTAAGCTAAGATGAACACTGAAGTCTTTTGAAAATCTTTCATACTGACTTTTGTGGTATCATCTTCCTAAAGTTAAGGGGAAAATATCCACCAGAGGCAACTAATCGTGCAGATGCTCCCAAGGCAACAGCTGGACTGCACGGAATACAGAATTTTGGAGAGCCCTGAAGCTCAGTAGTAAAGACCAAGGCATTGTCACCAAGGGCACAAGGTTCAAAGTAGTGATTAGCATTATATACAGAAACTGTTTGAGTTCCAGGAGCATCATTAACTGTGTTCTCTGAAGCAGGTCTTCCTATGTAATAAAGAGAAGAAAAATTGGTCAGAAGTTATTTGTTATAGGGCTTAAATCCAGCTGTTTTGCCCTAACCAATCTCACTTTAACTAGTTCACATTTCTACAATGTAAGTGTAGATTCTGCTTTCCCATATCTTCTCCTTAAATAATTATAATCCCACTTTTGATTAAACAAACATGAAGTCATATAAAATTACTCAACGAAACCAATTTTCATCATGAACAGGAAGTACTGAGTAGAGGAAACTGTTCTCATGTCCCTAAAGGAAATCTGTCTAGACTGCATGATGATTTTTTATTTGAAACATGAAGACCAATAGAATCAGATGTGTAAACCAGTACCCAATATTTTCCTATTTCCCCGCATAGCTCCTCCATATTTCCACTTCAAATGTTAACCGTTTCAGAATCAGTATGTTCCATACTATTCTGGTTAGCCACCATTCCTGATATGTCAGAATTTAGTTCTTCTAGGATTCAACAGAGACCTTCTATGGTTCAAAAGTTGATCATTTTGTAATCTCTACCAAATCTGATTTTGTAATATAAGCTCAGCTACAAATCAATTTTAAAAGGGTATAATATTTTGGCAACAAATTTAATAATACTACAGCAATAGCAAAGTTAGCATCATTAGAAGATCAATGCATAAATATACCATGCAACACAGATGTTGATGGAGGAAGTTGGGAATGGCAAGCAGACAATTTGTTTACATCTGATTCATTTTGACTCAGCTTTCCTGGTTCCTTGGAATGAACAATGGAAACATAAAAGTCTTCTAATGTTTGTGACAAACAATCAGGTATATCTCCAACAGAAGATTCTGTCTGCAGTCAAGTGAAAAAAAGAAACCTGCTTTAAAACACAGGATATCTATTTGACTGACATTGTTACAATTAAAAGAAAACATCTGAAGCAAAAGCTTCATATGGCATAGGTGACGGTCACATAAATTTGGAATGGCAAATATGGTGAAGATCTGAAAAGTCTAACAATACACCTATATTTTGCATCTCTTATGACAATCACTATAGACTGTGGAGTATAGTTACCTGGTTGGGTAATGAAATATCTGCAAGCAAACAAGCAAGCTCAGAGAGCACCAAGGACCTCTACAGTTCAACCCTGAGCTATATATATATTACTGTTTTGAAATTGTTGTAGAACATACCACTGTTCAGTCTAATAAAAACATTTTTCCTAAATAGAAACAGTACAAATCAAATTACCTTTCTTCCTGCTATCAAGCTCAGAATTTCATTTGGATGTTCCAGACTTGGATCATCTGCTGTCTCAATGGCACTGGATGCATCCCCAGTCTGCCAAAAAAGGACATTTATTCCAAGCAGAAAATGACCTTCCTCCACCCCTTAAGTCTTAGAGGGACTTAAAGTGATGACCAAAGGACCAGAATGGTGGGGAGAAAACAGAGGAAACCAATTTACTTATGGAATTGCCTGGGACTCAAAAGTACTATGGTACTGTAGCGGCGTGTCACACGCTATGTTCTCAGCAGTACTCCTGCCTGGAGAAGTCAGATCAATTTCTCCATAGCCTCCAAATTTGATTATTTTATGGGATTCAACATGGGGCTGACTTTGAAGGTAAGCAATATCTGTCAGGATTCCGGCAGTTACCCCAATTAAATTGTGAGTCTAGAGCAAAACTTCAAAGGATTTATTGGGAGTTAACATGTCCGGCACTGCCTGGGTGTAGTCAACTCTGAGATGCATAATTCATTGTCACCCTTGACCCTGGTTTTCCCCCACCTCCTGGGTATATCATAATTTGTATTCTCCAATGAGACACATCCATAGCCAAGTGTCATCAATCATGTTCTCCAGTTAGATTTTTGCATGGCAGAAACTTCAGTCACCTAGTTTACTATCTCTAAAAAACTATGTATGGAATGTACTTTCGATTTCCAAGCTGCCACACTGCTCTTTCAAACCCCTTTCCCCCCTCCCTTTCTGTTGGCAACTCTAAAACGACCATAGAAATATTTTATGAGTTGACAATCCCCTTCAATTTCTGGGGACTTCATGGATATATCTGTGCTGTCTTCTTGACAGCACAACAGTAGAAATAGTTTGCCTTTGCTTTCTTTGATTCTGATATCCCAATCTAGCCTAACTTAAACTGGTCTAGGTACTCACCAAGCCTGACCCTGTCCAATTCCTCATCCCAAACATAATCAGGTAGGCACTGCTAATTGTTGAAGTGCCATTAAAAAAATAACTTTGATATTTTGAATGAAGCAAAAGCCCATTACAGGATCGTAGAAGCGTTAAAATTCTGATATTATGTGAAAGCATTCATATCTGTGTCCTATTCAATCTAGGAAATAAGGTTTGACTATGTAGCTAAATATTTGCTTCTTACCGAGCTTGCATATTGCTCTGTAAGACCTTAGCATCTGTTATTTGAAAAAGATACTAATGAACCAGATTCAAAGTTCTGAGAGCTGGGCAACCCAGCTAGTTATGTGATTGCATTTTAGGCACTGAACAGAGGGGCTGCATTTATGGCTCTTTGTCGCTTCCCACAGTCATGTGACCATAATTAACAATGAATTTTTGCTTGCCAGAAACCTGCATTTACTTTGTAGGCAATTGGTTCGCTTAATGGACAGAGTGTTCGCTTTACAACCAGACTTTAATGACTGCCACAAAAATGTTATAAAATCAGGTTGGTCACATGATGAAATGAAGCAAGCATTTATCACTGCCTTAAATTTGGTATTCTAGTCCATGTGGTATGCTTGCTGGCTTGTAATGATTTTCCAGTCTGTTTTTATTGCCATGCTGTTTCCTTGTTTTAGTATTTTTGTTTTTTTTACTTTTTAGTTACAATCTATTTTCACCAATTTAAAGTTTAAACTCTAATTTTTGGGATAATAGAGTACTGCATCTAATTTGAACCTTTGGATTAGTAACACAAAAAAACTGTAACAAAATCTACCTTCTGAATCACACCTTGGTTGTGTTGGATCTTATTTTTGTTGCCTTTATCATCTGAAGTCTGGTCAGAAACTACCATAATATCAGTATGTAAATCATCAGAAGTATTCTCATTTTTCTTTTTTTCATAATATGTTGAAGGCAACCAGTTCTCATCCCAAATTTCTTGGCATAAATACACCGGCTCCAGGTATGGTACTTCAGGATCTGAGGACTGGCTTGCTTTATGCTAGAAAATGTTTACAATACTGTCATTTTAATTCTATATTTAATTTCAAATACACTATTTTAGAGAATTTGTTCATTGGAAAACCTTGCACAAAATTCCATTTATTAAAAGTAATCCAATCACTTTTAGCTATTTTATTCAACTCCTACACTGTACAAATAGTCCTTGCATACTGACTGCTTGTTCAACAATCACTTGAAGTTACGAAGGCATTGAAAAAGGAGATTTATGAGCAATCTTTAAATTTGCAATCATCAGAACATCTGCATAGTCACATGATTGCGATTTAGGTGCTTGGCAACTAGCTTCCAACAAGCAAAGTTAAGGGGGAGCCAGCAGGAAGTTACAAACCATGGTCATGTGACAGCATGCTTAACAACCATGGATGATTCATTTTATGGTCCCAGTTGGAACTAATGTCATAAACTAGTGCAGTCACACGATAGAGTTGCTGATCCCAATTACCGTCAGTAAGTGAGGACTACTTGTATCAACTTTATCATATAGTTTAGTAAGTGTCCAATGATTTGACACTAAAACATTTTAGTGTTTTAAAGTTTCAAAATAAATATGGATGAAATTTGCTGAATAAGTACTCCCACATTCATGTTTAACTTTTATCAGAGACTTTGCAATATTTTTATTCATGTACTTTTCTATTTACTACCTTTTCAGTATACAAATAGAAAATGCTAAATAGTTGAAACTATCTTATTTTAAAGTCTTCTTTATGTATGCTTCATTTTCTAATTCCACTGACATATCTAATTACGTAATTTCACATTCATTGTTTTAAAAGGAAAAACACTGAAAAATGTATCAGAAGAGGCATTAACATTTGACTGCCAAAGAAATATTTTAAACAGTTTGAGGAAATATTTAAGTAAGCTTATATCATTTCCTTAGTAGTAGCATGAATAACATTGAAAGCTATCGACAGGAAGACCAGTAAAATAATGACATTGAATCATATCCTTCATCCATGCAGTGATGTTAATAGAATCTACTTATCAAGGAAATTATGTGGATGTAGAATATTGTAAGTATACCAGACAGTTGAAAGAGAAAAGGGGGCATTGGAATACTCTCTGAAGGACAGTGTAGTCCCCTGTTGTGGGGAAGGTTTTCCCATCTGCAAATGAGTACTATAGTTGGTTTGGGCAGCCACAAAACACCCATTTACTAGAAAGAAAACTAGAAGGATACTCTTTCATTACCTCCCTAGACTGTTTGCTACCATACTACTTGTTTTTTCCCCAAGGCAGGTGAATGTACATCTAAACAAAACACTGGATGGCAGCTACTCATCATTTTCACGTTGGGTCCAGAATAACTGTTCGGAACAGAGGCTGGTGCTCTGCTTTGCATCATGTGAACACTCCTTTTAATTTAAAAATATGAAGACAGATTGTGAAGGAAGTCAGATCGATGCTAAGAGATTGTCAAGCGCTGCAGCACACAATACAAGGCACCAAGAAAAGTTATTTGCTTCCAACTTTAGAATATCCACCTGGCTTAATGTAATATTTTGGGGATTCACCCAACTATACGAACCGAGTTACTAAATGCTAATTTTAGAAGAAAAACTAACCCACCCACCCCCAGTCTTCTGGGGAACAGGAAAAAATACATGAGGAGAATAATCAGATGTTAGATTTTCCCACCTGTGAAACTACCTCATTATTGCAAGTCTCTGAATTTGTTCCTGGGAAGTTTACAAGAGAGTCCTGCTGAAGCAATGAAGTGTCTGCTTCTATGAAATCAGCATGCTGGTTTGGGTTTGGGTTTGGCTTCGTATATAGCGTGAAAGGATTTAACTCTTTGAAGCCCTGTTAAAGTAAAAATAAAGAAATATTTAATAGCTTCCAGTCTGACCTTGGAAACAGGCTGCAACCCAGGGTAGTTAATGGTATGTGGGAAAGACCTTGGGTAAAGAAAGGCTGCAAGGGGATGATCACATACAAAATAGTGTAGCCCACAACTATAGTAACCAGGGCAACAGACTCAGAAGAGACCCTCAACTGTTTCTTCCGCTGTAAAAGAATGGGGGGGAGAGGACTGCATTTTCAGACTTGCAAGGTTCTGTCAAGGTGGCTTACAATAAAGTAGAATTAGCGCACCTGGTTGTGATTTTTATCTGGTTTAACTCACAAACATTACTTGTTTTCATTTGCTATTTCATACAGCTCAGTTTGAGGACTTCAGTCCTATTTATATGATGCTACCTGAAGGTAGAGTTACAACCAGAACACTAATTTGTTAATTAGCTATGATGCCAACACATCGATAGGCTTGCTTTCCTATTACTGATTTTTGATTTGTAGTTTGATTAGAAAATTAGGCTGTCTTAAAGGTAGTTTTATGGAACCGATTTCTTTATATCCAGATTACTTTTTAAAACATTTTTTTAAAGTAGAGAGACAATTGATCCACGCTAAACTTTTTTTTTGTATGATTATATTGTTTTAGCAATTGTAAAAAATAAATTCCCATTTCCAGTATGGATTTCTTTGAAACAATGTCACTTCCTCTTATGATCTTCTTGTTCCATTTTTTTTTTCTTTTCGGTCCAGCTCAAGTCAATCTGAGAATTACTTGCCATAATTCAGCACTGTAACCCCACCCCTTCATAACTTGTCTTCCTTTTACCTTGGAAGGAATGTTCTCCCTACAAATGAGTGCATGACCCTCTAATTTCAAAACATTGTGCAAATAGATGTCATCATCGGAACTGGTATCACAAAGGAAGAGGTAAAGGACGTCATTTATATATTCATCTACCAGTCCCACCAGTAATTTCTGCTCACACAGTCTTCGGAATTCCTTTATAGCATTGACAGACCAATCACCCTTTATGCAGGAAAAAAGAGGATAAAGCAGAATATAAAATAAATACAAAGTTTAAATCTAGAATCATAAAATCACAAATTCAAGTATTCTCAGTCATGGAAAATTTTGGAATAATCTCTATTTTTCACTCTATTGTTATTTTAGGAAGATTTGGAGGAAAGAATGTTGTGCTATGTTGCCTTCAACCCCAGGGAGGGGGAAGAAAATATAAATGTAATAAGTAAGGGTATTTGCTTTGTTTTTCTTGATTTTTTGCCAATCTGTTTTAAAAAATACCAGCATTTTAAATTTAACTTATTCCCTAGTTAATAAATCATCTTTAACTTTTCTACTCTGTTACAGGCAAATGAGGAATCAATTACTTTTTATTTTCATTTATTTAAAAGTTTTATCCTGACTGCCCATTTTGACATGTGACTTCTGATAACACATGTCATTCATTGACAGAACAAGGTAGAAATTTTCCAGGTTAATTTAACTTGGCTGGTGTAAGTTGATATAGTGGGCAAAGTAGGCACTGCATAGGACTTTTTAATCTATGTGTTCATTTTCTTTCCTTCCATTTTTCTCGAGAGAGATTCTTAAGTTCAGTGTCATCTTTCTTTTCGTTAAATAAGGCACAGACCTCTGGATTCAAGGGAGGCCTTTTCAGAAACAGATGAACATGCTTTAAGATGCAAGTGTGTATTTACTACTGCCCAAATTCACCTAAACTGAAACAGAAAAAAATAAGATGTTTTCGTGAATACTTTGGTACATAGTATATTCCAGGAGGCAACCAAACTACGTGAAGGATGCAGGTATATTCTCAATTTGATTATCAAGTTCGTTACAGCTAATTTCAAGGGTTACAACATTTCCTTACAACAGATGATTTTTATTTAGTGTATGGTATCTACAGAGGTCATACAATCACTGCTTTACTAATATATAAAAGGAGTGTGTGCAGATTTTACTCTGGTAGTTGTTGCTGACTATAGGGAGCGATGTTCATCTCCATTTCAAGGCCATTAGGTCAGTGCTGTCCAAAACATTTTCGTGGTCATGAAGTCACAGAGTGCTATTACTTTCCCACTGTATTTATCTACTCGCATTTGCATGCTTTCAAACTGCTGGAGCTGGAGTAAGGATGGAACACATCCCTTGCATGGCACTCAGGTCTCAAATTTGGGCTCCTGCATCTTAACCACTGAGTGATCACATGCATATATACATATACAAACATACATATACAATATAATGTACTACATAAAATATATTTAGATAATAAATTCCAAATCACTGGGACAATCTGTGCTAGTTATAATAGAGAAAACAACATAAATCTTACAGCATTTGACAATCATGTATTTTAATATATGATCTGACTATCCTCACCATTAGTTTTAATGTTTTTTGTGCTTTAATCCATTTCCTGGGCTGACTCATTCAGTTTATTTTGATCTTCTCAAAAATTCCCCAGTAAGAATCAAACAAATAGGAAATTACATACCTTACTTGGTTTCACCCAGGCTAAACAGCAAGGGATAATTTGGGCAGAAAGTTTTGCATAGCAATGTCTGTTGGAAGAATGTCATAAGTCAGATTTATCAACAAAATATGATTTGATGTTGTTTTCCAATCCCTTTATATGCTTTTGATTCATATAACACTTTAAGCAATAAACCATATTTCATAAACCAGTATGCTTTTATGCATACATTACTGAGCCGAAACCAAACAAACTTCACTATCGCTTGGTTCAGTGCATCATTCCACCATTGACTACATACGCTCATCCAGGGGTGGGATTCAAATTTTTAAACAATCAGTTCTATGGGCGTGGCTTAGTTGGTGGGTGTGGTTTGACGATCATGTGACTGGATGGGTGTGGCCAACTCAACATCATTTATGTCAAGGGGCGCTTCTCCTCGTCTGGCCTCTCATGACAGTGGGGATGCTGCAATGGTTATAAGTGGGGATGCTGCAATGGTTATAAGTGTGAAAAACGGTCATAGGTCACTTTTTTCAGTGCCATTGTAACTTTGAATGGTCACTAAATGAACTGCTGTAAGTCAAGGATTACCTGTACAAAAATACAAAAAGCTTCTTTGCTTGCAAAAAGCTGCCCTAAATATCAATCATTAGATTAAAAATACCTGCAAGCCAGAGTTACAAATCAGGCAGGGTGCCAGAGCACCTTGAGGAATTAAAATAGTTAAAATGCAATAACTATCAGCAGCCAACTCTTGCTCATAAAGTGAAACCTTTTAGCAGAGAGGTCATTTAAGCTCTCCAGAAAGAGCACCCCCAGGAAAAGCTATCCTTAGATCCACTTAAAGATACCAGCCTGGTCTCACTCACCTCATAAGATATCCTAAGGAAATCATCCAGATTTAAGGAAAGGTCACATGCCCCCCAGAAAGGCAGTAAAACAATCAATGCCAAGCTTGCATCCTGCCTCTTGGAAATACACCCCAAAAGGACAGCGCCAGATACCACTAAAGCAGTGAAGGAAGACCCCCTCCCCAGATAGAAAAAGAAACCATGAGGCAGGAAAAAAATTCAAACACAATACAAATAATTAAATCACAATAGTAGTTGTTGTTTGTTAAACCAATTACCAGAACAAATAGACACAGGAACTAGCAGATTTCTCAAACCAGCTTCTTTTCAGGAAGAGAGATTAATCTTTTTCCTTCCAAACAAAGCTGAATAGGGAAAATTATCCCACCAATAAACACAGGATTAAATGTCAACAAACGCAGAATTAAACTTCACCAAAATCCAGTTTTAGACCCAAACTCAGAAAGGGTATGTAAACTCACATTTGAATGTCAATCTTTCTAGCTAGCCAAGAAGAAGTATTTCCAGGGGAGTATTTCCTCCCAACAGCAGTGTAAAAAGCTTAAAACCCTTCCCCTTTAAGAAAGAACACCTCCTTCGGAGATAGTAAGTCTAGCTGTCTGCCAAGAATGTAATAAAGGTGGAAGAAAACAAAAGGAGATTTCTTCTAACTACAGGTTCTCCGAACTGCTTAGGAAGTTAACAAGGGGTTCTATAGAACATGTCAGAACCGCTAGAATCCCCCTGCGCAC
Source organism: Bungarus multicinctus (assembly GCA_023653725.1). Lineage (NCBI taxonomy): Eukaryota > Metazoa > Chordata > Lepidosauria > Squamata > Elapidae > Bungarus > Bungarus multicinctus. The sequence goes on along the minus strand of CM042842.1, from coordinate 29,312,268 downwards.
ATCCCATATACACATTACAACATACTGTGTTGAAAGATTCAGAGCAAAGTTTAACAGGTTGGCAAAACAAATTTGTAAAGCAATTTTTTTTGTTTTCTTCCTTTTTAAAAAATGTTTATATTGCCTTGCACCTCTGTGAACTGGTTAGATGCTGGAAAAAGGTAGAAATACAAGCAGTTCAGAAAACAATAAACAAATAATTCGTTTCCATTCACATATCACATTAATAGATGCAATTGACAAATAAACCACAATCTGGTTTCCACCTGATGTTCACTACTCTGAAATAAATCACACTTCACTTCTGTTTTCAAAGCATGCAAAACCAAAACCAACAAGCCACGTTAGGATTAGCATCAATGTGAATCTGGGCAGGGATTGTGTCTATACCTACCATTTTATCTGTATTAATGAACTACAGTATTGGTCATCTCTAATATCCTTTTGCTTTAATAGCACATAATAGTTTACCTTGTTAGATGTTCTGGCAAACTATGGGAAGAATCCCCAAAGTAAAAATGACATTAGAGTGTATGAGTACAGCCTTCTCTAATATTTGATCTTATTTTCAGACTGAAACACACTTTAACACAAATATACCCAATGTATTTTATTCTTTTAACTGGGTGGCTGAACTAAATTATTAAAATTATTCAGGGTTGGAACATCAGCTCGGTGGTTCTTGGATGTTTGCAAAGGCAAGGAACACACCATTTTATTACTGAATTTTTAAAAAACCCATATAAATAACTTTCAGAAGTATTACGATTGTCACAAAATTCCACAATAATATACAGTCCTCAAACTAAGTAGCAACATTTCTAGATGCTATGTTTTGATTATATTATTATTACTCAATTTTGATAAAACAAATCACATTTTAGTTTACCATGTTGCCCAAATTCAGTACTTGCACAACATGTAAATAGGTAATCCACAACAGGTAATCCACAACTTAAGACGATTGCATGTGATCAATGTGATGCAGCCATTAAGTGAATCATATCAGATTTTACCGTTTTTTGGTGTGGTTGTGAAGCAAATCATCCTGGTTGTTAAGAGAATTACCCAGTAATTAAACAAATCTAGCTTCCCACATGCACTTTGCTTGTTGGAAGCTATTTGGGAATATCATAAATAGTGATCACATGATCCTGGGATTCTGCAATGGTCATTAACACATCCTGGTTGCCAAGTGCCCAAATTTGGTCATGTGCCATTAGGGAGATTGCAATGGTCGTCAGTGTGATGACCAGTCATAAGTTTTTTCAGTGCCATCATAAATTTGAACAATGATTAAGACAATCATCAAAAGTCAAGGACTATCTGTATCACTTACTTGTTTTACATATCTTAAACATGATCTAAAATGTCAGATTAACGACTAACTAATCAGTCTATCAAGAAATCAAAACCATCATAAATGTGGGAATATTGTTTAGTGTCCAAAGTTTGTTCACATGACTGCAGAGACCTAAAGCCAGAACTTCCAATCCAGGTCATGTTTCCTTTTTTAGGCTGTCATAACTTTATAAAGTTGCTAAGCAACTGGCCGTATGCAGAGGACTTTCTATGAGGCTGTTCCTATAGCATAGGCATTTTTTCTTTAAACAAAAGCAACACTCCACTCCATCCTGTACACATGTTTTTAAGGAGGTGGAGAAAGGATTAGCTTTTCCTGGCCTTCCAATGGCTCTGGGCTCAATAAGCTGCAATAATAATGATCAGTAAGTGAAAGTAGCATGGTGGCCTAGTGGTGAAGACACTTACCTCCCACTCAGAAAGTTGAAAAGTTCAATCCTAGGTAGTAGCAGATGTTCCTCTTTCAGAGCACAAAGAGAATTCTAATATCTGCTGCAAAGTCCACGTAGGCATTAGGAAGGGCATCCAGCCAGTAAACGCTCAGCTCCATTTAGTCGCCCCAACTTTACCCCAAATTAAGGGATTATGGGGTCATAAAAATATAGTGATCAGAAAATGTGATCAGTGTAAAAGTTGATGTACATCTAATCTTGGCACAAAAGGGAGAAGGCAATGATAAGGATCTTAATTTATCAATCTATGCCTGTGACTGCCACATTAGTATCCCAATCTCGATCAACATTTAAGCCTAAACTATAGCTTGTGATAATGGGGTAAATGAAAGATTTATGTGTCGTTATACATCTTTAAATGTATAATGTGGTTCACTGGCAGCAGGTGTGGACGGCTGAGGTCTCAGAGAGTGAGGACTCAGATGAGGGGCCTGCGTGTGATGCAGGGATGGGGCCAGGACTGTCAGAGAGTGGAGTGCTGCCTTCGGAGCTTATGAAGGCTGGCAGCAGTGATGCAGAGGACCCCGAGGAGCCTGGCCCAGTGCGCGTGTGCGCAGGGTTGCTTGAAGAGCAGCTGCAGCAGCACGGGTGACTCGGGAGTAAGGCTGCAAGGTGATGGCCCCTCCCTTAAGGGATAAAAGCCAGCCCTCAAAGGTGACATTCTTTGCAGGAAGAAAAAAAGTTCTTGTACTTCAAGTCTTGTAAAAGTTTGGGCTATCCTAGTTTGTGTTTGGAGACTTTTGGTTTTGAATATTTCCTTGCAATTTAATCTGGTGTTCTTGGCAGCCTTGCACAATCTTGGCAAGGCTTGTTCTTATCTGGGACAATTAGTTTTAATAGCGTTTTTACTGTGAATGAATGGAATTCACAGAGAAGCATTAAAAAGGTTTTGCTTTTATCTCTGTTTGATTTTGTTTGCTTGGAATGAGGCTTGGGTCAGAACAACAGTTTACTTACTTCAGTAACCTCAGTGACGATTTTTGAACTATTGTTATATTTCCGAAGTCTGGGTAAAACACTTCCACTTCTTGGTCATTAAGGAGTCGATGAATGATAACTCGGTACCACCATTTATCTTTAGAATTCTTTACACAACAAAGCTGGCCGGGATGGATGAAAGTTTCAGGTATGACATAACGATTAGCTACGTATTTACTAGAATAGCATCGTCTGAAAGAGAAGGATTCAAATTAATCACTACTGTAGCTTCCTTTATATCTGGGAGGGTCTGGTACTATCTTTTCAGTTTAACAAATTTATTAAAAGGTAGAAGTTTACATGAGCTACAGCTCTGTAGTCTGCAAAGGTGCTACCAGGCATCTGTTTTTCGGCTACCATACATTAATATAACTTTCCTCCTACAACATTATAAACATGGATGAGTACTGAACTGCGCTGGATTGAATTCCATGGGAATACTTGTAGAAAAAACAGAAATTGGTCTCTGAGGCATTATTTGGATTGGCAAAAAAATATCCAACTTTAAAAATCCTATTTTTTAACCAATCTCATTTTTAAAAATAATAATAATAAACAGATCAGACCAGAACAAAGACATTCTTCATTTCCATGGACTACTTCTCTCCTTTCTGTAGAAAAGCTGAAATTTCCAAGGGTAGGAACTTCTTACTCTTTCTTGAAGGATACATGTATCTTATACTGCTCATTCATCTTCTCTGATGTATTTAAGGAGTGACTCTGCTGCTCTCACATAGCAGAGCACATTTTTTTCCTAGTTACAGAACAAACACTGAGATGAGGACTAGGAAGCAGCTGGGCTGTCAATATTTGAACTCCCAACTGGCATCTTAAAGAATCTCTCCACATCTCATATCATGTTGTATTTTACACATGGATTTATACATAATAGCAGGCTAGGTTATCTAGTACTATTCTATAAAAAATCCCTAAATCTGAGGAAGATTCGAATTACACAAGAGCTTGCTCTTCCAGAGACCATCGTTTGTGAACTGTCCTTAAATACCACTATCCGCTTCTTACTATGCTACAGAGCCCCTGATTATGACATAGTTCATGCAAACAAACTAACTTCACTGCTGACATGGGCTGCCACTTGTTCACACACTCTTATTTTCCTTGGTGACCTCAATCTACCTCTTATAGATTGGACCCTAAACAAATGTTAGAAAATTAATTAATTTTCTATTTTCTTCAAGCTTGCAAACATGTTTTCTTATTTGGCACTTTTTCTTATGGAAATGATACAAACGAATTGTAGAAATCTGAATTATTGAGAGATGATGACAATGTTTAAGATTTTTACCACAAATTTTCAAACAATCATGACAATTATAAAATAGAATGTTGAAAGTTCACACTTTGAAATGTGCATGGATAACCATCATGAGAGAAGTTGCATTGCAAGTGGTTGAGAGTTATGGATTACAGGCATCCATGCATAGAAAACAAAGTGAATTCTCACTCTCCTTTCAATTTTAATAAAGTTTGTGCAAAAGCAGATATCCCCAGAACTCTCAAAAACTACTCAAATATATCTTCACCTCATCTCAATCATAATATTTTCCAGCTCATCAGAAGTTTCTCCACTATAGATCCGGACATAGAATTGTGAAGGGGACACAATGTCCTCCACAAATAATCCAACAAAAGCATTCTTGTCAAACTTAGGGAGACAATAAAGAGTTTCATCTTGAACAGCATCTGGTGGTATTTCTTCTTCCATTATTTCCTGTATAATGTTATCTTTCTTTATGCCTAGATGCTGCAAATGCAAGGAAAGAAAAAAGAATTACCTTCACATAAAACTCAGGACTAATGATCTTGGCTGAAAAACCAATGCAAGGAAACACAAAAGCTATTCTTTCAAATTTTTCATTGTGATGTTTGAGCTTTGTGATGTTTGAGACCTCTTTATATTTGAATTGTGTATACTCCATTATATTACAATACACATATACACAGAAATTTGAATTGAATTACTTGGCCAAGTACAATTAGACACACAAAGAATTTGTCTCCAATGTAATATAGTGTTGCCTGCCTTATTTTTGTAAGTTGGATATAATTTGCAAAAGGTATCCCTACAGTTTCTCCATCATCCAGATTATATCTCCCACCTTCATTTTATATATCATTTAACAAATAGAAAGGACTGCATAAAATAGCATGAACAAATTTAAAAATCTGCATTAAATCAGTGGAAGAATACACAACTTGAAAGATATGAGAATCTTAATATCTAAAAACTCTTCACACCAACATTATCCCTTTTTTTTTCAAGGAAGCAATAGAATTAATTATTGGTTACACATGGGTGCTACTCAGTCTCATTGATGCATCCTCTCCTCTCTGGAATACACTGATATATTTTGAAAAATCCATTGGAGAAGTTGAGCTCTCAGAATTTTTCACTGATTACATTATTTCAATTGTAAATTCAAGAAGGAATGATGAGACATTGCTGTTCAATTTTTCCAAAAGATATGTTTAAGGATCTTGGAAGTATTGATTTGGAGTTAAATTATCATTAGTCTAAACAATCATTTTATTCCTTTTTATCTAATTTAATTATTGGGTAAGCTAAATTAGTACATGGAAATAGTAATGGATTTTATGGGACTAAAAAAGGTACTCAGCATAGATAAGGTTAAGGACCTTGCAACAGTTGATTGTCCATATTAATAAAAGCTCTATCGGTAATAGATAAAATGTGTTTTCTCTGCAGGATCAGATTCAGAGTCTGGTAATTTTCATGATCCATTTTTGTCCCTTAGAAACAAGTAGCCTCTGTGAGTTATAACATTTTTTTCCTAGCTAAAAGCACCTAAACTATGACATACGCACACAAACATCCCAGGATAGATTATAGCCTGGCTTCAGTTAATCATGATAAGTATTTAGCAGAGTATCCTTGGTGTCAAGGATTAATACAGCAGACGAAAGTAGTGTTCAGATTATAGCAGTGAGTATAGAACCACAGAAGCACAGCAGTTGAAGTGCAAAGTCTTTATATACAGTGATGTAAACACAGTCCAAGTTCCATTCCAATATCATATGCAGTTCATCCATCAGTAGATTAGCTTACTAACCATTCTTGTTCAGTAGATATGACAGCAATACATCATCTTCAATACATCCATGCATCAATGGAGAAATATAGTTACAGTGTTGAGGATATTTGCCAAATAGTAGAGTAGCATAGTAGAAGCCTAGCAAACCAGTAACAGCATTCCAACAGCACAAACAGACATTCTAACAGTGCTAGCATGTGCTCTCTGGCTTCTTACTATATAACACTCTTGCTTCCTGTAGCCAATCAGCATCGTGGCTACAAGATAGTGCTGAGTCATTTCTGACTTGCAGCCATATACGGTAAACCAATAAGTTATGTTTCTTAAAGAAACCTAACAAATCATGTCTTAATACATTCTCATTTGGACTACAGACAGCCTTTGGAAGTGCATTAGCAATGTCATATTATTAAAAATACGATTGAAAAATATGAATATGCAGTACTGGTACTTCAATAGCTCCATTCCATTTTGGGACCAATTTAACATCCTTCTTTTCCTCATTTTGCGGCTTCATCTCTAGTAAGATAAACGTAAAAGGTTCTCCCCTTGCCTAATGTATTCGTTTTCCAGTTCTAGGGAGCAGTGATCATTTCCATTACAAAGCCGAAGAGGCAGCTCTGTCCGAAGATATTTCCATGGTCATGTGGCTGGCATGTTTAAACGCCGAAGGAGCATGGAATGCTGTTCCTTCCCACCAAATTGGTCCCGATTTTTACTTGATTTTTAACAATGCTTCAAAACTTTAGGTGGCAGAAGCTGGGACAAGAATGGGAGTTCACTCCGTTACCGCGCTAGGGATTCGACCGCAAACTGCTGACCTTTTCTATCGGACAAAGTCCGAATCTTAACCACTGAGCCACCACATTCCATTTTCATCTCTAGTACAGAGTACCAAAAGATTACTTCTCTGTACAAATGAATACTAGATCTTGAGTTTTCTTTAGAGGCCCCAATGACTGCCATTGGGTACAGCAACTGATAAGTGGTGGTGCATAGTAAACACCGTCCCAGAAATTTATCTGGTACCCTTGTTATTATCATTTTGAAGTCAGGCAAAGCCATTTTTATTTTCTCTGCCTTTTCAGTTCTTGGATTTTATTGCTATTATTGCTCTGTGCAATTTTGGTTATATTACACTTATTTAAAGTTAAATGCTCTTTTATATATAAACATAAATCATTATTATAACACTGTACCGGCATTACCATCTTTGTTACTACATGGAACTCAGTCTCCAGTTTCATAGAATCCTCAGAAGGGGAATCCCAAGTGGGCAGATCGTGCTCTTCAGTGGCCTCCTGGTATGCTAATAAATCAGACTGAGAAATCTTACCATTTCTTTGTTCATCTGTAGGAACAATATAGATTTATATTAGAACACACAGAAATTTTCACATGAAAATAAGGAAAATTTTGTACTCAAAAATGCTGTACAATAAATATTGGCCAAAGAACCCCATTATAAACTATACATTTAGACAACACTGCTTAATCTGGCTGATTAATTTTAATTTTAATTAATTTTAGAGAGGAAAGCTTCTCTAATAAATATCATAAAACCCCTTGTTACCTTTAAAGTCCTTCGTGACTTGGGACCAGGTTATCTGAGGGACTGTCTCTTACAGTCACATCCACCCAACCCACTACAGCGGGGAGGCAAGGAATGTTGCAGGTCCCATCCCCTAAGGAGATACATCTGGCAGGACCCAGAAGAAAGGCCTTCTCCCTAGTGGCTCCTTCCCTCTGGAACATTCTATCTCTCGAAATTAGATTGGCCTCCACTCACACTCTTTTGGAAAGCTCTTAATATAAGGTTCTCCAAAGGGCTCGGGGAACCCAGAGTAGGATAGAGCCCATTAAATGGCTGGTATGAGTGTGTATTGTCACAGGGTGGGGGGTATTGTTTTATTATTTTTATTTATTTTATATTGTGTTTTTATTTTCTGTAAGCCACTTTGAGTCCTGTGATTGAGTAGATGGAAATATAAATTTTCCAAATAAATAAATTTTACTACTTGTATAATAATGGAGACATCCATGCTGGAATTAGAATTGTTTTCAACAGAACAAACGGATACACGTTGCAACTTCCCATTGTAAACATATACACAACATATTGTGTGCCCAGAACAGTCACTAACTCAATTTTCAATTTAATGGCACACTGAAACCATAATTCAATCCAGGTTCTTCAGCAACTGGAAAAAGTGCATCTATACTATAAGAATGTAGGTAAACATTTTTATTAATTACATTGCAAATATTTAAATACTTAATTAAAAAATCTATATAATTAAATTAAGTGAAGGGGCCCATTTTTCTGAAAGATTTTTGCACCTAGGATTTCCGCTTACCATCTGGTAAGCTTTGTGAATCAATGTCAAAGATGAGCCAATCTTTTTCTCCTTCTCTGCATTCAATACGGAGAACATCATTAAGGGCACCAATAAGTTCCATCAAATTTAAGAAACCCAGCTTTCTTACTGCCAATTTTTCATGAAAATACTCCTAGATAAGGACAAAAAAATATTAGAAATCAAAATAGAAATCCATGGCTAAATTTACAAGAATGATTAAATGAGAAATTAGTTAACTTAGCTAACATTAGAAAATGAATTTGCATACCAGGATCTAAAGTGACAACTGAATAACAAACCTGTTTTGCTTTTACTGTTGCTATATTATTTCCAAATAAAAATTCACAACATACAGGAAGAAGTATATGAAACCAAGACTTATGAGCCTCAGTGTCTCTGCGCCTGGCATTATCTGCATGTACACTGTCAGGTGATGGTATGTATTTACTGTTTTTTTATACTAGAAATCCATGTAGTGGGGTTAAATATTGCACTAGTCTATAGTATATACTCTCCTATTTATTCCAACAGTTGTCGTATAGAATGAGAGAAAGAGAATGCTTGCAGGCGCAAAAGGCAGTAAACAAAAGTAAATCTGAATAAACAATCACTACCTCAAATTCTCCAGGTAACTTGGAAGCATGGAGGCCATTTGGGTACTGGGATACAATCTTAAAAATAAATCACAGAGCGATTGTTAAGCTTATTTACAACTTTGGCCCAAGTAAATAAGTAAAAAACTTATCTAAGCAAATTTGCTATTGTGGGGAAAATTAGAGGATGGGAGCATTATGTATGCTGCTCAGAGCAGCATTATGTATGCTGCTCAGAGCAGCATTATGTATGCTGCTCTGAGTACAAATAAAAGTAGGATATAAATGATGATGATGATAATTTACTTGGAACATCTTACAGCCCATGATGATACCTATAATCCCATCAAACAACATCTTCTTAACCCAGGTGCTCCAGAAAGATTCAATAGGTGGATAAAAATGCCAAATCTAGTCTAAATATCTGGCTGACTGTGCAACTTAATAGTGGATCACAATAATACTGTTATGGATTTGGCACAAATCCGCCGTGGTAGTCCCAGTGGTTATCAGCACACTGGGTGCAAGTCCTGGTGCACTTTCACCAGTCTTAAAAAAAACTGAGTAGGGTACTCTTTTGTTCAAAATGCACCTATAGAAATTTCCAGAACTCATATATAATTTCTATGGAAAGGATATGTGAGATCCAAATAGCAAATGTAAGAGATATCCTAGATCAGCGGTCGCCAACTGGTGGGCTGCAGCCCATTGGTGGGCCATAAGAAAATTTTGGTGGGCCGCAGAGAAATCTCACCCCCAGAGCACCCCTCCAAAGTAATTAATCCAGACTGTGCAGAAACAGAAGGCTGTTCAGTCCACATGGCCCATGGGAACTCTCCCCGCCCACTCACTCCTTACCCGGCAAACTTGTCTGCTAAGTTGCTATTTTTTCTTTTTACAACCATCATCTGTTCTGCTGTGCCGGGAGATTTAGAAATGGTTGGATTTCTTGCTTTCTAACTAAGCACAGCCGAACCTCCCTTAGGACTGAAGGTTTGCTTACAAGCAAATTCAGTGCAGACTCACGGCAAGCAAATTTGAAAGACTGAGCTAGCTGATGGCAGATAGATAGACCACTGAATGATGCTGTGAGCAACTCAATCTGCCTGCCTGCTTTGCCTGATTTTGGGTAAAAGTTGCTCTTTTTTATAAAAAATTCAATATTTATATAAATATTTATAATATTTACATATAAGTCATGCCTAGCCAATCACATGAGGACTAAGCCACACCCACAAATTAGGCCACGCCCACAGAACCAGTTAGTGGTCCCTAGGATCTAAAATTATGAGTTTGGTGGTCCCTGAGGTCCAAAAGTTTGGCAACCCCTGTCCTAGATGGTGAAACTGAACCAAGACTTGCTTAAAAAAACTAAATAAAATAAACCCATCTATGAAATATATATCAAAAAAGATACCTATTGAAGTTATATGTTAAAAGAGCTATTTATTGATGTTAAAGAAATTTCAATTTTGTTAAAGAAATACATCAGAGAATTATATATAACAAAAGAAAAATATTAACATTTTATAAAAGATTTTAAAAATAATGGTTTTTAAAACAATTGTTGGATTTTGTTAAACAAAGATTTGAGGAAATTATGAGAATTTGCAAACAAATATTGCTTGTATGTCAACTGATACTATTGTATCAAGGAATTTAATATCCTTTCAGTGATAGATGTAGAAATGTTTGCTGTTTGTTGCAAGGAGGCAAATTGTTGGGAGGGAAAGGTCGAAGGATGGGGGCCGGCAGGTAGGCAGGGTTTCGGCAACATTCCCTGTATAAGACAGACATTTCAATCTACTTTGGGGGGGGAATGCATCTTATACACTGAAAAATACAGTAGTTTTTTCCCCACTAAATTTGAAGCATTTCGCTTTATCCCTGAATGGATCCTATCTATGTTCTCTGGGTTGGTATCCTCCAAATAGAAGCAACAACCAAACAGAATAAGTACTTACAGTTTTAATTTTTTCTTTAAGTTCTGAGCTGACTATTCCTCCAGGTCCTTTTTGGGACAGGGCAATCGTCATTTCTTTCTTGAGCTTTGGGGGGAAAGCAAGTTACTCAGAGTGAAAGGAAGTACAAGTGCTTATAAAAAAACACTTTTGTTTTTGCAAAATTCTAAAATAAAAATCTCAAGTATTTTATGAAAAAAAAAAATTAAAATTTGCACTAACCATTTACAATAAAAACAAGTGTTTAAATGTATGCATTAATCTAAAACTTAATTTTAATGAAGAGACTTGGCTAAGAAACCTGTTAATACCTGTTGTAACAAAGATTCAGATCTTTGTTAAAATTTAATACTTTCTATACATAATTAATACAAAGCTAATAGAAAGAAATTTAAAGTTATGTAAATCAGTATACTAGTTAATTAGTAATTAATAGCATTTGTTGGTTGAGGGGAGAACATTAAGGTACAACTTTTGGATTGCAGTGATAAGCAGGTAGAAAGGAACTTTCTTTTCAGGTATTTTTTAACTCTTTCCATTTTTATGTGAGGTAATAATATTGAGAAGATATTATTTCTATTAATCAAATGTAGATTAGTTAGATATATGTTTAAATTAGGCTGAAATTTGAAGAGAAGGGCTTACTCAAATGAAATTTATATATGCAAGGTAACTTTATTTCAACATCCATTTACTTTAGTATTCTCTCTCTCAATAATTATTTTAAAACTTTATATTAAAAAGTTGTATATATATTTCTCTTCTTTTTGTAAGCTGCCGAGAATAAATTGTTCATACAAAATGTGAACATTTTTGTAATAAAGCAGAAATAAATGTTGAAAGCTAAACTAGTAATGCCTCCTACCTTTTAGCCCAGGAATAATTAAAAAACAGACTTATTCTCTGAATATTGTGTGGCACCCCAGAACTTTTCTTGATTGCTTAAAAAGATAGGATTTAGGATCCTTACACTGTGCAAGGATGTTTACAGATAGATAATCCAATGTCCATAAGGATTCTCACATTACCTTATATTAACCATTTAATCTTCACAGATTAAATGTAAACAACTTCTAGAACCCCGTGGATAAAGGTGAATGATGCTAAAGATGTACTGTAATTCAGCATCAGAAACAGCACCACAGCTTTTCCACTACTGATATCAATTTGAAGTGTTAACTTTTTTTGTCAATGGCTGTATGTCTTCAAAGATAACAAACTGGCAGAACTTAAGCCAGCAGTACATGCAGCAAGGTCCCAAATATCTGGAAATACCTACTAAGACCATTTAAAATACCTCCCCCCTAATGATAAGGATGGGAGTTTATGGGAATCCACTTCTTGGCCAAAGCAATTTTTAAATAGCCAATTCAAATAGAACATAAGAGACACTGATATATAGAAATAAATGAACAGATAAATATTTCTTACTTTGATTGCATTAATCTGCTTGATTTATGAAAAATGGACAATACTATAAATCAAGAGTGGGACTTGTTCATTTGGATTATAGCTGCATTGGAAAGTTATATGTATACGTACATACACACACACACGATTTTGGCTGAGAGTAATATTTAAAATTGATTTCACAGTCAGTTTCTGATGATTTGCTGTATAAAATGAAAAGGCATTCCATGATAGAGAATTTCTATGATCTAAATGCATCCTTCATTACAGTCATCTCTATGGTATACTACTTTTACTTCTTACTTGTCCTATCCTCACCTCAGTTCTCACTTTTGAACTTTCAACTAGTTTCATCTGTATTTGCAAATCATCAGATTTCTGGTCTGTAATTGAACACAGAACATCCATAGGTAGGACTGGAGAAGGCATCTTTGCCACAGATTCTGGTACAGCAACATGCAAAGTTTGCTTTGTTTCACATGACTCGACTGCCATTTTGCCTTAAGAAAGCCAGGATAAAAATGTCAGCAGTAATTACACACAATTACATTTTCTATTTAAAGCCAGTCAATGTTTAAGTTCTAAGCAGCAAAATTTCTCTAGAAGAACACAGTTGGGACAATGAACATATGCAGATTCATGTCTGTATCAATATATATGTCATGATATGCATAAATCTAACCAACCAACCTTCCAACAAAAGCTATTGTAATAAATATACCTTTATTTGCCTTTACCTAAGTTAATCTTCCTATTGTGAATCTAGTCAGCTGCTGTAAGCTTCAACCTAAAGAAGCACTAAGCAATTCTATTATTACTATTTCTCCTCCAGGTACAGCCAAGAGTGCTTGTATTTATCATCTCAAAGAAAGTATATGCTCGCAGAAGGGAAAACATCACCACAGCCTCAATCATTACGGTATATATTTTCCAGCAAAGTGTGATAAATATATTCCAGTTGAATATAAACATTCACATTTCAGTTGAATAAAAATAAACACTGTCTTACACTCTGTCATTTCTGGTTGCTTCATAAGAGAGTGTTCTTTTAAGGTCATCAGAGAACCCGCTCTTGTTTGCACAATTTGAATAATATCAGAAGCTGCATTCAGCACTTCAAACATTGAGAAGAATCCATAACGCACAAATTCAAATTTGCGTCCAAAGCGTTGGGTAAAGGCTTTTTCAAAATCTGAGAGCAAAATTGGAGAAAATCTCAGCATTTCCTTCAGCTCACTTTTTATAACAGGAGGCAGAGTAGGAAGACCTCCCCCATGCCGAGGCAAACTCAGAGAATGTTTGGGGTGCAAAGGCACTTGAGAGCAAAAGGTGGAAGGCAAAGAGAAATTCCGATTATGTTTGGAATGCTGTGGCTTAGATCTGCTCTTTTGTCTGGCAACCAAGCTTGCAATCCTTTTAGTAGATTCATCAGCAATAGCTGAAAGACAGAAAAAATGATGTTCTATTTTCACAGTACTAATTCCTACAGTTTGCATTCTGCAGGCACAGATATTTTTCAAATTTTTACAGGTCATAACCTCCCACTCTTAAGTCTAGATTTTTTGAACTTTTTAAAACAAACACTCCCACAACTTTCTACTTAGTTTCATTTGCAATTTTCTCTCCCACCTTTTTTGGGCTTTTGACCTTTACAATTCACGTTTGAACTGCTTTGAAAGCCCTTATTAGCTGAAGATAAAATCATGATTTTAAAAAAGAGTAGAGGAAAATACAAACTATTTTCAATCTATTAGATGCACAACACAGTTTGGTAAGAACCCTGCTACTGTTTGCTGGTCATAATGATCAAGGCTTGTAAGGTATCACAAGTCTAAAACGCTGTACATATTTAAAAATATCCACATACTTCTTAAACATTACTTTTACCAGATTAAAATCAAACCCACCTTTGAGAATAACAGAACCATCTCCTTTTGGAGATATGTGAACAGTATCAGGCATGTCCTTCACAAGTTCCATAACAGAATGGTAACCCAACATACGCAATGGCAGCATTTTTCCTATCATAAACTTGTACTCTTGTTCTAATTGACAAGGGGTAAGACCTTTTTTGATAGGTGTCAATAGTGACCGCACTTCTTTCTTCAGTGAGTTCATTTGTTGTTCTTGATCTGTCATGTTTACACTGACAAAATGAAAAAGACAAAAAATAGTATTTCCTATGATAGCAAAACCAAAAATGCCATAAAACTTTACCTGTGGTTAAGATGCAATAGAAGAACACAAATACAGATAACCTTAATTTAACAAACACTCATTCAGCAACTATTCAAAGTTACAGATGGGGCTAAATGAATGGTATTTAGAACTGGTCCTTGAGATACAGTCTGCCCTGCATTCACATGAAATTATCTATGTGCTTGGTAACCAACTCACATGATAATTGCAGCATCCCACAGTCAATGGTCACTTCCAATCTTCATTGCTGAACTTTCCACAAGCAAAGTCAACAGAAAAGTAAGCAAGAATGGTCACAGGTCACCTAGTAAAGTCACACTAAGCCCTATCATTCTTACAACAGCCAACTGCACACCTGCCCATGCCTGGCAACAGCTCTATTCTTTTTGCAAGCTGCCTTGAACTCACCTAATAATTCATTTTTTTCACTTAACAATGGCAATGAGGAGTGCCAGGATATAACCATATTGCTTAGCAATCGAAATTCTCATCCCAATTACCATTGTTAACTAAGGATTATCTATAGTAGTAAGCAGTAGTTCTTAGTATAAGCCACTATTACAACTTCTACTAGTAGAACTATAATAGAGAAACGCCAGAATATAGTAGTATCTTTTTGATAGTGATCAAAAAGACGATAATATCTTTTGAAGCCCATCTCAACTCTAAAGAAAAAGTCCCATTTAAAAGAAAATCAATTTGCTTCAAAAAAATTCCTTTTTTTTAGCACTACGAGTACAATCTAACCATAGTTCTCTCCTTCTGAAAATAAATATTTTTACTTGTGTTGAATATTTCTATTAAAAGTCTATACATTCTAAATATCTTTAAGTATTATTATAAAGGTTCTGGAACATAATACTCTTATTACTCTACTACCATAGTATGCTATGCTATAAAACATAACTGATTTGGGAGGGGGGTTGGTATAGAGCAGGGGTATCAAACTCACGTTGTCACGGTGTCGTCACGTGACGTATGCGACTTTTTTCTTCTTCGCTAAACCGGGTGTGGGTGTGGCCAGCGCCTGATGCATCCACGAATTTGACAACCCTGGTATAGAGGAAAGACAATATTGAATGAAAAAGCATATTTACATCATTTGTAAGCACAGCATTCTATGAGCAGACCACATAGGGAAGAAAAGGTTTTATACAAAATTCCATGTGAAAAGTTGACATCACTCTTGGATCTCCATTATATTAGCTACCATTTTTAAAACCCTGCCTGAAGTGATTGGATGGATGTGTGTGTGTGTACACACACACACATAAAATGAGCACCAAAAACTCCAAATTATTTATTAAAACAATGAAACAAATATATTAAAGTATAAAGCTGTAGATCACTCAGTAACCTTAAACTGAGCATACATACTTTTGTGAGCCACCATTAATGGCTCACTTGTTTGTATTTTAAATCTGATTAAACTTTCTTCATTAGGTACATTCATTCTGTAGAATGGCTTCTATAGCTGTATTTATAACATTTGTATATTTATGTGTATAATGTTTATGAAAAAAATCTTGAGCATTAAGATTTTTTACTGATTCATGTTCTACTCCCTCTTGCCAAGAGCTTAGGATAGACGAAAGAGTTTTTAAAAAATAACCTGTTCAGCTTCAGATCACCCCACTCTACACTTAATTCTGGCCAAAAATTACAAGAGCATGCCCCCGTGCAGCCATATTTACATGATGTCACACTTACTAATTTTCTGGCTTTGCACAATCAACTGCGGTAAAAACTGTGGAATGAATTCATATGATAAAACTAAGCCAATATTTAGCCGACTGTAACTGAGTTTCTTTACTGAGGTGAGAAGCTCGTAACTGGAACTGCGGTGGTAGATTAAGAGGCAGCTTTTCAAACATGCACGTGGGTTCCACAAAACTGAACGCTCTTCATCCCCCGCCCCGCGCCGAAAGCCTCTTATGCAATTCTACATTTTTTTTTTTTCTGAGAAGCAACTCCAAATTGAAGTTAATGGCGTTGGCTCTCAAGGAGGACTCTTCGAATAGTACCGTTGAAGCCAATACTTCCCGCAAATAAGCAGTTCTACACTTGGGAGGTTTGTCTGCGGATGTGTCTGGCTGCGGGGATATTCCGCCAAGGCAAGGTCCCGTCTACAAATTTCGTTTGCTTGGCTTTTCTCAAGGTTTACAATCCTCCTCTCCCAAAGAACTTCCCACCTGCTCCCGTAGCGACGCCTTGGTTTTAAGCGTCTGAAAGACTTCCACAACCAACACTCGGCCCGCTCCGAAGGCCTTCGCTGCCGCAGGCTTCGCCCGGACTCGAACCCAAAGCCAGCTGCGCACGCTCAGTTCGGGAGCACGCGCGGGACCCTCACGGTGCAGCACGTTCGCTCAGCTTCCTTTCTCAAGGAAAAAAGTAACCTGGAGGGTGCAGCTTCTCCCTTTTATATATATTTTAACAGAGCGGATTCTCTGGTTTAATATGTATGTATGTATGATTATATTATTGGGGCTTAACAGGGTGTTGTTACACAAAGTATATACTTATTCCCCTGCCTCTGCTGATAAGGATAGAGCCGGGTGGTGTAGTGGCAATTACAAGTGCCTCACATGTAATACTTCCCTGGTTCGAATCCCAGTAAGGGTATGGCTAGCTGAAGAGAGCTACTAACTAGCTCGAAATAGATCTATCTTAGTCTCCCTTATTTATTATTTAATTATCAGCTTAAAAACCTTACACATACACATATATATAAATTGCTGCCAGCAATTTGGCAGTTCGAATCTCACCAGGCTCAAGCTTGATTCAGCCTTCTATCCTTCCAAGGTCTGTGAAACGAGGACTTGGATTGTTTTGGGGTTAGGGTTAGGATTAGGGTTAGCAATATACTGACTGTAAAACTGACTGTAGAGCACTGTGAAGTGGTATATAAGTCTGCTATTATTAATTATAGCTTATCAAATTGTTTTTGAATCCTAGCAACCACGCAGATAGATAGATGTAGATGTTGCATATGCTTAGGGAAAATGTGGGTGTGGGTGTGTAAAAGTATAAACAAAATTCCCTTCCCACACATATTTTGTGTCTTCCTCAATCTGGAGTCTTCTATCAGTGGCCTGGAAGTTGGAGGGATCTGCGCAATCTCTTAGTTGTTTGTAGCACTGAACTCTTCTGGATAGAGAGCTCCAATGTCCTGGGATCTGTTGAAGCCACTCTCCTACTTTAGGAGGCACAGCTTTGAGTGCTCCTACCACCACTGGGACCACTTTGGCCTTTACTTTCTACACACTCTCTAGTTCTTCCTTCAGGCTCTGATAGTTTTCTACCTTTTTATACTCCTCCTTCCTGATGTTGCAACTCCTGTCTATTAGTGCTGGTCCTTGTCTTCTACCACAATGTCTGCTTGATCAGTCAGGATCTGCCTTGTCTGTCTGAATCTGGAAGTCCCACAGGATCTTAGCTCTTTTATTCTTAATGACCTTCTATGGAATCTCCCATCTGGACTTGGGAGGGTCTAGGCCATACACTTCAGCGGTTCCTGTACACAATGCCTACTTGCTTGGTTGTGCCTCTCAGTGCATGCTTTTTCCTGCCTGTGTCTTAATATCCTTCCATTATGTGTTGGACTGTCTTTGAGGCCTCTCTGCAGAAACTGAACAGCAGATCCTGTCTAGTGCGGTATATTCCTGCTTGTATAGATTTTGTGCTTAATGCCTGCTCTCATGCTGCTATGTTCAATGCCTCAGGTTGACTTTTTGGCCAGTCTTTTCTAGCCATTGGAAGGGTTTCCCAATGAAAACCAGCTCAGCTGTTTGTTAATATAATTTTTAGCATCATCACTACTTTGTTCTCTTAACATTAGGCCATATCTGAGAATGTCTCGCAGTGTTGGAAGTTCAGATGGTAATAAGTCTTCCCATCCCACTTAAGTTGCTCATATGAGTGAATGTTCCCAGTCTTGTTCTTTTTAGAAGCTATTATAGAACACTCACAGGAAACAAGGCCAGCAGTAATAACAGTCTCAGACAAAATAGTGTTTAACAAAAAGAGAAAAACAGCTGAGCCTATGAAATGAAAAATAAAATGTTAAAAAGTTATATTTATGTATTTACCAAGTATATCTAAATTATATTAAAATAACAAAAATATCTTTACAATCCCCAAGGTATGTCACAAGTTTTGAGCACCCCTAATGTTTGGCAATTGAAAGTTTAAAATTTGGACACACCCTGCACCCTGCAGGATCTTGTCATTTCTCTGCTTGATCTTTCTCCCGTATCCCATATCTTCCATATCTCCCATATCTTCTGCGCAGACATTCCCCCAGCAACTAATCTTTGGGTGCCATCTTACTGATATATTCCTGGATGCTCTGGATTTTATCCAGGACAGTGGTTTTGATACCAAATCCTGCTCTTTTTCCATCTGGAGTACAGTCCCTGGGTGTTGGGTTTGGAGTGGAAAGCTCTGTACATTGAGAGATGCTTCTGGGTCTTCTAATTGGCACCCTCCAGTTCTTTTCAACCCCTTCTTCTGCCTTAGTAGCAGAGGGGTTCTGCCTGAAATCTGGTTAAAGGCCACTTATTCCTATACTTCTTTTTCCCTTCCATGTAGGTCAAGTTGTATTGGTTGCTTTCCTTTTTAGTTAGGTTGGTTAGGTTAGGTTAGGTTGAAGGTGCTGTGAAGTCATTGTGGAATGACCTTTTTTCCACCACAGTCAACAGCATGTGTAATTTGTGTTAAAGAGTGGAGAAGGAAAAACCATCTTTGTCAGGTTTATCCAATTATGGATCTCAAAGCTGACCTTTAAGATACATTTCTAAATGCATTCTTTTAATAATTCAGCAAATAAATGCACATAGTTTCCACCTGCAAATCCTTTTCAAAATTGCCTTAAATCAGTGTTAAAAGTAATAATATGAGGAAATGTTGAATTTACCAAGAATTCTCTTTCTGGGTGTTAGATTACCATTTATAGTGTTTCTCTTTTCTGAAAACAGCTGAGCTCCATTCTGGAGTTGCATTTAGGTAGCTTGGTGGGATGCAAAGATTGGAAGTAGGTGATATGCAAAAGCTGTTGTGAAAGTAAACATCTCTAAAATTCCTGCTACATAACTGCAGCAAAATGAAAATGTAGCAGAGCTCAACATTCCAATACATTCAACCATGTAAAGAAGCATGAGAAACACCAGCTTCATGATCAGAACAAGTACAGCTTTCATCCCTTGGAATTTCCCAGTATATCTACTCATTTTTCCTTTAAAATCACTATAGTAGTAATAATTGATGTAATAGTTATCAAATATATATATATCCTTTGCCAGACAGTAAATTAGAATATATATGGACAAGCCCTGATATTATAATAACTCAGCTCTCAGTTACACCCAACTGTATTTTAAATAATTCCTTAGTGCATTTAAATGGATATTCAGATTAAATTGAGCTTAGATTCATGAAATGTATCAGTTGAGTACCAGCTGAATTGTTTGCCAACATTTTTTTTAAAGAAATGAACAAAACTACCTTTTAACTTGCTTTTAAACAAAGTACTTGAGGGGATTAAAAAGTGAATCGTTTGTTCTTATGCTTATAATAGCCTAGTGGCACAGATTTCTAATTACAAAGGAATCCAAGTGAGGAAGAAAAACATGGATTATTGCCTCCTTAAATTCACTTTTTCTTCTTTTTCACCATCAGCATTTCAGAATGAGTAGTATTAACAACACTAATTAAAAAAACTAATCTTACACATGGACAGTGGAATCTCGATGTAATGGAAATAACAAGAATGAATGAATTGTAGTGTAGAAAGTTAGCACCCACCCCTCTCCTAGAAGAATGAAATATTCTAGGAAAAATTAAAAAGGCAGAATATTATACCTCCCTGGATGAGAAAAGGAGAAACATGCTCTTGAAGGCAACCCCACCTTTGTTAATAGCTCCAGAAAGTCAAAATACATCTTATCTACAACACAAAAGACCTTCAGCTCCAGGGTGATAGGATTAGCCCTCGCTCAGGTCCAAACAAGAACAAATCCATTCAGCTATAATAAGAATTGCCCAAAGCCCCTTCATTACATCACCTAGCAAGATTCAGCCAATCCTGGGACTCAAGACAACCTACAAAGTTACCCCTGCATGGCCCCATGGGAGTCTCACAACCAATCAGGATACATTTCTTGCTACAGGAACAGGAAGTAAATTCAAAGCCTAACAGAGGTTATAAATCTCTCTCCCTCTCTCAGCCATGCACTCTTTTTTGCCTTGGACTTCAAAACCATGTGGTCCTGTCCTCCATTAAATCATCATTCCAAATATCCTCCATGTTTCCAGTATCTTTCTCCCCACTTGGAACTGAATCCAGATGGACATTTCTGCCAATGGTAGTTCTAATCCGGACAGAGACTTCATCACCTTCAAATATTTTGCACAGGAGTGTTGCTCCCACATCCTTCATCACTGGTCATATTGGCTGGGACTTCTGGGAGTTACTATTCAGCAATTTCTAGCAGATTTTCTCACCATTGCTTTAGTATATAATTGCCTGCTGAGACACATATTTGATGTCAAGAACAGAGAAGAACATTAGTCTGTTTATGTACATCAGATTATCATATGTTATCCCATAATGGGATATATTTGCAAATAAAATACAAAAGACTGTACTTCAACAGTTCTCTCAAATATCAGAGTTTTAAATTAAATATACATTGTAAAACCAGTGTATTAAAACAATTTTAGATAAATTTTGCATGTATCAAGAATGAAAGAAGTGACTATATTCACAGCAGCACTGGTGTGAAAACTACTGTAACATTTTTTGGTTTCCCATCTGTACAATAGTGGAACTGTCATTTGGGACATTACAAGTAGTCCTGGACTTACAATGGTTGCTTAGCAACTTCAAAGTTATGATGGTCCTCCCCAGGGTATTCATGACTTGGTTCTGAAGTTCTGGCAATGGCTGCCATCCTTACCCCATAGTCACATGATCACACATTGGGTGCTCAGCAACAAGTCCGCATTTATGGCCATTTGCAGTATCCAGCACTGCTGTGACTGTTTTACAATGCTTTTACTGAAAACCATTATTTACTTCCAGTTTTTAGCAAAACTGGCCCATTGCAAACCATACATTAATGACCATAGTATATTTGCTTAATGACTACAGCTGCCATATTATAACCAGGGGTGGGATTCTCTTGGTTTGGACCAGTTTGGGCAAACCCCTAGCTGCGATGATCAGCTGGCTCCGAGCTGGTTTGATCCAATTGTCATGTGGGCCCACTCGCCTGCCCCTCCGCTGTACTCATCTATATCTGCTCAGCTGATTTGCATGGCAGAGCTGATTGCCACTGCCTCAGCTGTGTTACTTCCCTAAGGTAATATTGAAGATAAGTAATTGTGATAGTGGTGCATTTTTCCAGTTACACTGGGAGAATCCTACCCCTGGTTATAACTGCCGCACTCGCAAAGTGACCAACACAAAAAAGATAATAAAATCGGATCAGTCAAGTGGGAATTCATTTTACAATCATCATGACTTAATGACTATGATGGGCAGTCTCCATTACAGTTGTGAGTCAGGTAGTTACCTGATACAGGTAATTTGCCTGTATTAACACCAAGATCCATCAAATCAGGATATTTATGAGAGAGAACTGCTATTACTTTCCAGGGACAATCTTATTTACTACTCACTGATATAGTAGTAGAAGTCCTAAAGCCATACATAAAAGAGATAATGACCTAAATGATGATTAAAAAGTATGGCTGTTTAACTCTTAAATGGTATTGCATTCCTCTGGAGAGAAGAGGGATTTGCAGCCTGTGAGTACATTCTGAAGATTACACTTAGTTCATTTCCTAGTATATTCTAGAATCTATGTATTATACTAGCAAAACTGACATTCATTGATTTGGGAATTGTTCTAGAAGGAGATCTAGCCAGCAGCTCTTTATAGAGAATTTTGCTTCCGTATCACTCCTCATCTTGTAAGATCTGGATGTCCTGAATACAAATAAGGGAAAGTAATTTGGCTATGGTTTTTCCTTACAATAATAAGCTTGCATTCTCAGTTTGCTCTATAATATATCATGCTGCATTGCTGCAGCCTACCTTTCCATTCTTACCATACTTTCTGAAATTCAGGATTGCTGTGACTGTCCAGTAGCTCCCTGCCTAAGAATGAAAATTCTTCTCTTGCATTATACTTTCCCGCCCTCTCTCCCTCCCCTTTGGCAACATAAATTTCTAGGCAGCACAGTCTCCCACCTTCTCATGTAGAGCTGCTTTCTACAGTGCAGACAACACAATGAGTGATGAAAAAAGGTCTCGGAGCTCTTCTAGAGAGAAGCATGGGAGAAGCAGAGAGAAGTCATCTTCAGGGAACAAAAAAGAGAAGATGGCACACAGAAAGAAAGCCAGCAAAGAGAGGCAGCAATCCAATCAGAATAAATTTAAAAAGGACACCAAAAGCACCCTTCAAGCAGGCAACCAAATCCATACTTCCACAGTGGTTGATGTGGATGATGTGGTGTCATTTGATGAAGAAATGGAGGTGATGGCCTTGCTTGAGAGCGAGAAGCAGGAGGAAGGTAAGGGAAGAAAATGGGGCACAACACCAGTAAATCATCCCCCCCGACAGGTCCGTCTCCTGAAGAGAACCTAGTTTAAGAGATCTTAGATCTACAATCCTTAAAGCCCACATATCTTTTATGAGGAAAAGGAACAAAGACAAACAAACCAATCTGGATTGTTAAAATCCAGGAAGCATTAGAAGACAGCAAGGAATTAAATGTTGTCTATCTCTTGCATATTTTCTTATCTGGTAGACCTACTCTGTAAATCATGTTTATTTAAAGACGGCAGGGTGATATAAATATCTTGAATTTATCTGTCCTCTCCCTTGTAGATAGCAACCAGCTCTGAGAAGTGGCAAAATGTAAAAGGACTAAATTCTGTAATATATCATGAGAATTTAACAAGGGAGGAGATCTTGTAGTAAACATCATCACTTCCTAGTTGCTTTCTGTTTTAAGACAACATGACCAAAAGAAATCAACAAAATTATTGCAAAGTTATTAAGATGAGCATCCTAAAAGCAAAGAAAATACAAAAGCTACCTAGCAATGTTAATAGTTAGCCTCCCAGGGGCAAATATTAGTGCAGTATAGAGCACAAGCAGAAATTCTGAACATTAGTTTCAGTGAATGTAAAATTTAGTGTGTGTTTAAAATGGGGAATGTATGAAAGTTTCGGACTTCAAATTTGACTCAAAGTGATAGTCATTTGATCTGTGATGTGCTTCTTCCATTGAGAAGACTTGATGCAAAGCTTCAGATTGGTAGGTCTCAGCTTCTATTTTAATTTTTCTTCTGTAATCTTTTTCTTGGAAACCTCAGGAAATTAGGCATCAGTGAGACCTAGCTATTAGACATTCACTAGAGATTCAGAAGAAGCCTAATAATTAGGTTATTGATGTTTTGACTTTGGCTATATTTCTGCAGATTTTTCATTTTTCAGCATGTGGAAGAGTGGGTTTTTTTGATTCTTTATCTGTCCCCCTCTATGTTACCAGTCTGGATTGGTTTTAAATGATATAAAAGTAGGATTTACCGGTATGTTAATGGTTGATTTGTTAGAAGGCCTTGCAAGCTTCCAGGAATTGTCTGCTGTCATTCCAAATCATTTAATATCAACAGGTTCCCTGCTGAAATTATGGCTGAATTTTTTTGTGACTAATAAAGGACCATTTCACTGGTCGTTCTAACTCAGCTTCAGTTCATGATTGGAACAGTTATAATAGTTCTTTCTTACCACTGTTAAGGATGGCAGTGTTTGAAGTGGATTTCCAGTACTGTATCCATAGCATAGGCTCTACTATTGCATTACCACCTTTCCTTAGATAAGGCAATTATGTTCTGATTGTATTGTCAAATGATATGAAATATAGATATTTATTTTTTAGAGAATGGACAAGCAACCCCCAAATATTTTGATTTATAATTTCCACAGTGTACTTGCTTTTATCAGAAGATGTGAAATTGATGGTAGTTGATAAAAATAGCCAAGACGGCCTCAAATGGTAAAAATGATATATTCCTAATTTTGAGTTTATGAAAGCGGATTCATTTGTAACCGATCAGGCTTCACCTCTGAGAAGAATACTTAATGGAAAAATGCTTGTGAATTTTCTTTGGCTCTTTGACACAAAATTGTGCTGGTTATAGAAGAGAGAGGTGAAGCTCTAAGTCCGCCTGCATGCCAGCTTTATTTCTCTCATCTTTCATATTTTCTGCTTTCCTTTTATTAAACTCTGATGTCCATCAAGATAAAATTTCAGACAAATCTGGAATGTAGGAAAGAATAAAGGAGGAGGAATTCTAAGCTGGTATTGGCATCCAGAGACCCTTAGGCTATTTCACACTGTTATGCCCATTCATCTTTGACATTTCACGTTGTTGGAAATGAATCCAAATGACAAAAACTTGGATCGGTGAAAACACAGAGATTTTATTTTGTTAAGCTGTTTGCAAAGAGCGGGGGATCTCAGCTGACTTCAACCTGAAGTTTGAGCCAAGAACCACACCTAAAGATTTCAATACATTACATTTTATAGTCCTTCTGTCCCGACGTCCTCACCCCCACCCCTCCTATATCGACCCAGTGACTGAGCACAGCTAATCAGAGACGCCTTATGGAGACCACATCATCTCCTTCAACACCTCCCACTGACTACCCATCACATATTTTGCCAACATGGCTTTTTCTTATCTTACTTGGCATTAAAGAATGTTCCTTCAGCAGGGCCTCTTTCTAATGGTCTGAGAACAAAGAAATATCTATTCCTAATACCACATTTGTTACATGTTAATGTTATATTCAGCACATCTTAGAACAACATGCATCTCTAACATATCCACCTATGCAAAGTAGAAGTCTGGTAAACTTAAGCAGATGCTTTGAAAAACAAAATCTAATCTCAATTGATTAAAGAAAGTTAGGGCAATGGTTTATCTCTTGTCCTATTGTCCTCCTAATCCTGGAGGAAATAGGGGTGGCATTACTCGATACAGGAGGATGTCTATAGACAACTGTCTTAATGCTATAATATACCATTCTCTTCATCTACATTTTATTTTTGAATTTTCTTATTTCTAACAACGTGCCACTAAGTTCACCTTTTAGGGAGATAATAACAGAATGGTGTTTGAAGAGAGTGACTATGGATCAGATAGAAGGGGTAATCTCACCTCTGCTTGAAAGATCCAGAGCTCCTTTCTGATCACACTCACTGTTGATCACCTGACTTGCCTCCTCTATATTATGGAAGCATAATTGAGTTTACATACCTTGAGACTGACATTGGGGAATAAGGGGAAATACTAATAGTTAATAACACAGTTATCTATGGATTGGAATCAAGATGAGTGCAACAATGTGGAAACAAGGAGGAATGGGTTTGGTACTATTGTTGCAAAAGATTGATTCCACACTAGTTAAGTATATGTGAGGATTCAACCCAAATGCATTTATGCTACAAGTATTTTATGACTATTGTCAGCTGCACTCTGACGTGTTTCATTTTTGCACCATGTTTATGCATGCTGCTTGTGTGCATCAGTTATAAATGGAAATTATTACATTTTAACAGTTATACATGTCCTTCAGCATAATAGTAAAGGAACTTACCAGCCTCCTGAGCATGGTGCCCTCCAGATATAGTAGGATTAAACTCATAGCCACGTTAACTAGTTGATATTCTAAGAAAGACCAAAAATATATGCTGGAACTTTACTCTGAATTAGAATATAGAAGAGTCCCTATTTTCATCTGCAGGTGAAATTTGAGCATGTTATCTCAGTTCTGTTTCATCTTCCTATAATTTCCTTTATTCCCAAAATAATGTGGGTTAGCAGGTACATATTCCATATTATTATTATTTTTAATCTGATTTTTTCCAATAACAAATGCAGGTTTAAAGAAACCAGGAAAATCATGTATCTGTTTTCTGCAGGTTTAAAATCTCCAGGTTTCGGCATCTGTGAGTGGCTTCTTGTCATCCTCTCACTCCTTCTCATCATAATCACATTTCCCATTTCCATCTGGTTCTGTATGAAGGTAAGAGTATTTCTAGAGATTGAAATTGATACATATGAGACACAGCAATTAGTAAAGTCCATGCATCCAAATGTTATTGGATACAGCAGCAAGCCTTGCATTCAACTCACACACAACAAAGAAAGTCATGAATTTAATGGTATTATGTGTTATTATGTTTGCTGAAGAGGTCCTATTTGATAAGAATATTTCTTTCATATATAACATACCTCCAGTACATAGAATAGAATAGAATAGAATAGAATAGAATAACAGAGTTGGAAGGGACCTTGGAAGTCTTCTAGTTCAACCCGCTGCTTAGGCAAGAAACCCTACACCACTTCAGGCAAATAGTTATCCAAACTCTCTTAATTAGACTAGACATACTCAGTTGCAGCAACTGTTCTTTATATATTTTAGCCTCCAGTCCCCTAATCATCTTTGTTGTTCTTCTTTGCACTCTTTCTAGAATCTCAACATCTTTTTTATATCATGGCAACCAAAACTGGATGCAGTATTCCAAGTGTGGCATTACCAAGGCATTATAAAGTGGTATTATCACTTTACATGATCTTGATTCTATCCCTCTGTTTATGCAGCCTAGAACTGTGTTGGCTTTTTTTGGAGGGGGGTGGGGTTTGCAGCAAAAAATTCTTCTGTATCTTAAGCCCATCTTCTGGAGTGTTGGCTATTCTTGCTAACTTGGTGCCGTCTGCAAATTTGATGAGTTCTCCATCTATCCCTTCGTCCAAATAATTGATGAAGATGTTGAAGAATACTGGGCCTAAAACAAAAGCTTGGGGTACCCCATTGCATACTTCCCTCCATGTAGATGCAGTTCCATTGAGGACTTACACATTGAGTGCGATTGGTCAGTCAGTTATGAATCCATCTGGTGGTGATAATATCTAACCTACATTTTTCTATTTTATCAAGTTGTAGGTAATGGTCTACTTTATCAAATACCTTACTGAAGTCCACTAATTATATTGATGGCATTCCTCTGGTCCACTAATTTTGTCACTTTGTCAAAGAATGCAATAAGATTAGTCTGGCATGAACTGTTTTTGACAAACCCACATTGGCTTTTGGTTATTAGTTAGTTTGCTTCTAATTGTTTGCTGATTCGTTGCTTGATTATCTTTTCCAGAATCTTCCCTGGTATTGAGGTCAGCCAGATAGGTCTGTAGTTTCCTGGGTCTATTTTTTTCCCTTTTTTGAAGATGGGAACTACATCAAGCTCTTTTCCAGTCCTCTGGCTGTTCCCCAGTGCTGCAGGATCTTTGAAAGATATAGTTCAGTGGTTCTGAGATCTCGTCTGCCAGCTCCTTCAGAACCTTGGGGCAGGGTGGATTTGATTTAAATCAAACTGATTTAATTCACGATTTAAATCACAATTTAAATCACTAGTCAGTAAGGCTTGATTTAAATCATAATTTTCTACATAAAGACTAATTCTTGCTGGTATAACTTTAATATGCAAGTAGATGAAGATTTTTGGAATAACAACTTTTCATATTAGCTTTTTAACCCCAGTTTAATAGGTTAATCATTCATATTTGGACAACTTTTCTGTTGTACTTAGGAAGGAGAAAAATAATCATTACCTTAATAATTTCATGATGGAATAACCTTTGGATGGTAATGTATTTTCCTCAAAAAGCATTTTATTTAAAAAAATCTGATTTAAATAAAAAAAATCAGATTTTTTTTATTTTTTTAAAAAAATCATTGATTTTTATCCACCCTGCCTTGGGGTGTAATCCATCTGGTCCTGATGATTTGAATTCGTCTAAGCCAGGGGTCGCCTCAGGGACCACCAAACTCATAATTTTAGATCCCAGAGACCACTAACTGGTTCTGTGGGTGTGGCCTAATTTGTAGGTGTGGCTTGGTGGTCATGTGACTGGCTGGGCATGGCTTGTATGTAAATATTATAAATATTTATATTAATATTGAATTTTTTATAAAAAAGAGCAACTTTTACCCAAAATCAGGCAAAGCTGGCAGGCAGATTGAGTTGCTCACAAAATCACAGATTCATTCAGAGATCTATCTGCCATTGGCTAGCTCAGTCTGTCACATAAAATTTGCTAGCAAGCAAACTCATAAAATTAACTCACAACACACCATGTATGTAAATATTGAATTTTTTATAAAAAAGAACAACTTTTACCCCAAATCAGGCAAAGCAGGCAGATTGAGTTGCTCACAGAATCATTCAGTGATCTATCTATCTGCCATCGGCTAGCTCAGTCTCTCAAATTTGCTTACCATGAGTCTGCACTGAATTTGCTTGCAAGCAAACCTTCAGTCCTAAGGGAGGTTCGGCTGTACTTAAAAGCAGAACCGAAGATCTAAAGACTAGCTAGAAGGCAAGAAATCCAACCATTTCCTGCTTCCTAGCTAATCTAAATCTCCTGACACAGCAGAACAGATGATGTTCGGAAAAAGGAAAAATAGCAATTTAGCAGGCAAGTTTACTGGGTAAGGAATGAGTGGGCGGGGAGGGTTCCTGCGGGCCATGTGTGCAGCGCAGCCTTGTGTTTCTGCGAAGCCTGGATTAGTTGCTTTGGGGGGGTGCTCTGGGGGGGAGATTTCTCTGCGGCCCACAAAAATTTTCCCACTGCCCACCGGTTGGCAACCACTGGTCTAGGGTAGACTTTTTTTTTGTGGTGCTATTTTTGATAGGTTGGACTGTTTTTCTCTTTATGTAAAGACAGATGCAAAAAATGAGTTAAGTAGTTTTGCTCTCTATTGCATGTCACCTTCTTGCCACTTTCTCCCAGCAATGGACCAATTGTTTCCTTGACTTTTTTCTTGTTTTTAACATTATTATTTTTTACTTTTGTGGCAAGCCTTTGTTCATTGTAGGCCTTAGCTGTCCTCACTTGAGCTTTGCAGGCTTGGGCTATTTGCTGATACTCTGCCTTAGTTATGTGACCCTCTTTCCATTTTTTGTACTTGTCCTTTTTCTCTTTCAATTTGACAGAGAGTTCTTTATGCAGCCATGCTGGTTTCTTTTGACAGCTGTTATTTTTCTTCTTATTTGATATTGTGCTAGACTGGGCTTTTATAATCTCACTTTTCAAAATTTCCCAAGCTTCTTGAGTTGTTTTCCCCTTGATGATTTTCATCCATGGAATCCTTCCCAAGCTCTCTCTAAGTTTATTGAAATTAGAGCTCCAAGATCCTTGTTTAACTTTAGTATTTATTTGATTTGTCAATTGCTTACAAGATACAGGTATAAGAATAAATATAGTTTTGAATACATGAGATAGATACTTATAAGAAGAATAAAAAGAAACAATAGGACAGGGACGGTAGGCACGATTGGTGTGCTTATGCACGCCGCCTACAGGCCTCCTAGGAAGGGAGTGAGGTCAATAGTAGAAAGTCTAAGGTTAAAGTTTTTGGGGTTTGGGGAAGAAACCACAGAGTCAGGTAGAGTATTCCAAACATTTACCACTCTGTTGCTGAAGTCATATTTTCTGCAATCAAGTTTAACGGTTAACCTTGAGTTTGTGTCTATTGTGTGCTCTTGTATTGTTATGATTGAAGCTGAAGTATTCATTGATAGGTAGGACATTGCAATGTATGATTTTATATACTATACTTAAATCGGACCGAAGGTGGCGTAGTTGTAGGTTTTCTAGATCTAGAGTTTCAAGTCTGGTGGCATAAGGTATTCTGCAATGAGTAAGGAGCGGAGAACTCTCCTTGTTAAATATTTCTGGACTTTTTTAATTGTGTTAATATCAGATACATGATATGGGTTCCAGACCAGAGGTGGTATTCAGCAGGTTCTGACCAGTTCTGGAGAACCGGTAGTGGTACTTTTGAAAAGTTTGGAGAACCGGTAGCAGAAATTTTGAGTAGTTTGGAATACCACCTCTGACTGCCCCTGCCCCCATCTATTCTCTGACTCCCGAGTCCCAGCTGATTGGTGGGATCTTCTTTTATTGCCCTGCACAGGAGAACAGAGATGGAAAGCAGGTTAGTGGGGTAGGGAGAGAATGGGATTTTATAGTATCCTTCCCCTGCCACGCCTTCCAAGCCACACCATGCCCACCAAGCCACACCCATGGAACCGGTAGCAAAAAAATTTGTATCCCACCACTGTTCCAGACTAATGTGCTGTATTCAAGTATAGGTCTATTTATTTGTTTATTTATTTGTTCTTTGTTTTTTTGTTCTTTGTCTATCTATTTGTTCTATTGCTTGTGTTTGCATAATGTTGAATTCCAATATTGTATGATTACTCCCCCTAAGGTTCCTGTAGCTTCAACACCTTCTATCATTTCATTTCTGTTAGTGAGAATTAAGTCCAATATGGCTGATCCTCTTGTTCACTTCTCTACTTTTTGGGGAACAAAGTTGTCTACTAGGTTTGTGTGGAATTGTTGGATCTTCCACTTTGTGGAGAGTTCGTCTCCCAGTTTATGTCAGAGTAGTTAAAATCCCCCATTATTATTGTGATGTGCTTCCTATACATTATATCTTAGTTAACTGACTAGCAAAAAGTTAATCTATTTCCCCTGTTTGGTTGGGTGGCCTACAGTATACACCAATGTCATTCCCCCCCTTTAATATTGACCCAAATGCATTCAGCACAACAGGTCAGTGCGCATGATTGCAGCTTGACTTACAAGTGCAGTGGGCCAGTGCGCACATATGTAGCTTGTCTTGTGTGAGCAATGGGCCATCTCACACACATGCACGGCTAGGCTTGTATGACTGGCAAGTAGGTTCCCCTCTTCCTGCCCCCAGGACGCCAAGCTGTAAAGGTTGAGGATTCCTGATTTAAAGGAAGCCATAAGTGGGGTTCCTTAAGGCATGGGTCCCGAACCTCCAGGCCATGGCCCACTACCGAGCTGTGGCCCATTTAGAACTGGGATACGTGAGCATTGAGCTGACACATGTGCTCACAGCTCTACTTATGTAAATGGTGGGCCGTGCACATGCACATAGTTCTACTTGCACAAGTGGCGGACCAGTTCCCCTCTCCACCCTCCGCTGGACTGCCGAGCCACAAAGGCTGGGGATTGCTGCCATAGGCTGTTAAAACAGAAAAAAGTACAAGGCTGATTCCTCTCATCATTTTATATTTCCTCCTCTTGGCATTAAGCAGTCTATTAAAATCCTGGAGCTAAATTTTTGCACTATCTGCTTCTATTTTTTTTTCTTCCTCCCAAATTCTGTTACTCATCTTCATTTTTTTTATGACAGATTGTACAGGAATATGAGAGAGCTGTTTTATTCCGATTTGGGCATATTCTTCATGGAAGGCCAAGAGGGCCTGGTAAGTATATAAAAATGATTAGATTTTTACAGGACCACAAGTTAAATATAACACTACTTTCTGTGACATCTATATAGACTGAATTGTTGGGGTCAGTAATGATGTAAAAGAAGGAACCAATGTCAACCTTGTTGAGAAACAGTGGCACAACTAAGGTTGTGCTAAAATACATAGTGAACATCATGTGAAGAAATCACCCTGCTATTTCTCATTGTTTGGATTGTGAAATCAATAGGGTAGTAAATAAAATGGTATAATATTGACAGCTTCATTTGTGATACGTTAGAAACTAAATTCAGCTTTGTTACCATTGGGTTATCCCTATATTTTTTCCTATACTACTTGAATTGAGAGGGAGACAGTTTAAGATAGTTGCACATACACAACTCTAAATACTAACAGTTTCCAAATGGTTATTTGTTACACATTTATTACATATACATGCTCTTATTTCTTATCATGTAACTTCCATGCTGTTCTGTTTCTCCTAAAAGGCTTATTTTTTCTCCTTCCCTGTCTGGATACTTACCACAAAATAGACATTCGTCTCAAAACTTTAGAGATTCCTTTCTGTGAGGTAAGTGAGTTTACTTATAGCTTATTTATCCTTCTCTAGCTCACCTGGTGGAGAAAATGAGCCAGCTGCCAAGCAGACACACTATAGAAACAAGTTACATAGATTCTCCATTCAGAAGTATTTTCCTGCTTTATAGCAAGTTACATAGATTCTCTTTTGATTATACGTTTTAATGACATTTGGCAAGCTGGGACGGGGTACTATAATCATCTTGATTTCTCAACAGTTTTGAGTACCTTCTACCATAGTATCCTCATGGACAGACTGGGGCATTAAGAATGGATGGCATTATATTGCAGTAGTTCTCTTTCGCTAGTGGTCAGTTCCAGTCAGTGTTAACAGAGAGGTTGTGTCTACACCTCCTTTCTTGTGGAATGTCACAGAGTTACATGTTCCTGCCTCTGCTTTTTAATATATACATGAATTTGCTGGATGAAATTTGGTTCTGGTATCATCTGTATGCAAGTGATACTCAATTGTACATCTCAACCCTTGCTTGCCCAATGTCAATGCCCTAACCCAATGCCTGAATATTGTTCAGGTCTGGATGGAGACACTTAGCTTCAGTCCTGCGAAGACTAAATGGATGGGCCCCTGGAGCTCTTTTTTTCACCTTTGGTCTTAGGTAGGGTGGCACTTCTCCATTTGAGACCATTGCATAATTTGGGAACCATCCTAGTCTCACAATTATTGCTCCAAATCAGGTGGCAGTTTTGGTTAGGATGATCTTTGCACAGGTTCATTTTGTGTGCTTTATTCCTAGAATGAGAAGCCTTTCAGACTGTCACTTATGTTTTGGTTGCCTCATAATGGAATATTGCAATTTGACTGCTCTTGAAGACCACCTGAAAGCTATAACTAGTCTAAAAATGCTGCAGTGATGGCCACACTTGATACATCCATATAGCATTAATGATTCACAACCTGCATTGGTTGCCAGTCTGCTTCTGGGTGCAATTCAAAGTACTGATTGTCACCTGTAAGGGCTTTCATGGCATAGGACCTGGTTCTTTGAGGCACTGCCTGTCTCTATGATTCTGCCTGACCAGTGAAATTCAGTTCCTACCCTACAAGAGTTTGACAAATCTTTGAAAATATGTCTGGGCTCCCTGGTCTGGAACTAGGTTTATTGAGATCATGATTAGTTTTTTATAAGGCAATTTGTGTTTTGTTCATGTGCATGTTTTCCACTCTTTTAATTGTAAAATACTCAGAGTAATATTATTCTGAATTCTATAAAATTAATCAATCCATTGTTTGCAGTCAAAAGTTTACAGCTGATACCTCAACCATAAAATGAACTAATTACATAAATTTAAGAAATTTTGTCATAGTTGTGCCTTGCCACTTCTCCATACAAAAACACATGCCATGCAGATATTATTAAACTATCTTGTGAGATTCCTATAATCTTTACCAGCCCAGATACTATAATAATAACATTGTCCAATTTTTGAAAGTCCTGGATTTCCTCTTTCTTTCCAGTGACTGACAAAATTACTGCCGGTAGCACACCCATTCTTCATCTTATTACCTTGAAGATCACAAGCCTTCTATTTATTGTAGGTGATCACCAATGATATGGCTGTTTTAGAATTAAATACTGTCTGCTACTATCGAATGGAGAATGTTATTCTGCTGATGACCACCCTCGCTAATCGTTCTAATGCAGTTCAGATGCTGGTACAGACTATCACAAAGCGCTTGCTGGCACATCGGACTTTCACTGACATTCTGATGGAGAGAAAGAATATCAGCCAGGAGATCAAGGTGAGCAAGAGGAGGACTCTGCATGATGGGCAAAACTATCACAAATATTTACATTGTAATCAGTGAATTGACATTAATAAAATAACGCTACCTTGTTATTGGACGATTTCTCTTTCTTAAAAGATATTTCAAAAGATGCAAATTAGTAAGAATTGGATTGCTAAGCTTGACCAATATACATTCAATCCAGCTTTTGTTTTCAGTACCTGCCAAGCTAGATACCACAAATAGGCCAATAATTGTAGACTTTTACTTTGAATAATTTTCTAAAAAGTCATTTATTGCAATCCCACTTTATCACAAACAAGAATGTTGTTGTAACTTCTTTTTAAACTTCTTTTGGATTACACTTTTTATTTTATTGTTATTTAATCACTCTAAGCTAACCAGATCCCAGTAGCAAATAAATTATTTAAATAAATACAGAAACAAATAAACAAGAACCTTTTAATAGAAAGCAAAAGCAATAACGATATTTTATTGTTGATTAGCCACTAGGGCATATCAAACTACAGAATATAAAATACAGAACATTAATACAACCATATATAAAAATAGACTAAAAGAAACAAATTGAAAAAGAAAACTACATGCAATTTTTGAATTCTGTCTGCAAATGAAATATGTTGCTTTAATTAATGTTTTATTTACTTATTTACTAGATCATTTATTTAGAGTGTAGTCCAAGATACTGATCTCTCTCTTTTTTATGCAATTGACATTCAAATAATGTAAGTATTATAACTTCTGTCTCTGAAGCTCTGCAAATGCACATATATTCACTATAAAGTTTAACTCTTCCATATTTAATCATTGTATCCAATTGCTCAAATCTTGCTGGAGTAAATACCACCCTAAAATGTTTAGGAATTGCTGTGTTTGAATACAGGTAGTCCTCGACTTACAACAGTTAATTTGGTGACTGAAATTTAATAACTGCAGTGATTCACTTAACAAATGTGGCAAGAAAAGTCGTAAAATGGGTCAAACTCAGTTAACACATTTCTCACGTAGCAACATAAATTTTGGGCTCAATTGTGGTCGTAAGTTGAGGACTATCTGTAATTGGCAATTTGAAAATACCTTTATACAGGTAGTCCTTGACTTACAGCCATTTGCTAAGTGACTGAAGTTTAAAAAGCACTGACAAAACTGACTTATGACTGTTTTTCATACTTTCACCATGGTCATATGATTAAGATTCAGCTGCTTGGCAACTGGTTCATATTTATGATGGTTGCAGGGTCTCTGGGATCATGGGATTGCTTTTTGCAACCTTCTGACAAGCAAAGTCAGTGGGGAAGCTGTTAACAATCGTGTTGCTAACTTCACAACTGCAGTGATTCACTTAACAACTATGGCAAGAAAGTTTGTAAAATGGGGCAAAACTCATGTAACAACTGATAAGCATAACTTAGCAACCTAAATTTTGGATTCAGTTCTTGTCGGCTAGATCTTTCTCTGCTTCTATATCCAAAATTCTTTGTGCATCAATCTTTTACTTTGTTCTCCAATTGTACAAGAGACAGGGAAGCCATATCTCCTAGTATAATTTGTCAATTCTACAACCCAAGAAGTCTTCAATTGAAATTTTCTGTTCTAATTTTGTCTGTCAATTTTCATGGCATTAATTCTGCACCAATAATTGTATTCCTGAACAAATTATATAAATTCACAATTCATTTCTGATTACAGCAGCTGAAGTCCTTTGACCCATACCCAGGATGCCTTTAAGAAGTGATTATATTTTTTTAGTAGTGATATGTATTTAAGCCCCAAATTTCAGCTCCACATAAGAGCATGGGGATAACATTGGCCTGAAATAGTTTAATAATTAAGGCTATGGAAGCTAGTTAACATTTTTTAAAAATTTAAACCGTAAATTCACTCATGCCCATGCTCTAAATGAGCTCCTCTGATGGTGAGAGAGCCAAGATTCAGTCTCAGAGAAAACAACACCCAGATAAGGAAAGTTGTTCTGTTGACTCATTTTCTAAAATAAAAAGTGGAAAAAATATGCCTTGTGTTCCCTGAATAACAGAGAAAACTGGAAATGGGAGCTAAGTCTTGTATCCTTTTTTTTCCCTTTTCAACTGTCAGTTTCCTTTCAGTTTATGCTTCTCTATCTTCAGTGACAGCCTAGAAGATAGGATTCTGCATTCAGTTGAAGGATCAAACTTTAATATCACAGGTGCAGTTACTCTTAATTAGAATTAAGAGAAGCATTACAAAACTTGGATTTATTCTTTAAGCCAGGGATGTCAAACTCATGGCCCACAGGCCAGATGCATCATGCGCTGGCCACGCCCACACCCGCTTTAGCGAATGGAGGAAAAAATGTGATACATCACATGATGACATGTCGTCACGAGTTTGACATCCCTGCTCTAAGCAGTTGTCCTTGAAAAAAATCATTTCTCATAAACTCATACCTTTAAGGACCCCAAGAAAAATTAGTCCCTACTTGAAAATTTTTGTTTGAGGGTTAAGATAATATTTTGTATGTTTATTTAAAGAATTTTGGCAGCCATATAAATATCTCCTTTTTACTTTTTATGCAGGTGGCTGTGGATGCCATCACCTGTCAGTGGGGGATCAAAGTGGAGCTGACAGAAATGTAGGTATGAAATCTGTACACTGTAAAACCAAAAAATCATCAAAATATCAGGAAAGGAAAAGAATGAAATCTTCAACTGTTAGCTATAATTTCTAATTTTCCATTCAAGTATTACATATTCTTTCTATATTGCCCTATAATTGTTATACTTATGCCAGTCCATGAAGAAATATAAAATTGATGGTTAGATTGATTTTATTAGAATCAACAAAAATGACATAATGGTTTGTCTAAGAGTTGCCTTTTCCAGAATCTTCATTAGATTACAAAAACTCATAACCTTTGAGCATGATGGAAATAGACATGAATATTATAATCATTACTGGTAATACTGCCAGTATTCAGTCTGCCTTCATATTTACTCTGGCTATGAATTGTGGACCTTATTCAGGGGTGTCAAACTGGTGACCTGTGAACCAGATAACATCACGCCCAAACCACGCCCAGACCAGCTCCGCGAAGGGGGGAAACATTGCAATACATCACGTGATGGCAACATGATGGCACAAGCTTAATGTGTGTCATAGCTGAAACACTTAGCTATAGATTTCCTGGCTTTTTCTCCATCCTGTTTTTGTATTATTTTTGATAACATTGTCTCCAATGAAGAGTGCTGGAGAACTCCAAAGCCTGCATACTCTTTTGTGTTATTTTTGTTTGTCTGTCAACTCTGAAGCTGGCCTGACTGAGGCCATTTTGGAGGCTTCAGTGTTGCCAAGTAGGGCTGAGGAATAGGGAGGGGAGAATAGAGATATATGGGGTTTGTAGCAGGGATGGGATCTGACCGGTGTAACTACTGGTTTGGTGATTTTATGTTTTGTGCAAAGCAGCTGCAGTTGAAAAAGCAAGAAATAAAGGTCAGGTAAGAGCCCGGGCAGGCGAGTGAGCCAAAAGAGCAGCAGACATAGAACCGGTTCTATGTATGCTCTCTGTTTGCTGCTCTTCAGAGCAACCGGTTCTACAGAAGTGGACAGAATCGGTAGAATCCCACCCCTGCTTT
Organism: Bungarus multicinctus; assembly: GCA_023653725.1. Taxonomy (NCBI): domain Eukaryota; kingdom Metazoa; phylum Chordata; class Lepidosauria; order Squamata; family Elapidae; genus Bungarus; species Bungarus multicinctus. Next base: position 29,274,531 of record CM042842.1, on the reverse strand, counting down.
GTAGCCAGGACAAAATAGTTTCCCCTGAGAACCAAGGACGTTCCCACAGGTGGCTGAAAAAAGAAGGAAGTTTCCAAGCAACCAGAAAGCACCTTGATTGGACTATGTGACTGATTGTTTGGGAAAGGGGGGATAAACCTTTACTTTTAATTAGGTGAAAACCGTGAGAACCTTTAGAATCGGTTTTCACCAGTTTGTGCCAATATGATATGTCCAATAAATCTGTTCTTTGAGGAACCTGCTTGCCTCTGAGTTCTGTTTGCTATGGGCGTATTACTTGGAACCCTGACATTAAACCAACTCTAAAAACTGACAATGGTCCTTGCTGTATTGTGAGTCTAGGGCAGGCAAACTAATTCTAGATGAGTCTCCATTGTTTAGTGTTTATCAGTGCAAGGAACAGTATAACAACTGACACTTGCAACAAGTATTTACTGTAAGATATCAAGTGTTTCTGCAACATTGAAAAAGTTACACAAGGTTTTCTTTAAGTTTGAATTTTTAAAAAGGACTGCAAGTTTGTTGTAATCAGATTTCAATCTCAGTCTAGTCTTAAGATCTGCTGACATCTCCATCCAGAATGGAAAGTGAATGGCCAAAAAAACTACAACTAGCAACTTTTACTAGGGATACGATACTCAGAATACTAGGACTGCCCCTTGACCAAGATTGATTGATTGAATGAATGAATGAACTAATCAGTAAAGGCATCTGTGAACTACATTAATTAGTTCCATGTTCCCTTCCCGTTGTCTATGCAAACTGGAAGTGGCTTTCAGCCTTTCCAAGTGTCTCTGGAACAGAGTTTCTCAACTTCAACAACTTTTAAGATATACAGACTTCAACTCCCAGCATGGCCAATCAGAAGTGCACAGAACTTAAAAATTGCTGAGGTTGAGAAATACTACTCTGGAGGATGATTGAAATGCTGGAGAGTTCTTTTTTATTTTTTACAGTAAACTCATGATGAGAGAGAATAGATGCTCCTTATGTAACAGATGTCTGAACTGAAGCAGATAAATCAGTGAAGTAACAGCAGTTGTTTCTTTCAAGTATTTCCCTGACAAAATGACTTGTGAGCATAAGCATCTAAAAACCCCCAATGCAGGCTTGAATTGTGTTGGCATAAGCATTGCAACCAATTCATAGGAATTAAAGTTTCCTTGTATTCTGCACTGGTTAGATTGTACTTGAAGAAGAACAACATTCAAATAACATGTATTTTACCTTTTCAGAAGATTGGCAAATTAAACTATGGGAATATGTCTCGGTGTCAAAAATAACTTCCCATCTAAGAAATGTCTAATGTAAAATTTAAATTAACTTGGAAACCATTCATGGATTATAACTCTATATATGGATTCATGCTCTGCCCTAACTTAATCACTTCCAAAATGCTTTGGCCTTGATTTATTCCTGTGGAGTCGCCTTGCATGTAAATATTGATGCCATGGCAGCCATACAAAAATAGGTAATTTTTTAAAAAGGCATTTGTTTGTGTAAAATGCATAGAGGGGGAAAAAGGGAGCAAGAGTAATGAATTCAAGGCTTTGCAAATCTATTTTCTACTCTGAAAGAGAATAATACCACCCTTGGTCCCCTATCTTCAGCTTTTTCAAAATGAGATCATAGTGAATGGGATCATAGGGGGGAACTTCCAAAAACTGAGCAGACATTTTGGGGAGAGATGGTATGACAACTCTCAATCAAATTGCATTTGAGCTTCAGAGATATGGCATAAAGTGATTGTTGCATATGTCTGTGAGGGTCCCATAAAATTAAAAAAATGATGTTCCTTTGTGGTATATCATGTTTAGTGTTGCCAAAAAAGATAACTAGGAGAATGTCAAGATAGGGCTTAGGAGAAGAATATCAGCTCTCCATGATGATAGACTCCTTAATCTCCTTAATGTAACTGGGGATTGTGATGGGTGGGGATATAGTCCCGAGTAGCCAGGCAGGGGACACAGCGTTTGCAATTGTGGTCAAATCTCTCTATATAGAGTTCATTGAGAGAGACTCTGGACTCTTTTTAGAACAAAATAAATTAAAAGACAGCGTAGGTACAACACTAGTTTCTTTATTAATGAATAAAAATGTATCTTTGAAGAAAGTTTGTATCTGTAAATACCGGATTGGTGTCTTGTGAGAATGAATCTCACTTCTAAACTTGACAGAAGTCAAAACAAATTAAGCATGGATCAAACCAGGGTAGGCAGACTATTTCTAGAACCCCAATCTGATTCCTGAAGCAGGCAATGTGGATAAGAAATCAGTTGGCATGGTTTGGAGATAACGGTAGTGAAGCTCCAAATGAGCTGATTTATAGGTAGCACTTCGGACAAATATTCAACTAGCATATCAGCCCAAGATTTGTCTCAGAAGTGGAAAGCTGAATTAAGTTGGTGTAATTAGATCAGATGGCATATCATTGTCCATGATAAGAAAAAAATAGTAACCAAAAACCATACATATATTCTCAAGATGTCAAGCGTCTTCTATTGTTTCTAAGCCTTTCAGTTTCCTATTTTTATTTCAGTAAAGACATTCGGCTGCCAGCTGAGCTCCAGGTGTCACTATCAGCACAAGCAGAAGCCCAGCGTCATGCTAAAGTGAGGGTAAGTCAGCACTACATTTTTATTATAGGAGATCACAGAGAGGGGAAATGCTTTTCCTCTGGTGGCATTGGATTCAGGGGGAGTGGCAAGGCAGAGGAAGAGAAACCTGCTACTGACAGCCCATACAATAATATTAATTGTAAGCAAGCAAGCAGACAGGAAGAATGGAGAGTGTTAGTGACCTCCCATAGACTAATCTCCATGATCCATAGTTACTTTCCAATTTCCGATAACTATGAATCTTATAGCTTTTCATAACTTGTAAGACAGCACATTCTGCCCTGCTTCATCGCCCTACTCTTTTGTATTTAGTTACCAAGTTTCCTGAGAAAATGCTTGCACAAAGCACTATTATTTTGGTATGAAACAAACAAACAAAAATATGCAGGGCAATAAATAATCTGCATCCACAGGAATAGAAATTAGCTTGTAAATTGCTGAAGGGGAAGAACTAAAAGAATCTCTGCTGTGTATAGGAACGGTGGTTCAGATATTTTTTATTGAACACTGGACAAAATTGGGACTAAGCTAAATATTGCAGATGATTCTTGGACAAAGTAATACAGCGTCACACAATATAAAAGGTAGAACGTATTTTTTTCTTTCTAATGTAAGCTAAGGAAAGGCAGTATTTCTCAGTGATATGGTTATAGAAATAATAAGATTCAATTCTCAAATGACCTTTGTGTCGTAGGTGATCGCTGCTGAAGGTGAAAAAGCTGCTTCTGAATCTCTGAAGATAGCAGCTGAGACATTGTCCCATACTCCAGCTGCTATCCAGCTCCGTTACCTCCACACTCTGCAGAACTTGTCTTCTGAAAAACCTCCGACCCTTGTCCTGCCTTTACCCTTTGACCCCCTGAACCTTTCAGTTGCAGTAAATCAAACATCCACTGGCTACAGCCCTTCAGGTTGTGACAATAATCCAGAAACGTCCAAGGGCAAGGACTCTCCCATGTTGTAGAAATTGTAGAATTCAAAAGATCATGATTTCAAGCTGTATGTCAGATCCAAGTATCTGCCATTCTTCAGTGGAAGAAGTGGGGGGTGGATTTGATACATTTAGTTCATTTTCCTCTCTATGTATTTCTTGCATTGTCTTTTGCATAATCTTTTACCTCATTTATAACCGTTGCCTGGTGCCTCAAGTGCCCGGAAAATTCTCATCTCTTAGGGAATGCAAAGGGAGAAGGGGGCCATGTGGATTGCAACCCCGAAGATAGCCCTGAGAAATTTTTCTTATCTGCTTTCTCAGAGACCCCGGTACAATAACTTCTTCACATCTGTGGATTGGTGGAATCCACATCGATCTATTGGGAGCGGTTTCTAATTTCCTATATCCTAGTTGTATGCCTGAGGGACCTCAGAGCCTGCTTTGAATTTTGACTTGCTTTCACCCCTTTTCAATAAAAGTTTCCTTTTGAAATACAAAGTTTTCAAAAGTCTACACTTGTTTTGATGGGGGGAGAAGGAGCTGGTCTTTACATAAAACAGGCTCTGCAATAGTGGTCAATCCGGAGAAAAAAAAATTTCTCCCCAATTTTACTCTACTGAGGGGACCCTGCATCAATGTCTAAACAAAGCAGCGAGTAAGGGGAAGCCAAGTGCTGTGGAGAAACCTTGACAACTATCCAGCCCAACACTGGCTTCGTATGTCCCATCGAAGACATCAAAGCTGTCTTTGAAAGTTCCACGAAGAAGATATATTGATAAGAACTTACTGAAAACCACTGAGAGATCTAAGATAATTCCTGCTCCATCCCTTTGCCAGCAATGATGCTTTGATGCAAGACCAGATCTAAATTTTAACAGGAGACTCTGGAAAATCCATTTCATCCAAAGAATATGTGGAATCAATCAGTCACCATGGTGCTATAGCAGCTTACTGGGGAGGAATTATCACCACTGGCATATAATTCAGTTTTTCAAACTGTAATGATGGATTTTTACTTGTAAGGAAATTTTACTGCCCTGTTGGATCCATCTGTGGACTCCTTTTCTTGATTTTGCTAGAGTCAGGCTGGGCTGAAAAAGAGTAACTGTCCATGACTTAGGCTAGCCTGGATCTTGTCATGATCACCCTACCATTCATTAGTATGGGAGATAATTCCCTCATGTATGACTTCGTAGGTGTTCTTTGTGCTCAAAAGTAAGTATACAAGTCACATGCGGAGCAAAACCAATTGGTTAAAAAAATTAAAATAAACCCATGAAGTGATGGCTCAGGGGTCTGAAATTATAAGGTCGTCAATGAAAAATAATTGTAGCCTCTTAATTTTGATATCATTCAAAAACAAGATATATAAAACTTTTCTGTTTGGCAGAATGGGAATGACAGCATTCTGGCTCATGCATGCATGCATGCATGCTTTTTTTCCCCTTGAAAAGCTTCCTTTTCCCTCATTTTTCAAGACCATCTTCCCAAGACAAGGCTGATGGGATGCAGTGCTGATACCCCTCACTCTCAGCACTTTGTTACAAGAGGCTTTGAGTGAAGCAAAGAAATAATGCCAAAGATGACACTGCCTCCTGCATGCTATAAGGTACTGCAAAACATCTATTATATAATACAAACGGCATAATAAAAGTGGCCGGAAGATATTCTTAACTCAATCTGCAGTTTCTGGAGAGATATATTTGAAGATGTTGATGATTTTCTAAATAAATAATAAAAATGAGAAACAATTTTAGAATTTTCATTTAACTCCTGTCCCTATAGCATATTAATACAACCAGAAGAATTGCAATTGTAATTTTGTATTTCAGGGATAGGCAGTGCTCATACTGCGGCCAAAACTACTATAACAACGATCAGGAGCCAAAGGATTTCTTGCAGCCACACTCGTCTTCAGCGCTTGGGTTTGGGTGATTTCTTAGGTCGAGGAGTGGATGGTTTAGCTTTATCAGAGGCTTTCTTATGAGAAGTTTCTGCAATAGAAGATAATTGGAAGTATTTAATAATCCTTATAGCGGGGATAAAAAAGAATTGGATTGTCCATCGTTATCCCTCTGTGCAGAATTCTTAATGAGCTGTAAAAGTGCATAAGGGCGGCATACCCACGGTCCTAAAAAATAAATAAATAAATAAATAAATCAGTTGAAAAACTCCCTTAACAACCACCTTGCTTAACAACAAATTCTGGTTCCAATTGAGGTCCCAAGGACTACCAATATATCAATGTAAGAGCCAATAGCTGTGAGCCCTTGATTAGATATTTAATATCAATATACTCAAAAATTATTTTGTCTTCGTGAGGAAGACAGTGCATGATTTGCCTTTTTATGAGGTGCATCTTTAGTCCTTTCCCCATATATTAGGTAACAATTACAAGTTACCTCTGACAGTACTTTACAACCAAAGCTGAAGTTATTCTAAAATGGAGCACATGGTTTAGGAGGGAGAGGTCAAAGCATCTTGTGGACTGAAGATACCTCTTTGTTTTTTGCTGAGTAATGTGGTTGTTATTGGGATAAAACATGAATGATGAACAGAAAACACCTTCCTCCTTAGGAGTAAGCTTTATCCCCAGAATAGAAGTACTTCCAGTCTTACTGCCTGAAAGCTTAAGGCTGTGAGGGGAGGAGGAAAAAAAGCACAAGCCCAGGACAAAGCAAAAGCAGAAGTAGGAAGAAATGTAGCTGCTGGTTTTTTTCTACTTGAGCCTGTAGAATTATTCCAGCCCTTCAAAGAGGCCTTATTTGATGGAGAACATAGAGACACTGGATTCACTTATCACTCTAATCTAACCCATAATGTTTTCCCATAACTTTGTGTGACACAGTTCTTTTAATTGTAAGGCATGACACGGAGATTTGCAACTTGTGTGATTCTAATCATTATTCAACAAACCATGGTTAAAACAAACTACGTAATACATCCAAAAAGGTAAAGTCAAATAAAACATTTTCCAGATATTCTGGTATTGGCTTTTAAAACTATTTCAGGCAATCTATTTTACTTCAATCCGGGTTCTTGTACACATCATAAAGGTATATACACCTGAAATTATCACAATAACTCATTATGTCGTCTTCAAATTAGTGCCCTACAGATGTATTTGACCACAAACCTCAGAATTTCTGAAGGCCTAAAAGAGGAATGTATAAAATGTATTTCTTTTAGAAATTTAAAATTCCATTTCTTAGGTTTTAATTGTACCTTTTCTGGATTTTTCTGCCTTTTTGTCAGCATCTTTAAGCTCCGGTTCCTCATCTTCTATATCTTGGAGTTTTTTCAGAGCTTCCTCCAATTCCTCATGGAGGGCTTCTGACTTTTCCTCTGCTTCCTGGGCTCGTTTCTCAGCATCTCTAAAAAAAAAAACAGAAGCCAAGATAGCATGGAGTTAAGATACCAAATATAAAGACCAACTGGGCAAAATTAATGGCTACCCAATCAGAATGGGAGGCACCAAGGCCGGTAAAAGACATTTTTTTTTTTGTCTGAAGAATGGCCAAACAAGACATGCACATACCCTTAAGCATGGATTTGCCATGTGGATGAGAATAATGGAAGTCTCCTTCTCACAAAGATGAGTGTGGATAAAATGGCATAACCTCCCTCCTTACTTTATTTTAAAGTTTTCTCCCTCTCCAGCTCATTTCAAGTAGCAAAGTAGGCTGAAGAAAAATAGCTTAAAGAAATGAACTGAATAGAATTTTCCTACCTTCTCCTGCATAGCCCTCTTTATATCTGATAGAGGCAAAGATGGATTTAAGATGTACACGATAGTTATGCATTGCTACTCTGATTTATAGAAACTCTCTAAGAATTTTCTGCATTTAAATCTAATGGAAACAAACACTTATTTCAATGAGTTGTGCTGCAGAATATTCAACAGAGATTGAGAGGATTTTCAGATGTCTGTTTGGTCAGTCAGGGGCTGGACCCTTTCTACCAGAGATTACATAAAGTAATGCAAAAGCCATTTTGATTTATGAACGTTCTTCTTGTATCATTTTCCTTAGTGAAGAAAAAAATTATCTTGGAAATGTACAAGACTCACTATCAGATCAGGAATCTCGATTTCTTCTGTATCCTACTGGGATGATTGTGTTCCAGGGCGGATCCCCACAATGCCTCTGCTCCCCAGCTTTAAAGTTAATTGTTAACCATTCCTTTTCTGTGTGAATCTAATGCAGATGCAATATCTACCATCAATCTTCTCTATCTCCCTCTAGAACTTGGGTATCAAACTCAATCACATCACATGATGTATGTGTCGTATCCCGACATTATTTGCCTTTGCGGAGCCTGGGTGGGCATGTGTTGTGCGTGACATATCTGGCCCATGGGCTGCCAGTTTGACAGGCCTGCTGTAGAGTATTAGCATCTAGTTTATAGCTAGCTCTTCCATAGTTCTGGTGTTTCTACATACATTGTTTGGAATTAATCTTTCTTTATCCTCCTTCCGTTAGTTTTGTGTCATCACAATGATAAACCTTTGGAAAGACTTCAACAGGACATTTTCTGAAATGTTTCCTCAACTCCTAGAATTCCAGGTTAATACATAGGGAAGGCACTATGTTGGAAAATATATTGGAAAATTTCCACTATGTTGGAGAATTTCCACTATGTTGGAGTTTATTGTAGTGATTAGGGCTAGAAGTCGGGAAACTTGTGAATTCTAGTCCTATCTTATGCACAAAGTCAGCTATGTGACCTTCAGTCAGTCCCTTTTTCTCAGCCCTAAGAAGCAGGCAAAACACTTCCTAACAACTTTGCCAAGAAAACTGCAGGAGTTTGTCCAGACTAACTTGAAGCAGCCCCCCACCGTCCCACAATGTTCAAAAAGGCTGCCCTAAAAACATAGCGGAGATTTCAGATTCTTACCATGTCAAAGCAAAAAAAAATCAGCTTTATAAATTAGAGGAAATGAATTGTGTTTTTCTGTTGCTGGCATACTTTATTTACACATAACTAGGAAGAACAAAAGCAGTACATTCTAAGAAGCTAAACAAAAGTAAAAAGTAAAAGTAAAACTCCTCCCCTGCACACATGCGCAGTAAATCATACATCACAAGACACTCATATCTTGGTTACTATGGTAACGTGATAACCATTCTGGTAAGCTCAGCAGACAAACCAAAACAATGCAGTGACATACCATCCCAAATCTATGTAAGAATCAGTAATTCAAAAATTCACAACTGTTAAGTCTATAGATCTCAGAGCTGGATGTCAGTCACCAACAGGTTTAAGTCTGTGAGAAAAGTAAATTCTAAGAGGAATGGGAGTGTGTCAACAGAATAGAAAACATAGAAGGAATGTGTAATAATAGACACACAGAGAAAGGCACCCTTGAACTGTCTGGTTCTCAGCTTTATCTAACATGTCTGTGGCAACAATAAGTCTGGGCAATTTTATATCTCCCTTGATCACCTTTTTTGTACTCACATGAGCCGTTCTTCCAGGATTTCTAGTGAAGCTAGTATCTGAAATTCCTTTTTAGAGAATTCAGTGGTTGGCTGGCTGGCATACAATTCTCCCTAGAATTAAGAGAACAAGTACCTTATGCAAAGAGACTCAAGCAAAAGAAAGTGACATACTGCTTTGGCAAAAAGATTAGATGGAGCGATAGGACCACTGAAATAAAAGAGCAAGTCTGAACTTACCAAGGTTAACTATTTTTTGCATATCTCTGATCAATAAAATTGGTACCCTGGGGCAGAAAAGTTCTAAAGAAGCTGCTCTCATTAATGCTCTTTCTCCATGTCATTTCTCATATAGACATCCAATCAAAAAGATTAGAAGCTGCATAAGAGTACCATCATGGTCTCATATAGTTTCCATTACTTTCAGTGAGGGTTGTGCAGAAAATCTTCCAATTGGGTAGTGCCCCACATGTTAGCTCCAGCTGCTCATTTCACATTTTAACAACCTTTAAAAGTACTGAATTGGCTCACCTTGGCTAGAAGCAGAGCCACTTGCACAGTGGAAATTCATAAATACATACCCCTGAAACTGAAATTTTTTCAGCAGTCAATGTTTTGCAATACACATTAGCATCGTGGGCAATATATCTCATCTGATAATCAATCTCAGGGCTTTCGTCTGGAATTTCACTATAAGTACTAGATACAGATGGCATTTCCTGCTTGGAAAAAAGGAAAAAGCAGGCAGTGTAACATTTGTCTCTTTGTTGGAAAGCCAAACTGTTCAATAGAAGATCAGGATACAAAAACCATCGTCATAATAGGAAGTTATTAGGATAATTTTAGGAGAATCACAGGTACTGGAATCTGGGGAAAGATTTATGCTCCTAAAGAAGTAGCCTAAGATTTGGGGTTTATGTTTTCAGTCTTATTCAGGTTACCAATTTGCCTTTGAAAACAATTATCCACCCATGAAAAGAGAGCTCCGTACTAGCCCATTACTTACTATTCCTCTCTGAGCATGTTATGCCATTTAAAATCATATCAAGATGACAATGCAGTAGAGTGATGATTTTTTTCTTCCCTAAAGCAGGAATTCTGTCCATATATTCAATGAAAGGACTTTCCCTCTTTCTTTCTTTTTTGGAATATTCATAATAAAGCTACAACTTACTGCATAATATATAGCCCTGCTTATTAAAGACTACTCCAAACCATATTTAAAATACCTCTTTCCCTTTCCTTGGCTTTTCAAAAACTTTTGCAAGTTTTTTCAAAGAAACAACAAACAATAGTTTTGGGTTGCCACTATGTCCAAATTAACATTTAGATCAGCCACAGAGAAATCCCTGAGCTAGGCAAAGTATTAACATGGTGATATTAATGACAATGTAACTGCATCTTCAAATTTGATTGTATTTAAAGGAAACTGATCATGCAGGAAACACTTATGCGAGGAGTCATCATATTGACATACAATCAGCCATGTTCATATGTCAGCAGCAGCAATATGAAGTTACAGAATTGCTAATAGTGTCAACTACTTTTACATCTCTCAATGGAACCTGAGTTTCCCAAACTTCTCAGAGCGATAATTCTTATGCATCTACTTTGAAAAGCAGACAATTTTTAATAGATTTTAGATACATTTTATAGCAGATACTGCCTTAGGTCAAGCTATCTGGCAGACTTTACTTCTTTAATTATATTCGAATCTGGCTCATAAAAAGAACTTTGCTTTAAAAAAAATGTGCTAATTTTCCATGGAAATAGTCACCTGTATTTCCAATATGGGCTTTTTTCCTGGGCTTTGCTCAGAACCTGCTTTCTCCATTTTCTTGTCTTCATCGGGGATTTCTTCTGCTTGAGTGGCAGTAGTGCTCTCCATGGTATGCTCTGGGTGAGGGGGAAGTTTTCGTTTTTGTTGAAAAACCTTGAAGTAGCAGAGAAAGGCTGGTAACCAGAAAATCCATTCTGAGATTTTGTTCTCATTGCTACCTTTCTACATTTAGGCCTCTCTGGTTTTTGAAGGACATACTTTGGTTAATGTAAAAATTTTCAGAAACAATGTTCAGCACCTCCTACAGACTTGTCCCTCAGTAGTTTTACTGGATGCACAGCTGTATTTATTCTGCTATTCCCTAATAATGGTACTCAATTATAGATACTCTGAGGAGGAGTGTGTGTAGATGTATGGATAGATGGCTGTATTGATGGCCCACAATTTAGAAAGTGTTCTCACCCTTGTGGCTAAAAACATGGTCACCCCATCTTAAAGAAAGATAGCAGTATTGCAATTAAAGAGTAAATTGCAAATTTAACATTTTTTCTCTCATTTGCACCTTTCCCTACCTCTGATCCAAAGTAATATATAAGCTCCTTTTTGTCAATTAACTTGGTGGGAGATATCTTTATTCCAGATAAAAGAAGGTTGCATGTCTCAATCCAATCCAGGCACTCTGTCTGAAAAAAGGAAAGAAAGAAAGAAAATCTTCTGTTGATTTTCCAGACAATTCAAACAAAAGCCATTGGTGCTCTCTAATTTGCTTTTTGTGATACCAAGGATGCCCCTCAGGAAATCCTGAGAAGTTGTCAATTATAGTAATTAATGGTTGAAAATGGTGTCCATTTTGATTTGTCCACCTTATCTTCTTAGTGTGTATAATTTGGATGAAGCACCTGACTGGATGGTATATTGGATCCACTCTTTATTGGGAGCCTATTAATTTGAGGCTTCTAGACATTACAATTGAAAATGCAGCTGGACACTGGATCCAAACAGTCAAAATTGCTTCTGAATTAAGGAGACAATTGAAATACCCATATATATTCTGGAGTGCTGTTTTTTGTGAGTAGATAGCAGAACTGATATTTTTTGTGGTTGCTTGTATCAACTGTGTGTTGTTAATAAAACCTTTTATAGATTCATAGATTGGCTAAACCTCATATTTTAATTACTTTGTAGTTTATTTTTTTCTTATTGCTTGTTAAGGATTAAAAAGATTGATTTAATCAAAAACCGATTAAAAGTGGAAAAATCTTCAGAACTGCAAGTTTGGTATTCACTGAGTGAATTCTCCTTTAATCCATTTAAAAAGAAAGTTATGTGGTTAAAGTTTTATAAGAATTTTTTTTTTCAATATACTGCTAAAGGGAGATTATAGTGCTGATTTCAGAAATATTTTAAATGAAAGGATTCAAATGAGTTTAAAGAAAGACTTTGAAATTAATTGAAATGATGTTTCCTTGTGGGAAAAAAATCTTTTGTTTACATTCTGGGTGGGAAAAAAACACTTCATGGCATTGCATGGCTATCTTAAAGGAAATATTTGATTTTGAGGTCCAACAGATTTTTTAGTTATTTAAGACTACAATGGAATTTAAGACTATTGAAAAGGAATAAGTTCCATTGAATAAAAGTGAAGTGGACTTTAAGGCAGCTTTAAAAACTACAACCCACAAGGAAGAGATGGAAATACTGAATTTAAAAATAGAATTGGAAGGTGATTTAAATTTTAAAAAACATTTATACAAAGAATAAATCAAAAGAGCAAACTAGATTATGTTCTTTTTCTGTTTTTTCCCTTTTCTCTTTTTGTTTTGTTTTCTTTTTATCTGCACTTCTTAATTTTACATTTTTAAATACATTAAAAATAAAAATTTTATATCTATCTTTTTATTTTAATATATTTCTATGTTGGGTTGCATTAATTCTACTTGTTTGATATAATTCTCTATAAAACTATTGAAAAATTATTTCTGAAGAGTTAATTGAGTATTCTTAAGGCTTCTAGATATGAACTAATGATCTCTTCTAAAATGGGGAAGGACAAATATAAGAGAAAGAATATAGAACTCTAGGATTAAAAAATTCATAGAGATCAAGGATAGGGATCTTGCCATCCTTCATCAGTACCATAAAGCAGAGTAAAACCATATCTTCTGCTAAACAAGAGAGACTATTTCTAGAAACTTTTGATTTTTAGGAAGTAAATCACTCACTTCATCTTAAAGCATTAATGATAACAGAGTGGGTAGGAGGAGTCCTTTCAGGCACAGGATGTGGACTGGGAAACAGTAACTATGGGCAACAATAACCCATTAACCAATTGGGGAAAGCTGTCAAGCAAACAAGAATAAAACTAGGACATCCTCAAAACATGGGGTTGGAAGCAGCTGATGTCATAGACCAGGGGTAGGGAACCTTGGCTCTTTTATCACTTATGGACTTCAACTCCCAGAATCCCTGAGTGAGCCATAAAAGGTTCCCCATCCCTGGCCTACTGGTTTTTCAGTTGTGGGGGAAATCAATTTTTGACTGGAATGGGACTGTTTAATATACAAATGTAGGACATATTCTTTATATATTCTTTATATGTCCTACATTTGTATATCAAACAATCCCATTCCAGTCAAAAATTGATTTCCCCCACAACTGAAAAACCAGTAGGCCAGGGATGGGGAACCTTTTATGGCTCACTCAGGAATTCTGGGAGTTGAAGTTCATAAGTGATAAAAGAGCCAAGGTTCCCTACCCCTGTCATAGACAATCACCAAGACACCAACCAATTAACTTTGTTTATGAGTGGTGCTGCTAGAAAAAATGTTGAGAAAAAAATCTAAATAGTGAGATGGGGTTGGTCACAGAAAATATGCCATTGCCCCAATGCTAAAGTCTACAAGTTAGACTTTAAAAGTATATAGCCATAAAGTTCATCACTTTCCATTTTCATCTTTCCCTTCCTTCCCATATCACACTGCACACTTCTTGAGAACAGGAATCAATCTGTATATCTATACTTATGAAGCTGCCACTTACACAATAACAATATTCCAGAATGAAAGCTTGTAGCAGATTTAAAATAAATCATATTGGCAAAAAAAAAGAACTCCCTCATTCATCGAAAAATTCCTATTCTGTAAAATTAACTCAGAACCACAACTTTAGGAAGGATTTGGAGAGTCAAGAAACACAGGATAGTACTTTTCTTTTTTTTACCTTGATCTTCTCTAACTGTTGCAATTCGTATTCTGCATTAGGGTCAGAAGTAGCCAGTTTCTTACGTGTTGTAACTGCAACCATTTCTTTGCAGCAACTAGGAATGGATAACATTACTAATTTATAACCATATTTTAAGCCACCATAAAAATACCACACTAATTAAGGGAGAATCTAATGTGTCTAGATCCAGGGATCAGGATATTGAGCTAAATTGGGGCCCTGAAAGTTCTGCAGAAGAAAAATGATTTCCATCTTGTATAATGCAAAAAATTGAATTCAAATAGGATTTATTTTAGCTAGATTGGATCTCAACTAATAAGGTAGGAAGGGATGGTGCAATGAATGAGAGCCAGAAACGGTCACAATGTCTATCAGCTATCGGAAACTGTGACTGTGCATTTGTCATCTCTTAAAATTGTCCTTAGAAGCAAAATTCCCCATCAACTTTCAGCACAAAATGAAACAATTTTGTTACACTTCTAATTCAGTATGCCTAATACATGAGTTAACGCGAAAAGTACCACCACTCATTCCATACAGGTTAAAAATCCCAACTAGAAACCCTGAAATTGGATCATTGAAAATGTAATTTAAAAAATTACAAAAGATTGCTGGCTCCTGACTCATACAAAATACAATGTAGCTATAGTTATCCCCCAGCAGATTTGAGAGGTCGGAACTATTTTTGCCAAAGATAGCATAAAGTAGTCACTTTATGTCTATCACAGCCCTCATATTGCTATTCCTTTACGGACATTAATGCTGTAAAATCTGAGGAGAATTTATAGTACCTGACTAGATAAGAGGAAAACTGGCTCATCTGAGCAGCCAGACCCATTACTTCTTTTTCAAGTTTCAAAGTATGCAGCATCTTGCGTTCCGCTTGCATTGATATTTCGGTGTCACTCAAAGGGATAGTATCAGGACAGGTATGCTCTGGCACCATGTGCATCAGCAGGTTGACCATCCATTTGCTCAGAATATTGTGGAAATCAGTCAGCTGCAAAAATATAAATTGACGAGGATTCAAGTTACAGAAAAATTCAGTGAGACTGACACCCGGCTGGCATGCTCATTTACATGTGAGTAATCCCCATGGATTTACTTCTTATAACACTGAACACTGGGGGTGGTGGAGGCTAATGATCATATAAGCAAGGCAAAATATAGACAAAGTTAACTCACACATCCTTTTTGGTCTGGCACAAAGATATCCTATTAACTTCTGACCCTAATTTGAACCTTTATAAAGGCAGCCTTCTCACGTTCCATTTCAAAAACTGTTACTACTGCTGCCTGTATAAGCTGTGCTTAAGCATTCGATCCATCACAAAATGCTTTGAAGCAATTCTTGGGGAAGGGCAAGATGTGCCCTGCCGCTATAAGCCACCCGATGAAGACATGCCCACCCAACGCATGCTCCTTGATCGCTGAGTTTCAATGCCAGTCTCCTTGGAGAGCCAATCATCTCATACCACCATGATAGGCAAGAAACATAGGAAGGAGAGGAAACAAAAGTCAATAGCCTCAGCACCAAAAATATATTCTCTCCCCACCTCCATTAGGGTGGCAGGAGGAGACAAAGCGAGGAAATAAGTCTTTGTGGAAGTAAGTCTTTTTTTCTGCTTCCAACATGGAAGGTACTCTTTGCCATTTCTTCCACATGCAATTTGTGCCCCAGGAAACCAGATTTGCACTCCTGCAGGAAAGGGTAAAAAAAACCTGCTTCTCCTCTTTCTCTCCCCACTTTGCCTCAGTCAGACTCACATCAAGAGAAGCACTGGGGGGAGGGAGATGACTTCTCTTGTCATGAGTGTTAGGAGAAGCAGTTTGAAGGGGGAGACAGTGGATGATGACTCCAATGATAATTATTAGGTATATATTTATACCTATTATCTTGTAAGTGATTGACAAATCAAATAAATTATAAAAATTCTGGTTCTCTGATCCCAGGGCCTCTTCTCCAGCCACTAACTGGCATCAAGACTTTCTTCCCAAGACTTTCAGTGCAGAGGTATCCTCTATCCTCTCCCAATCTAGACTATGAATCTTAAATATGGTCAGCAGCACTTCTTGGGCCCGTATATTTTCGTGCTGGGTCCCACATTGAAAAACAGCACTTTAGTTCTGCAGTGCAGAAGAGCAACCCTTGATCTAAATTCTTGTAAAGTTCTTGTCATTTTGGGCATTGTAAAACACAGACAAAAAACCAGGGACTTCTTGGCTTAAGGCCATAGATTTCACTTTTCCAGAGTAAGGGCCTATTTTATCCTTAACCTACAACAAAATCCACTTTTAAATTCTGATGGTATATGGTTTTTTACTTTCTTTCCATGGATGGTCCTTCATCTTTTTTTTTCACCCTCTCATTTTCCTCTTCACTAGAACAAATGTTTTTAGCATCTCAAGTGGTCCACCACTTCAACATTCTAGTTAGTCTGCAATAATAAATTGTAGATCCAGGGAATAACAGAAAGAAAAACAAATAAACTGTATCAGGGGGAAATGGATTTTCTGAGATGATAACCTGACTTTCATTGCTTGTATTTAAGACAGTTGTGACTACCTAAATTATTTGGCCACTCTCAGATTCTTGATATTCTTTGCTTCTCAACTCCCTGAACTTACAATTGATAATAAACCTTGAGAAGTTGAGTTTTGGACTGGACTTTGGTTGAGATTTTTTAAATTGATTCTGTCATATGTCTTTTGTATTGGTTTGGACACTGGATTGTCTTGTATTCTATTATAAGAACCCTGCTGTCTGTCCTACAGTTTTTATTTAAAAATAAAAACAAATGAACACTGTTCTTTTAGGGAAAATAGTCTATATGAAACAATCCTGAATTCTAGTCTAAACACATCAGAGTATGAGAAATGTTTATTTATGACTTTCATATCACATGTGTGACTTATCTACTCTTTCTATCATTGACTCTTTAATGCCTGAGCAACTATTTTCCAGTGAGTATTGAAAATAACTCATGAACTTTAGCGGTGTTTTTCTCTCAATATAAACAAACAGCAGAACTGCCAGTTTTCAAAAGAGACTGCTTATTACCTTTTTAACTAAATTAGGTTTGTAATCCTAATACATACTCACAGTCTATATAGTGATGTGTGCCCTTGGGCCCTCTAAGAATAGTCAATTCTTAACATTTAAGCTGATAAACAACATGCATACCTCCCGAGAAAGCTGAGTATTTTCTCTTTCAGAACTAGTAGTAGTTGTCAGGAGCCAATGTTGAATCTTCTTGAACACATCCTCAGATATCACCCTTAATGGAAGCAAGTGATATACCAAATTAAGACCTCAGGTCTGTTCTCACTTTTAGTCCAAAGATTCCTACCTTCAAAAATCATATTCAAAATAGGCTAAACACCTCCCCTCCTAATTCTGTGCCAAGCAGAAAATACCACCCACACTGTAAACTGATGTTATAATCTCTAAGGAACAAGTACATATAAAATCTAATTTTGAGAGCAGAAGAATGGAAAAAGAGAGAGTCTGACAATAATCTTTTTCTTGGTATCTTTGCCAATTTATCTGAATTACTTCTTTACCAACTGCTGACTTCACAAATAATTGCACTGCTAATATACCTATTATCATTATGCTTGTCCCAAAGGTGCTTTTTCCAAAAGGCAACTGGGATTTCTAGGTTTTTTTCCTTTGAAAACATTTTGCTTCTTATCCAAGAAGCTGCTTCAGTTATGACTGAATGGTGGGGAATGGAAGCATTTGTATTCTTTGCAGTCATCTCATCATTAGCATGCTAAGCGTTGGTCATTTACATCTCTGAAAGTGATTGAGGGCACTTGGAGGTTTATCTGTATCCTCAGAGTCACCTGAATGAGTGTAAATGGTGTGGAACCTACTTAGGACTGCTGAAAGGACTGCATTATAAACAGGAGATAGGAGGTATTGTATCACTCCCCTTCTGTTGAGAGAGGGCTGTTCAGTTTTAATATAGAGGGCCTCTTTAACCCCTTTTCAAACCAGTGATCCTCTTTGATCAGAATGTGAACTTTGCTGTCTTCAAATGAATGACTCTTCTCTTTCAGATGCAAATAGACTGCTAAATCCTGTTCTGACGAATTTGTTCTCCTGTTGTGATGTGCCAGGCGGCAGTTGGGGGGGTTGGGGGTTGGGGGCACCGTGTTGCGGTGGTTCGCCTCCTTCCTCTCCGACCATCTGCAATTTGTGTTGGCGGGGGGGGGGAGAGATCCACCTCTAGGCCCCTCGATTATGGGGTACCTCAGGGGTCGGTCCTCTCTCCTCTCCTGTTCAACATTTTTGTGAAGCTGCTGGGGGAGATAATCCGTGGCTTTGGGGTGAGGTGTCATCTATATGCTGATGATACTCAGCTGTGCATCTCCACCCCAAGCCACCCCAACGATGCCATGGAGGTCATGTCCCGTTGTCTGGAGGCCGTGCGGAACTGGATGGACGGGAACAGGCTTCGACTCAACCCTTCCAAGACTGAGTGGCTGTGGTTTCCGGCATCCCGATATAGCCAGGTAGTTCGATCGCTGGCTATTGGGGGTGAGATTTTGCCCCCTTCAGAGAGGGCTCACAATCTGGGTGTCCTCCTGGATGTACGGCTGTCTTTGGAAGACCACATTACAGCCGTCTCCAGGGGGGCATTTCATCAGGTTCGCCTGATCCGCCAGATGCGGCCCTTGAGTTTGTAACTATTGTTTGCTCTTGTGTTGTTATGGTTGAAGCTGAAGTATTCATTGACAGGTAGGACATTGCAATGCATGATTTTATATATGATACTTAGATCGGACCGAAGGTGGCGTAGTTCTAGGTTTTCTAGATCTAGAGTTTCAAGTCTGGTGGCATAAGGTATTCTGCAATGAGTAGAGGAGTGGAGAACTCTTCTTGTGAAATATTTCTAGACTTTCTCAACTGTGTTAATATCAGATACGTAATGTGGGTTCCAGACTGATGAGCTGTATTCAAGTATTGGTCTAGCAAATGTTTTGTATGCTCTAGTTATTAGTGTAATATTACTAGAGAAAAAACTACGTAAGATTAGGTTAACAACTCTTAATGCCTTTTTAGCTATGTAGCTACAGTGGGCTCTAGCACTTAGGTCATTTGAGATGAGTACTCCAAGATCCTTGACAGAGTTTGGATCATCAACAAGGTCTTGACTATTCAGCCTGTATTTTATTTTCTGATTTTTTTTGCCAATATATAGGACAGAGCATTTATTTGTTGAGATTTGAAGTTGCCATTTGTTTGACCATTCTGACACATAGACAAGGTCTTTTTGAAGGGTAGCAGTATTATCTGTGGTGTTTAATAGCTTTACATCATCAGCGAAGAGAACGCAGTTGCTCTTGATATGATCACAGAGGTCATTTATGTAGAGTATGAAAAGAGTTGGTCCTAGAACACTGCCTAGGGGAACACCACTGTTGACAGGTACAGAATTTGATAGGACACTCCCAATTTTGACCATTTGTTGTCTGTTTGACAGGAATGCTTCTATCCAGTTATGCAGATGTCCAGAGATACCATAAGATTTTAGTTTTAGGAGTAGTTTGTCATGTACCACTGAATCAAAGGCTTTACAGAAGTCTATGTAGATTGCGTCTATTGCTTTGCCCTGATTGAGTTGTGTAGTCCATATGTTTTTGCAGTGTAAGAATTGCAGATTATGTGATAGTTTTTTCCTGAAACCAAATTGTTTATTAGAGAGTAGGTTGTTTGTTTCTAAGTGGAGGATGATGGATTGGTTAATAATTGATACCATGACTTTACAGGTGACGTAGCATAAAGAGATTGGTCTGTAATTTTCAACTAGGCTGGGGTCTCCCTTTTTGAAGATGGGGATGACTGTGGCTTGTGACCATAGGTTAGGCAAGGAGCTGGTCCTGAAAGATTTTTCAAAGATTATGCTTAGAGGTTCGGCTATGGCAGATAGCTTTTTTAAGAAATAGGCACATATTCCGTCCGGTCCAATAGATAGAGATGGTTTTAGATTGCATAGTACTTTTTCAACATTGTCTTCTGTAAAATCGATATGTATTAGATCATTGTAGTTGTCTGTGGTTCGACTAGCAAATACTGGGCATGATCCATTGCTGTTTACAAATACTGAGCCAAAGAATGTGTTAAAGAGATTGGCTTTAATAGTGTCGTCGCTGCAGTCTTTACCATTAGGTCCTTTCAGGGGTGGGATGGAGCTTGAGTCTTTTAGTTTGTTGTTTACAAAATTGTAGAAAGTGTTGGTGCAATTGGTGCGTAAAAGATTTTCTTCTTGTTTAATGTGATAATTGGTGCATTCAGTTTTTATCTGGTGGCATAAATTTTTGTATCGGCTTTTGAAGTTGGCAACATGACCAGATTTGTTTTTTAGCCAAAGTGATTTCTTTTTGGATTGAAGCTTCCTTATTGTTTTGGGTAATTTGTTTTTTCTGGTTTTCGGAGTTGTTAATGGTACATATAGTTTGATGACTCTTAAGACTTCAAGTAAAAATACATTGTAATGGTCTTCTACAGTATTGCATCCAGAGAATAGAAATTGCCAATCAAGGGATGAGAGATCATTATTTATAAGATCATAGTTGCCTTTTTTGAAGTTATAATTGGGGATTCCGTTGTTGTGATGATTTTTGTGTGGATGTTGAGACAAAAGTCAGTCATGGTCACTGTTGGGAAAGGATTCTTTAATTTGTATTCCATAAATTGAATTCAAACTATTGCAGAAAATGAGATCGAGGCAGTTGTTAAGTCTAGTGTTGTTGGTTACTAGTTGTTCTAGTCCCAGATTTGTTACTGCATTGTAGATGGTTGCATGTGTGGGTTCAGTTGTATATTTGTTAAGGGTCCAGTTAATATGAAGTAGATTGAAGTCACCAAGAAAGATAAAAGCGTGTGGGTAGGATGCTGCCCATGTTAGTAGTGTATTTAGCTTGTTTGCATGTTCAATGTCATAATCAGGGGCTCTGTAACATGGTAAGAACCGAAATGTGATATTTAAGGACAGTTCACAGACGATGATCTCAGGAAAGCAAGCTCCTGGGTAACTTGGATGTTTTTTAGCTGTAGGGACTTTTTATAGAAGATAGCAACACCACCTCCTCTACGGATTTCACTATCTAATCAGTAAACATGATAGTCTTATTACTGTGGTAATGGAGTCAGGGAGAGATGCATTGAGCCATGTTTCACAGACAAATATGTCAAATTTAGCCGTATTTAGTAAAGAGGAGAAATTCAGGTATTTTATTTACAAGACTTCTTGCATTGAGTAGCTTGCATTTAAGGCCAGTTGTGGTTGGAATAGAGGTATTCTGGACAGAGAGAGTTCCAAACTGTAACAAGAAAGGACGCAGGTCTTCAGCACTGATAGAAATAGTGTAGTCTTTAGAGTGCAGTCCCACTATAGAACAACAAAAATAACTATTGAAATTAAAGTATCTATGAATTGATTCATAAAAGGGGTTCCACTTAGGAGCTCTCTGAGAGAATGTGTGTTGAGTCTATGAGAATAGGAGCTGGAAAGTAATCTGAGGTTAAGTCATAAAAGACATTAGATACCATAATGTTCACCTTCAACTGGCCCGGAAAGAAAGTAGTAACTAATGCTGCTATTTCAGTAAAGAGGTGTCATAACATTAGAAACAGGATTTGCTGTTTATCACTTATATTTCCAATGCACTTTAGCTGCAATTTCTGGAACATTTTCAAGGGTTGCCTGACAAAGAATATATTGCAATAATCGAAGCATTAAGTTTTATTTCATATGCCGTAGAAAAATGCAGCATAGTGCATAACATTCACAGAAACAGCATATAAAATGTGTATCAAAATATGTACGACGTTACTCATCAAAATAATACATTCAACCAGTTACAAGAATGCTTTAAGAGAAGAAAAATAAACAACTGTGAAAATTAGAGCAGCTTACGGGCAAGGTGCAAATGTCTTAAGCTTTCGTTCTTGTAGAGTCTCAGAGGTACCAGTAATTTTCAGCAGATCTTCCAGTTGGACCAGCCAATTAGAAACAGCTTGGAAAAAATGTACCCAATCAGCTTCATACAATCCCGTCTTCTGCTTGTTGGATAACAACTTGAATGTCCACTCTTCCAAACTGTTCAATAGAGCTATTATAATTTTGGCGGATCCTGGAGAAAAGAAATTATATCTTTATCTCTATAAAGAAATGGAGCATGATAGAGGAAATTACCTCCAAAAAACTTGGGTTAAATATATTTTGTTTCTTATAGCAGGCAGATTCATATAATTTATTATATTTTTAATTTTTTCTGTTTTATAGTTAGTTATGTTCTTTTGAATAGAACAAGCCAATGACAAAAAAAGGCAGGAAACAACACACTCTTATCAATAATGAGCTTTTCTTGGAAGGATATTTTTCAAATAAGAGTGGATGTGAACTAAAAACCCAACCTTTGTTTTCTATAAAGACCTGATGTCAACATCTATTGCCACAAATGTTGGATCTGTTTTACTCAAAAGGTTTTACATGTCAGTTGTGCTATATATTTGTCTTTAATTTAATTTAAAATAAATCCTCACCTGCGCAACATATTGATCTTCGAAAAAATCTTTCAAAAAATACTGACCATTTCTTACCATTTTCCCCATTAACTCTTGTACAATACTGTTCATTGAGATGACTGCAGTCTTTATTGATTTCTTCCAGCATATTTGACTCAGCTGGCTTCCTGCCCTGGAGATCTTTGTGACGGCCATGCAAAGCAACCCCCAGATCAACCCACTGCTTCTGCAGTTTGGTAGCCATCTTGAGGGGTTCTTGTCTCAACAGAAGCATGTCCCCCCCATACTGGGTCAATTCATCATTTAACATCTGAAAGAAAAAGCAATAAATGTATTTGTTGCCTGAAAGATTTCCCATTAAAAAAAACAACTCTACAGCTTTCTCCTTCCCTAACCTGATAATCTTAGGACCAAGTATTAGCTATTATAAGGTACGCTTTTAACTCTATGGTTGTCCTGTTATTGAACTGCATTTTTAAACTCACAGCTGGAAGAGAAGCTTCTTAGACAAATTTAATTTTCCTACTTACTCTTGCAAATTGTGAGATGAAAAAACTGTCTGCTCTTACACCAATTAGATAATTGTTTTCTGCTTTTGTTTAGGAGACACCTAATATCTTCTAAATGCCTAATCCTCATTAATATCCAGACTTCCCTTGTTGATACCTAACATAAAGCAACCCCAGGAGTGAAGAGGGAGAAAAAAGTAGGATTATGAAACCTGACCAATGAAAATACAATAACTCATTTTTTAATTGAATCCCAGAGATTGTTCCCACTACTCAGGCTCACTGTAGTTCATTGGGGAAGGCACCCTGGCGTTGAAAGTAATTAATGGGAATAGCTTTAATAAATGGTATTCTGTTTATTGCAATCCTGCTTAGAGGGAAGTCTATAAATAAATACATGAAACAAGAAGACCCTTACCTTTTCCCAAACTTTGAGATCCACAAGGATTTGTTCTAACAAAGTAGCTCCCTTTTCAAAATTATAAGTTCCTTTTCCACTGGAAAAGCAAGAATAGACAATTGGAAATGTGTAACCAAAAATACAAATCACTCTAATATGTATCTAAACTTTTATGCATATCATGCAGTCTGCATTGTGTTTACCTTACTCACTTCCCAGTAGTTAACTGAACCATGGTTTATTTAATTATACATAGTCTTCATTTAGCCATAACTGTCAAGCCATAAAGCAAAGAAAGAAAGGAACATTTAATCAAACTCACAGAACATGATTTTGGAAGTAATGGAGCCAACCCGTCAAACCATTCTGAATACTCCTTGTCCTTTCTCTTGTAGTTTCTTCAACTTGCTCCACCAGTACCTCAGCATCTCTCAAAGTCTCCCGGAATTCTTGTGTCCAATGTTGTAGATTAGAAAGATCATTAGAATCCTAAGTGTATTGGAAGAAAAGAAGAGAAAGAATCTTATGAGAAAATCATATTATTAAGCTATAAATATCAAAACAATCATTTAAAAAAGCCATTCTTTATTATTAATATCTATATCATGAACAGATTATTTCTTTATTTATTATTGATTTGATCTGATATCACTCAACTCCAAAGAAACTTCAAAGTCTTAATAACCTCAAAGTTCATCCTGTTGTGATCCTGGAGTAAATTATACAGATTTTTGCCTCATAACAACTCAAATATGGACAAACAATGGCAGGCATTATAACCAGTTTCTAGCAATTTTGCCATTTTATTATATAATTTATCTAAGCAATGTATGAGAGGTGACATATTCAAGAAAAAAGTTGCTTGAGCAAAATAGAAACTGTTCATTACCCCTGATCTCATCAGATGGTATTTTATAGTAAATAAATTGGTATATTCCTGACTAACAGAGGGCAGAATGGATTTCTTTAAAAGCGAAGAGTGAGATCTAAAACAATCTTATATGCATGAAAAATATATTTTATTAATAAAGGAAAGATTTATTTATAGATAAAAATACCATATACAAAATCCATCTGATGCCAAAAGCAATATTCAAATCATGATAATAGTTCAACACTCTGCATGCCATTGTTTGTGCAGTATCTTGTGTACCACACATGGAGCTGTCAAAAAATCTTATCCTGCGTGCAAAAGCCAATATCAATGTTGATGTAAACCTTATTTATTTATTCAGATTTCTATGCTGCGGTAATCAGGAAACTGAGTGTAGAACAAGGAAGTTAACCAACAGAAAGACTTTATTCATGCAGCTTAATTGTATCTTGTTCAGCATAAGTTACATCATTTCCCCCACTAATGGATAACAGACCCTCAAGTAGCTGTACCTGTGACGCCAATAGCATTAAGAAGTGCCTCATCCCTTTGACCCAAGCTTTTTCACTGTCATACATTCTCCGAGCCAGTATCAGCTTGTTCTTTTCAACTACCTGAAAATAAGATTATCAAAGAGTTTGGAAGGAGAAAAATAAGTGTAGATGAAGATGCTATTATACCTACACAATCAATAGCATGGTTTTTAATCAGAAGTCCAAATGGGACTTTCCAAGCAAGTATGCAGAAGGCAGCAATTTAGTGAAATAGCAATGGTCCTTACTCAAATATCATAGATTAACTGAATCAGATAAGGTTTAAAATGTGCTACTCAATAAATTTCTTAGTAAAAGAACTATAAATTGCATATGCAATTTACAAATGGCATTCTTTCACCTTGTACAAGAATATCCTATCTGCTGTAACCAATTTTAAGCCAACACTTTAAAATTATTTCTGTTCTCTCTTATATCTGCAGGACTCAAGCCTGCTGTTAGGAATGATGACAACCAGGAAAAGCACCTTGAGATTCAGTATCTGTCTGCATTACATTTGGGTGCAGTGACCTCACTGAAACACTTCCTATCAGCAAGACATTATTTTATTCAAATCATATAATTTCAACACATTTTGGACTTGTACAGTTTTTGTCTAGACCAGGTTCTGCACTTTCTCTTCAATATGTTTACGACAGTATTGCAGGCTGAAATACACAAGATTAACTCTCTTCTATACAATAAACCAATCACTGAACTAATCATTTAGCTAACACAAATCACAACATGTTATCACAGTAATGCTCATGAAAGATGGAAGATGAAATGGCAAAAGGACTAGAATGGATCTTTCTTCCAAGATCTTTCCATGAATGGTATTGTAATCTCAGATGTGAAGGCTGACCTGTAAACCAAATAATACAATATTTCCCCACTTTCCTTTCCCTAGTATGACGTTTTTATGAGATAACAAATTGCTTCCTTTTTTCTGTTGCAGATATTGCATTCATGCTATTTGCAAGGTGCCACAGCTACAAGAGAAACAGTTTGGGACCATAATTTCATGAAGGCCCACCTTCAGAATAGTGCAACTTCAAGCTCATCTGCTCTAATGTGGCTCACTGAAAATCTGTTCAGAATTAAACCTCAGGCTTGGAATTGGGGTTTCAGTCAAATCTACTGCTTTCCTCCAACTTTTAATGGTTATTTAGTTGTCAATGTTATATGTACAGAATAACCCTTGACAAACAAGGATATGCATGTGGAAACGTTTATGAGAGTAGTTATGAATAATAATTCAGCCACACACAGATACGCTACATTGAGTTAAAGTTTATTTTAAGAAATAGCACAGTCCAATAAAGGGTCCAGGTCATACACGTTTAACACTCCAAAGAATATCCAATTACAAAGTCTTCTTACAGGTTGCCTTTGTCACTTACAGTAAACAAAGATATCAAAGTATAAACACAACAGAGAACCTTAGATAGCAACAGAATGTCAGAGATACAGAACGTCAGAGGAATAGAATGTCAGAGAGAGCAAGCCATGATCTCTAGCTCCCTCTTATGGCAATTCGCAATATAACCAACCAATCGGAATCAATACAATGATTTTGTCTTAAA
The DNA here is from genome assembly GCA_023653725.1 of Bungarus multicinctus. NCBI lineage: Eukaryota > Metazoa > Chordata > Lepidosauria > Squamata > Elapidae > Bungarus > Bungarus multicinctus. The sequence goes on along the minus strand of CM042842.1, from coordinate 29,248,098 downwards.
GCTACAAACATATATTGTTGGTTTATATATTGCCAACCCAACTAATTGATTTACAGATTCCTAACAGTCCTTCATGCCAAATGGAAAGGCAAAGCTTTTAGAACAGAATGCTAGCGAGTCCATTCATACATCTTTATTTCCAAAACCCACTCTATTCTGATACTGATTAGTAAAGCTTCACATTGTGACAGTTGTCCTGAAAGAACCACAACAGCAAGAATGCTCTATGCACTCAAATGGAAAGATGTTTTAATTCCCACAATGGATGACTGGCTGCAAAAGCTGACTGAGTTAGCAGAGATGGCTAAATTGACTGCTTGAATTAAAGAAAAGAATACAACTAACTTTGTTTCCACTTGGAAGTTACCTCTGGACTTTGTGTTGAAGTAGAAAAGAATGAAATTTTGACTTTTGCTGATTAGATAGCTTTGTTGTTGTAGATATAGTTAGTATATACTACTATATAAAAACAAAAAGTTGTGCGTTTTGTTATTACAAGAAAAACTATTAATCAGATTTCAAGAATTTGTAGGCAAAAGTTCTAAAAGGGAATTATATTAAGAAGAAATGACTGTACTTTATCAAATGCTAGCACACTCTTATCTGTTTCGGAAGATACCTTTAAGGCTATATCATATGCGGCATTGCTCCACAGTTCTTTTTCTAACGTTAATTGATGGATCTGATCCTCCAGTCTTGCCCTCTGCAATTCGTACAGCTCACGATACTCATCTAAAAGACTTAAGGACATGAGAAAGAGATATAAAACACACTCTACAATTCACCTCAACAATGTACCTTCTATTATTTACAGAATATACAAAACAATTATTTTTATGTAATCTAATAATAATGTTATTGAACTTGTGTGCAAGTCACTCTTAATGACTCTGGGGGGGGGTCTCAGAACAATCAAAACAAAGAAATTACAATAAAACTAATACGGCAATAGGTTTTTTTAAAAAAAGATGGCCAGAATAATAGATCAGATTTAAAATCTGCTCAGACCACAAACTAAAACAATGAATATAATCAAAGTCATGATCTGGTATATTTGTAATCTTTATTTGCTAAATAATGAGTTTTAGTCAGATTTTCACAATTCTGGAAGTATTGCCTAATCAAGGGAAATCCACAAGTATTTACTTTCACAAGTTAGAACCAGAAAAAGTCTAAAGACTGAAACAAGATATCCATTGGTCAAGGGTGTCTTTTACCCACATTAGATAAAGAAATCAAACATTTCTAAGCCTTTCTCAAGAACTGATTGGATGTTCGCTTCTAAATCCTTAGTGTTAGTAGTAGAGGGATCAAGAGGGATTATTGAAGAAGTTTTGAAAACAGTTACTGATCTTCCAAAGTCCACTTTTTATTACTCTTGCACAAATTGCACAGATTTCTGAATGTTTTCCAAATTACATTATCCCACTCTTCACTCAGAAATACTGTTTCCCAGTTTCAAACTTACTAGGATTAACATTGCCATCAATGTACTCAGAGACTCACTTTGCATTCATCTCAGACTCCTTTACTGCTCTTGCTAGCTCATGATAGGCTTTTTCGGCTTCAAAGGTGGTTCTATGGTCATGTTCTCGGATAGTATTTAATTCCCTGTGGTAAGGATAGATATTCAGAGGCTTTCAACAATCACAGTTTTTATTCACAAAATGAAACAGAAGCAATGATCTGGATCTAGACCTTGTGAGCTGTCCTATAGCTTGCTTGAAATGGAATAACTCATCAGTAATGTGTTTATCCATTACTCTCTGGGCCATCATTTCTCTGTAGAGAGTCCTCATCTGTCTAGGAATTCGTTCTAGCAATTCCATATATCTTTGTCTGTAAGATAGAAACATGTAAAAGAGGAAAAATATTGACTTTTCTTGAGCATATTTGCATATAATTTAAAAGGTTTATTTTTTTACAAACACTGGGAAATTACAAATAGGCAAGGAACAAATCTGGTCACATTGCCAACTTCAAAAGCCGATACAAAAATTTATGACACCAGATAAAGACTGAATGCACCAATTATCACATTAAACAAGAGGAAAACCTTTTACGCACCAATTCCACCCGCGCTTTTTACAATTTTGTAAACAACAAATTAAAAGACTCAAGCTCCATCCCACCCCTGATAGGACCTAATGGTAAAGACTGCAACGATGACACCATTAAAGCCAACATCTTTAACACATTCTTTGGCTCAGTATTTGTAAACAGCAATGGATCATGCCCAGTATTTCCTAGTCGAACCACAGACAACTACAATGATCTAATACATATCGATTTTACAGAAGACAATGTTTAAAAAGCACTACACAATCTAAAACCATCTCTATCTATTGGACTGGAGGGAATATGTGCCTACTTCTTAAAAAAGCTATCCACTGCCATAGCCGAACCTCTAAGCATAATCTCTGATAAATCTTTCAGGACCAGCTCCTTGCCTAACCTATGGTCACAAGCCACAGTCATCCCCATCTTCAAAAAGGGAGACCTTTTTTTTCCCCCTAGTTGAAAATACAGACCAATTTCCTTATGCAGCATCACCTGTAAAGTCATGGAATCAATTATTAACCAATCCATCATCCTCCACTTAGAAACAAACAACCTACTCTCTAATAAACAATTTGGTTTCAGAAAAAAACTATCCTGTAATCTGCAACTCTTACACTGCAAAAACATGGACTACACAACTCGATCAGCGCAAAACAATAGATGCAATCTACATAGACTTCTGTAAAGCCTTTGATTCAGTGGTACGTGACAAACTACTCCTAAAACTAAAATCTTATGGTATCTCTGGACATCTGCATAACTGGCTAGAAGCATTCCTGTCAAACAGACAACAAATGGTCAAAATTGGGAGTGTCCTATCTAATTCTGTACCTGTCAATAGTGGTGTCCCCCAAGGCAGTGAGTGTTCTAGGACCAACTCTCTTCATCCTCTACATAAATGACCTCTGTGATCATATTAAGAACAACTGCGTTCTCTTCGCTGATGATGTAAAGCTGTTAAATACCACAGACAATACTGCTACCCTTCAAAATGATCTTGACTATGTATCAGAATGGTTAAACAAATGGCAACTTCAAATCTCAACAAATAAATGCTCTGTCTTACATATTGGCAAAAAAAAAATCAGAAAATAAAATACAAGCTGAATAGTCAAGACCTTGTTGATGATCCAAGCTCTGTAAAGGACCTTGGAATACTCATCTCTAATGATCTAAGTGCTAGAGCCCACTGTAACTGCATAGCCAAAAAGGCATTAAGAGTTGTTAACTTAATCCTATGTATCTTTTTCTCTAGTAATCTCACACTACTAACTAGAACATACAAAACATTTGCTAGACCAATACTCGAATACAGCTCATCAGTCTGGAAACCACATTATCTATCTGATATTAGCACAATTGAGAAAGTTCAGAAATATTTCACAAGAAGAGTTCTCCACTCCTCTACTCGTTGCAGAATACCTTATGCCACCAGACTCAAAATTCTAGACTTAGAAAACCTAGAACTACACTGCCTTCGGTCCGATCTAAGTATAGTATATAAAATCATACATTGCAATGTCCTACCTGTCAATGAATACTTCAGCTTCAACCATAACAACACAAGAGCACACAATAGATTCAAACTCAACGTTATCCGCACCAAACTTGATTGCAGGAAATACGACTTCAGCAACAGAGTGGTCAATGACTGGAATACTCTACCTGACTCTGTGGTTTCTTCCCCAAACCCCAAAAACTTTAACCTTAGACTGTCTACTATTGATCTCACCCCTTTCCTAAGTGGTTTATAGGGGGCGTGCATAAGCGCACCAACGTGCCTACTGTCCCTGTCCTATTGTTTCTTTTATTTTTCTTATACATACCCATTTCATGTATTCATAACGATATATATACTTATATCTATTAACTTTTAAGCGATTGACAAGTCAAATAAATAAATAAATAAATGAATAAAAACATTTGTACATAAAACTAGACAGAACTAGGCTATTTTAAAAAATCAAGAGAGGTTCAGATGTTACATTGAGACTCATGTATCTGTTACGACATTCCTCCCCGTTGATATCCTAGAAAGAGTATTATTGTAGACTTTATCCATTTCACATAATACACCTGTCTTACACACTTCTGAATTAATTCTATACCAGTAATCAAAAGACTTATAAAGCTGTCATATTTGACTGTGAATATGGATTATACACTTCCATACCTAAGTTTAGAGAGGAGTTGTCCTCGCTCTGCACAATCCACACTGACTTGTCGAATGATTTCATGAAACACAATATTATAGATGTTCTGTTCCACCTTCATCACCTCGAGGATATTGTGCATCTTGGGAAAGATATGTGGAAACTATGATGATTTTTGCAGAACTAGATATAAAATGATTATCTTCAATTTAAATGGGTTAGGAGAAAGAAAATAAAAACTTTGAAACATATTTAACCTTTTAATATAATTTTTATTCTAGTTGGATGATTGTTGAATTACTCATAGAAGAGATCCTATGATCGTGCCACTCTCAACTAATCAATGGAAAATAGAACTTTGTTATTATTTACATAATAGCTTATCCCATTTTTCTATTAAAATACATGAAATGCAACATCTCATCACCACTATAAAGTCATAATTAAAGAATAGAATGAGATGTGATGCATCAAACTAAAACATTAGGATTTTGCCTATAAAAGTTGACCTACTACTAACACAATCCATTTAGGTACAGAACATCTGTTGCAGATAATTTGCAGATTTCCATAATTTGCAGATTTCCTTTCAGCCTAAACTTTTATACTGGCCACATAAATAGAAAGATTATACAGGTAGTCCTTGATGTACAATCACAACAGGGACAAAAAAGAATACATTTTTAAGTGGCACGGTCATTAAATGAGACATCACATGAAAGCACCCAGTTTCACAACCTTTTTTAGTCACAGCTTCTAAGCAAAGTATCAAATTACTGCAATTTGTGATCTTCCCTGATGGCTTCCCTATTGAATAATTATAGGAAGCAGGGTGGGAAGGTCGCAAATGGTAATCATGTGACCATAGCATTCCTTCATAAATACAGGACAGGATGGTTGCCCAAACCCTGATCAAGTGACCACAGGACACTGTGATGATCGTAGATATGATCATAGGTCACATTTTCAGTGCAACTGTAACTTCAAATCATTGCTAAATGAATGGTCATGTCTATATATTGCTGCAGAAGTATCAGGACAATTATTACCTGTGAAATCCCTGTTACACCAACGTTCACGTCATTTGTTCCAGCCTTTTTCAGCATGGTATCCATCACTTTCATCAGCTGGAGAACCTCCAGCCTTCCAGAGGGCTTCCTAATAAAACAGAGGAGAAGAAATTGCCCAATAACAACACACAAAACTGAAGAAATTTGAATGTAAGTGTTACTTACATAGATGGAAAAACCCGCAGCCTGTTTTCCTCATCGTGAAGCAGAGTTGTATATTTACTGCAGGAAGTAAAATAGGATAAACTGCTTGGTTTTTATTGCAGGATTAAATGGCATGTTTATTTTAAATATTTTTTGAAACTATACAACTAGAAAATTATGACAAATGAAGTTGAATGCATTGATAGCACAATTATTTAATTACTGTATTAAATTAGCATAATTTACAACACTTTTTAAAAATAGATACAAATAATGCCCATAAGAATGTTATACTGACTGTATGCAAAACTCTAATAGATTCGTCCTTTCAATATGTCCCAGGCCTATATTAAAAGCCCACCCATTTGCAAGGAGCTAAGGACTTTTGCCCATGAAAAAAATATCATGTTTCCTGTACTTTAAAAGAAACATTCTCCAGAATATCAAAATAAATCTGAAAACAGAACAAAAATAATGAAATGACAAGGAATAGATGAGAGAATACTTTTAATGACTTGTAAAAAGTTAAATCAATCAAATTATATTTTAAACAGCTATGCGCAAGTGCCCTTTGAAGGGGTTTGTAATGAGAAGAATGAAAACCTGTATCATGTAGTTATAATTGACTTGCATAAATGTACAATAAATATACTTAGTAATTTATATAAAATGAGAAATTCAGACAAGTTAGACTTACTGCACCTAATGATAGCTGAGGCCTAATTTAATATGAAAGGGTTATTTGGGAAAGGAATACTGAATACTTTCTGCCTTACTTCTCCAAATATATTTTATCCCAGTTTAATATCAGAAAGAAGTCACATATTTCAAAGACTTCCCTATTCCACCCTCAGGAGACCTCTCTATTATGCTACTAAACTTAATTGGTGTGATTTCCTGACAGTGATAGCCAAGATAAACACAAAACAGTAGTGTAAGACTTAAAATAAATGCAACATTTGTTTGGGGAAAAACTCCAAGCATCCTTCTAAATCTTGTGTCCCTATCAATATTCATGTTTACACTCACCATTCTGCATCTTTGCCTTGGTCACTGCAGACATGTCTTCTCCAGCCATTAAAACTATGCCCATTGGTGGGCTAATTTACACCAATTTCATTATAGTGTTTAACCATTAATAAAGGATTCAGTTTTACTTTCAGGATCTGAATAACTTTGGAAACTGTGGATAAGGCAACTCATGAAAAGGGATGAAGAAGTTTGAGCAAACCCTTTAGTTAACCATGTATTTTTACCTAGCTTCAGATGCTCTTGATCTTATCCTACTTAATAGGTACAAAAGCATATAATAGTACTCACTCATCATAATATTCCAAACCTAGGACACCTCTGTTCTTTACAACGTGAAATTCCTCTGGAACAAAGGTGTCTGCTACATTTGCTTTCTAAAAACAGAATAAATTAAAAGAGAGTACATAAAGCAGGCAATAAACATTCACAAGTTCCCCCAAAGATAAAATTTATTTTTATAGATATGCATAAAAATGCTTCCTGACATTTTTAGTGTGTTACTTACTTACGTTTTAAGTAAAAAAGTAGTTCCCCCCCATAAAACTTACATTTTAAGTAATTAAAATGTAATTAAATAATTACATTTTAAGTAAGTTTTATGGGGGGAAAACCTACTTTTTTGTAAAAGGATATACCAGGAGACATTAGTAAAATCTCATTGTGTGACTTGTCAAGGGAAACAGCTTGGGGAAGCAGGGAAATTGCCTTAATGGAGATTTTTAACCATTTTTTTTTTAACCAATTGATAAATCAGGTCTGCCTGAAATCATGGTTTTCACTAACAAACAAGCCCTCTGCTTGCTTATATGGTGTAATAGACTAGGCGCAGGAATATCCAGCCAATCTGTCCTCAGCCACAGTTCTCTGGGTGAAGTCTGGGCCATTCTGTCTTTCTTAGCCTACCCTACTTCACACTATTATTGTTCTGGGGGAAAATAGGAAAAAGGACTAACGTGTATGGCATCTTGAGCTCTTGAATGAAAAGTGAGGTATACATTTAATAAATAAATATTAGTGCTGATTGTGCCAGCTTGTTGTTTGATTTGGGTCTCTAAATAAACAGTGAATATAGCAATCTCTATCCTGCTCTGGCCATTGCATTATTGTTAGGAAATACATTATTTGACTAGATTTAAGAAATATAATTTGTTTAAGTACTTCTCCACATTAGGTCACTAAGCTTGACTTAGAAAATTTAGCTAGTAAATATTTTTGCCTTATGGTTTTACTTTGCAAAAAAACCCCAAAAAGGACATAAACATCTATTTGAAGTGACATTTTATAGTTTTAAGAGACTATGAATACAGATAGAAACCTAAATGTAAATATACAAAAAAAGTAGTGTTTTTGACAACTGGCCCTACTGTTTCAAGTACATGTTCTTCTGGTCCTATAAATGCTTAGCGCTCAGTCCAAATTCTATCATACCTCCAGAGTTCTGTTGTCAAATCTTAACCCTTTGCTTAATACTATCAATATTTTGGCAAAGAGGTAGACTCACAGGCTTAGCTGCAGTTGCATCCTGCTTCAAACTTTTATGAGGTACAGCACGTGAGGAAGGAGCCCCTGATCCTTTTTGAGAGATGATATCATACAGAAAAGAGACATCCCTTAACAAACAGAATGAAAACAACAGCTTAATTGGGAAACTGCTGTAGAATCACTGAATTACTCTCTCACCTCTAAAACTCAGAAGAGTACTAACATGTGAACATCTAAAGGCACAGTCTGCAAATACCATGCTAATTTCTTGGTACTCTCAGTCAAAATTCTTGCCTGTTAGCCAACCTGTCTATTAATAGGTCCCCAACTCACACAAAATTGTGTTATTTCTTGTAAGAATGTTTGCCCAAAACATTTTCCTGCCTTAAAAAGGAGTTTTATTACAGCTTTCAGAATGAACTCTTAATTATTTCCCATTATTTTCATCTTACTTTTCCATTATCGCAGATGTTCAGCTCTCTATTTTCCTATTCTTGGTTGGAAACTTTGTCAATTCATGGTCTCAAACACTTTGACTAGATTTGCACAGTACATTATGCAACTACTAGATTTGCACAGTATATTTAAAATATAGTTGGCAGCAATATGTTGTGCAAATCCAGATAATGTAGCTTTTGGTCCAGTCGGTTGGACAACCATATACTGTAAGCATGAGAAATATGCAGAAATGCAAACCAATTATACCACTGAATCCTTTCTGCAGATTTGCCTCCCTTATTTATATACAGTACTACAACATGCTTTGTAGTTTTTTCAGCATTCTCCATACTATGGAAGTTTTATAAAGGGACAGCTAATATGTCAATTATTTTATCTGAAGGTTTTCTAGTATTCTATCTTATTACCTTCCAGCTCCAGTCAAGCAGACAGGATGCTGTATCAAGTATCGAAATTTATTTCTACGAATGGGGTGTTGCCAGACTCCATCAGCTGTACGGATGCAACCCTGAAGAACAGAAAAAAATATTAATTCATACTTAAAAATATCTGGATAGTCCTGAGGTAATTACTGGTACCCATAATATTTTAAGCCTCTAATACCATAATTGAACTATACACAATATAAAGAGGCACACTGGTATGCTTCAGTCATAAATAATCCTATTCTATAGATATCCACAGTACATGTTTACCATGCATATGGTACATTTGTATATTCTTACTAGGACTTTTATTTGTCAATTATAGAAGATTGTACAACTCCATAAAAGATGGAATATATAGAAAGCAATGTATACATGACCTTACATGGAAAGGTTCTCTTCTCTGAGGATATCCACATAGCCAAAGGCAGATTGTGCGGAAGTCTGCAGAAAATTAACATTACCTATCATGGTTTAAATGGGGCTTACCAGGAATACTAACAGGTGAAGCATTCTTGATCTCATGCTGCTGGTGAGCAATACACTTACCTGTTTTTGGCTCTGTGTAGTTTTATGACCTCCCCCCCACAACTTTTTCTACAAATCATGATCAAATCATGATCTAAAAATTCTAGTTTAATTTGCTATGGCCAAAATGAAACTCTGGGTGTTGTTTCTTCCACTCATTTCTCACTGTCACTTTGCATTTACTATGCTTAGTGGCCTCTTATCCTGCAATCCTATTTCCAATCTGGGAAGAGACAGAAAAAATCCAAGTCTGCTCTTGTGGCTAAGAAGAAGAGAATATCTCTATTCTACTCAAGATTGCCTGTGCTAATACAAGGCTGCTAAGACCCCATGGTTGGTATTATTCAGAACTGCAGCAGACCATTAACCAGTAGATGTTGTGATAGATTTTAGGTTCAAGGAGCAAATACTCTACTAGTGAAAATGAACTTGCAGACCTGAAAGTCAACACTTTTTGTTTTCTTGGGTGGTCTTAAAAAAGGAGGATATTGGACTGGATTGGCAGCAGAAGTCAGAGCAACAAATATCTCTTCTGGGATGAAATCACGTTGCAAGGGTTTTGAATGAGGTTTGGAGTAAACTTCCACAGTTGGTTTGTCTCTTAACTCAGGAAATTCTAGAAAGAGGAGGAAAGACATTCTGTTTATAATTTGCTGGAAAATTTCTTTTTCACCATCTAAAGCAGGGGTGCCAAACTCGCATCATCATGGCGGTGTCACGTGACGTATTGTGACTTTTTCCTCCTGTGCTGTCCCAGCCAGTCTATGGGAATTGGTTAGTTACTTAGGAATTGTGAGCTGTCCCCTTAAGGGAATGCATCATGAGAAATGTAGTTAAAGGTCCTGGGAAATGTAGTTCATGTCACGTGGCCACATCTGTAATCCTGATTGATCACTAAATTGACCCTAGATGGGTTGAGGGAAGTTTCCTCCATTCTTGCCTGGACTCATAGACTGATAACAGCTTTCTTTCTATCGCTACGTGATGGGTTAGAAAAATAACCAACTTTTACCTGCAATGCTGATATACAAAGGATTGGTCATTATAGAAGAGCTTCGTCACAAATGTGAGTTGTGAAGATATCTGATGTACCAATAAACGTACTTTGTTATGGATGTTTTGTGGAATTATCAATCTGCATCTGCACAGCCACAAATCCACCTCTGTGCATGAGACAGGACAGATTACCCCCTTGCTAAATTGGGCATGGGCGTGGCCAGCACGTGACGCACCTGGTCCATGGGCTGAGAGTTTGACAGCCTAATCTAAAGCATAATTGCTATTGTTCTCTCTCTTATAAAGGCACATATCTACTCACACAGGTAGGCAGTTGAATCTTTGGCTGGGAGCTCTTTGAAACATTATTCAGTCCTTGGAGGCTGTAAGCAGAAGTATTGGGAAGAAGGGAAAAGGGGAAGAGAAAAAAGCAAGGATGGGAGAAGACCGCCCAGAAATGCACCAGGAATATGAGTTGGGAAAAGTGTTATGAGATACTGTAAATTCTAAGGCACCAGGCATCACTTGGTCAATTTCCCATTCTTTTCAGCAAGAACCAGGTGGTGTGCATAACAGGACATGTGGTGTTTCTTCTCAGTTACCATACGTTGAAGTGGCCATGCTAAGGAAAGACCTAACAGGTTTCATATATTATTCTATTTGCACAAAATTACAGTGATAAAGTTAAATGCAGGAAGGTTTATTATTTTAGTAGGAAGAAAAGTTCCTATTTCTTCCTACTTTCTTTCCCTTTTCTGCAGACTGGACTGGGAAATTTTGGTAGACCAGAGAAGAAATGGTTTTCATTCCATATTTAAAGTCAGTAGAAACCACAGGTCTATTTTGGAGATTTTAGAAAGAAAAAAAATCTAAGTTTTTTTTTTTATAATTCTGATTTTTCTATGGATAATTCCTGCAATGTACCCCACATTTTGTGAAATGGTGGGTTCAATTACACAACTATGATATAAATAAGACTAAAAGCATACACTGAATGTTATCTATTACCCCAGAATGGGTTAAAAACTTAATTTCAATATCATCAGATTCCAAGAAATCTAAAATGCAGACTAGACTGGAAAAGATCATTTTGATTCTGATTTTTCCCCACAGTGTTGTACTTTGGCATTACCTATACTCAAGCATTCAGTATTTTTCTCAATAAGATAAATCTATTTCTCCCCTTCTAAGAAAAAAAACCTAAAAACTCACCTAAACTGTTTGTTTGTTTATTATTTATTTCATTAGATTTAGATGTCACAAATTCCAAAACAATTCTGGATGACCCACAATGTCAAAAAACAAAAACAAAAATGAAAAACACAATGCAATATAAATAACAAGATGGCATCTGCTAACTCAGTACAGAATATGTAGAAAATCTTTCCTAACAAGCTCTGTCCATCCTAACAAAGGTATGAGACAGCAGCTAAATCTTCCAAGGTCTTTTGGAGCCCTACCCATGAGTGAGTAGAAAAAAATGTGCCTAACTAGGTTATTAGGTAAAATTTGTTTAATGCAAGGAACCTGAAGTGTACTTAGACTGCCAGCTTATACCAGCCAAGTGGAACCATGGGATATAGGTAGGAACAATAATGGGCTAGACCAGTGGTAGGGAACCTTGGCTCTTTTATCACTTATGGACTTCAACTTCCAGAATTCCTGAATGAGCTATAAAAAGTTCCCCATCCCTGGCCTACTGGTTTTTCAGTTGTGAGGGAAATCAATTTTTGATTTGAATGGGATTGTTCAATATACAAATGTCCTAATTTTTGACTTGAATGATCAATATTCTTTATATGTCCTACATTTGTATATTAAACAGTCCCATTCAAGTCAAAAATTGATTTCCCTCACAACTGAAAAACCACTAGGCCAGGGATGGGGAAACTTTTATGGCTCACTCAGGAATTCTGGGAGTTGAAGTCCATCAGTGATAAAAGAGCCAAGGTTCCCTACCGCTGGGCTAGACTAAGACTGGAAATAAGGGCTTAGGGAGTGGAAACAGCTGTGATGTAGAATAGCTATAATTCTTTTCAACACTCTTACTTTAAATAGATTCTCTAATGCCTGACTGCTTTACAATAGCGAATGGCAGAATCAAATGTTTGAAATGGATCTCAGAGAACATATAGACCAACTGCCTACTGAGCGCAGGAATCGTCTACTATATAGCACACCTGGCAAGCAGTGGTGGGATTCAAATTTTTTTACTAACGGTTCTGTGGGCGTGGCTTAGTGGGTGTGGCATGGCTTGGTGGGCATGGCTTGGTGGGCATGGGAGGGGAAGGATACTGTTAAATCCTCATTCTCACCCCACTCCAGAGGGAACATTTCTGCAAAATCCCCATTCCCTCCCCACTCCACTAACCTGCTTTCCAGCTCCGTTCTCCTGTGCAGGGCAACAAAAGAAGATCCAGCTGATCAGCTGGGACTCAACAAAAGAAGATCCAGCTGACCAGCTGGGAGGCAGAGAATAGATGTGGACGGGGCCAATCAGAGGTGATATTTGCCAGTTCTCCAAACTACTCAAAATTTCCGCTACCGGTTCTCCAGAACTGGTCAGAACTTGCTGAATGCCACCTCTGCTGGCAAGGATCATCTAGTCTCTGCTCCTCTCGAAACATTCTGCTCCTCTCTTGAAGGGCTCCTACTGTTAAGAAATTTTTCTTAACGTTTGGCTTATTCTGGGCAGGTAGCACTTTTCAGAAAAGATAGTTAGCAAATAAACAGTTGTCTCAATTTCTAACAGTCATTTTATTTAAATTTATATGGCCACCTATCTTACAACAGTGATTCTGGGCTTTGTAAAGGGATTAAAACAACAGCTATAAGCAATAGCCTGATACTTGAAATAAAAAAAAAACATTCCAATCCGTAAAAAACCAAATCAGCAGCAGAGCTAATGTAGTATATCAAATATAAAATAGCATTAAATAATACTTGTGAGATTTACCTTTACTGTTGTCACTAATAAGCATTAAGGAGTTAATATCTTTGACTTGTTTGCTCTCTTCTTTTGAAGTAGAAGGCAATTCTGGAACTTGCTCCCTCTGATCAGACATGATAAAACATTGATTTGGGATGGTTTTCTCATCAAGAGACTTGTTTGCAAAAGCAAGTTATCTACAAGATATATTGATAAAATAAGAATAGATGGTATGACTGAAAATGACAGTATTCAGCTTCAAATTCTATACTTAAGGATTCAATGTATAGTACCTATACACACAGAGCATGTATTTTACATTAATGCCCATGGGGTAAGTCTACAAAATACACTTGTGTTATCACTTGTGGTGAGAAAGAGTTTTCTACAGCAGTCTTCCCAACATGATGTCTCCTATATATGCCAGATAATAACCTAAAATTCTAGGGTTGTTGCCTAGATTAGGAAATTGGGGAAATAAATCTTGGAAGATGTCAAAAACCCCAACAACTCTATTTCTTTAATGCTGCCATGTTTGCAAATTAAATGCCTTGAAGTACGTAAGCCTACTGTAAGTCTATAAAACTTCCTCTTATGAAGCATTAGTAAAGCCTTTCCTGTCCTAAAGGGATGTACCAATATATTTAGGCTGTTGCACAAATCTAATACCTATTGGAAAGAATAAGCCCTAATTAAAGGGATTTTTATTAGGAATACCTAGGATTTCTGCAGTAATTGTTTTTGGGTATTTGAGAAATGATAATGGTCACAGATGTAGAACTTTATTTACTGAATGACTATCAATTGATTTAATTAAAAAAAGCTTAGTTAATACTCTCCATCATGAATGTCTTTTTAAGTTATTTTTTTCTGGCTTGAACCCAAAGCAATCTTTAGTTTGTATTTCTGAAAATAACACATTCAAAAATTTAAGAATCTGAGAACTAATCTGAATATTCAAACCCAACAACACAAATAGTAAGGAGAGCAAATAGTAAGCACACCTGCTGAGTAAGGGAAGCAGACAAATGGACACACTTAATAACTGATAGATTTAGCTTTTAAAAAATTTATACTCATTTTTTTGTGTTAATACATGGTGCATTTCAACACTTCAAAGCTACATTTCCGTGTATTTGAAATGTAATCTGTATAATATTGCTTTGAAATCATTTATGTCATATCACATTTGAGGTGTAATATTAATTGCCTTATTAATCACCATGCAAACCTCTGGTTGTCTTCCATGTTAACTCAATAGCTTTGAAATGCCATTGCTTTTAACGAAGGGAGAAGCCTGTAACAATTGAACCATCTGCCCGTTTTTAACAAGCTAAGTCTGGAACCATTCAAGGAGCCATTTTATGAATGTTATGAATTCAGAAAACTCTGTGGCAGACAAGCACCTATTTTCCTCTCCTGGGATCGCCTCCCCTACTTCCAAGATTGAACATTATCCACAACTCCGTCCCAAGTAAGCAATGAGCGTCCAAGCGATTGCTTCATAAGGACTAGAGGCGTCAGCGCAAGCTTACAGTAGTCATCGTGGCCCGATCTCAAAGGGCCAAACCGCAATACCGCGAAACAGAACCCTTCAGCCATTTGGCAGCGGGCTGAGCGAAGACAAAACAGCTCGAGGCATTGCTTTACCTACTTCTTCCGGCTTCCGGACGCCCGCTGTTGTTATGGGAACCTATGACGCCTTTTGCGTGGGCCCAAACGCCCCGCCCGGGAGCTTCCCCCACCTACCCCCGAACCTTTACAGGCGCGCTTGAAAGCATCTGTTTCTCGGCTCTTGCTTGTTTCATCAGTTTCTGTTTAAAGAAAGCCGCTTTGTTTGTTTGCTGTAAGGCGCCGTAGAGATGCAGCGAGCACCAGGAATAGGGAGCGGCAGGAGCTAATGCTTAAAGAACAGTTAATGGCGCCGATTTGGGGACTTCTACAAGGAACTCAATCTAGAAACGTTAACGTATTGTTGGGATGAGTGTCTTCGAGGTTCCAGATAGAATACTTGTATGAATTTTAATGTTCCAAGGGTAGACTTCGTAGTTGTCTTTGCAATCAAGCGAGGTGTGGAGTTCTTGGTATTCTCCGAGCTTGGTTGTTTGCTTGCAAATGTTTCATTACACAACTATTCTGTCTGTCTGGTCTGTCTGTCTCTCTTGTGTGTATGTATGTCTTGTGTATTAGGTTCATTATTAAATAATTTACCCAATTTGATTTTTCCTTGTTTTATTGTATTGCAGATGTGAACATTTTTATTTAAGAGACTCACAAACCAATCAAATCCCACATACCATAATACCAGGCATTGCAGCAGAAAAAAAATCCAACACCTTGCAAGGATAAGGGCCATTAGCCAGGTGTTTTTATTGAAGGTGCCACTTATGACCTTGCAAATAAATGGGATAGATAGACAGCTTCAAGTATGTTAGAATGAAGTATATCGGATATAAATGAAGGCGGTATATTTCACAGATACTAAAATGTATTAGTTTCTGTAGCACAGTATAATTTTTTTCCATGACACAAAGATACTCAGTTCAATATATTTTATAATTAACCAACATTTTCTAATCAGTCAATAAAATTAGCTGCTTCAAAATCATGCTTTTTGACCCATCCAATGGATGAAAATTGAATTCCATTTCCTCTTATCCCTAACAAAGGTATAAATAACCCTTTTCATTGCTTCCAAGGGAGAAACCTGAACCACCTTGCTTGAACAATACGTTCTTCCATTTTATTAGTTCCTACTCAATCTAAAAGATATGTGTACTTTTGCAAGAAAATAAGATTTGGCACTTTAATAATTTCTTTGGCTAGGTTACAATAAATTTTTTAAATGCTCTTGTATCAACGGCAAGGCTCATGCAATCCAAAAGTTCTTAAAGAATGGAAAGTTAATGTTTTAGGAACAACTTTTTATGCCATTCACAATTATTCAGACATTTTGAATTTATATTCACAGCTTTATATAGAAACCAGTAAAACAGTTGAATAATAATGTATTTTTGAAAATGTCTTAGTTCATGCACTAGACTAAGTCAGATATAGATGGTCTTTGTCCTTTTTGTTTAGCTGAATCATGGTTGTTATAGTCAAAAAATAACATAAAACAAATACTGACATTGTGAAAACTCACCAACATGTTCTTTGCTTATGATGATTGGGTAAGATTTCATTAAGTTGATTTAGTCCAAGTTCCTTCCTCATTCTTTTCCAAAACTGGCCATTGTTTGAGTGAATTTGTAAATGAATAGTGAAGTTAATATTGCACTTGATTCTGGGCATACTTCAAGCTACTTTTCATGATAATATCCATTAACATGTTTTTATTATTCAAAAACCTTTAAGCTAAGTGTTCCCTTTAATTAAACTGAACATTTCATGCAGAGATCTTATGTCACAAAATCCAATGTTTTCTTAAACATAATCCACAGTATATAACTTTAGTAATAGTGCTTTCAAATGCTGGACTGGCATACATGGGCATCTGTTTGCAAATGGAAAGGAGAAGCATGTCATATACTGTATGTAATATGACCTATGATGTCATTACGGCTTGCACTAGATGTTCATGCTTGTGGGCTGGAATATGTGGTTAGCAAGTTTTGATACATTTCAGCATCATTAATGTAAATACAGGCGCTTCATCTCCCATCCGCCATCTGTCTTCATGCAGTATTCTTTAATTGCAGATCCTATTATATGTATTATAGTTTGATTTTAGATGGAAACAGAAAATTGAATGTGTCTTTTAAAGAAATAAAAGATTAAAGAGAGACACACAACTTTTACTTTAGAACAAATTTAGAAGAACATAAGTTTTATTTCAAAATAACAAATTCAGTATTCTTTCTGTAAATGTTATTTGATTTGTCTGTAACATAATTACCAAATATAAATACAAGTATTCCATGCCAGCAATTCTTAAATATATACAATATTTTTTAGGAAAAGCTGGTTTCAGTGTGAAAACTTACAGTGTGAAACTAGTTATATTAAAATGACATAATTTAATGATTTAATTTATATCAGTCAAGTAAATCTTATATCAAATCTTCCAAGGTTCCTTTCAGTTTGTCATCTAAGAATTTTTTTAAACAGAGCACTGAAATGATCTGTTGATTTTCAGAAAATAAAGGATATTTAAAATATTTTTGCACAATGAAAATCTCCCAGTTGCCCTTTTAATACTATGAAGCTGCTTTTATCCTGAAAAAGAGTTGACTCTGGTGTTCTGTGGTTAGATTAAATCATTTAAGTAATTAAAGTTATACTACAGAAAACAAGTGCAGTATGAGTTGAGTTTGGCAAAATTAGACAAAACAAGAATAACTAGCATCTATAATGCACTAGAGCAGCGGTTGCCAACCGGTGGGTTGTGAGAAAATTTTGGTGGGCCGCAGAAAAATCTCGCCCCCGGAGCACCCCCACAAAGCAATCCAGGCTGCACAGAAACACAAGGCTGCGCCGCCCACATGCGGGAACCATCCCCGCCCACTCACTCCTTGCCCAGTAAACGTGCCTGCTAAATTGCTATTTTTCCTTTTTTCCGACCATCATCTATTCTGCTATGCCTGGAGATTTAGATTAGCTAGGAAATGGTTGGATTTCTTGCTTTCTAGCTAGTCTTTAGATGTTCGGCTCTGCTTTTAAGTATAGCCGAACCTCCCTTAGGACTGAAAGTTTGCTTGCAAGCAAATTCAGTGCAGACTCACGGCAAGCAAATTTGAGAGACTGAGCTAGCCGATGGCAGATAGATAGATCACTGAATGATTCTGTGAGCAACTCAATCTGCCTGCCTGCTTTGCCTGATTTTGGGTAAAAGTTGCTCTTTTTATATAAAAAATTCAGTATTTATATATTTATAATATTTACATACAAGCCATGCCCAGCCAGTCACATGACCACCAAACCACACCCACAAATTAAGCCACACCCATAGAACCATAGTGGTTCCTGGGATCTAAAATTATGAGTTTGGTGGTCCCTGAAGTCCAAAAGGTTGGCGACCCCTGCACTAGAGAACCATGAATCAATTAAGGCAAGACATGAAATATATACAGACTGTATTTTCCCCTTCTCCAACTTTTTTATTTACTTGAGACACAGCCCCAATGCCTTGTGAATAGTTCACACTGACTAGTGAAACAGAGTTCTCTAATATTTACTGGCTATATATCAGTCCTGTAGGGTATTAACTATATATCAATATAGTGATTATGTGTTACATTTGCAAAACATGTCTCAGGGTGTTCCATACCTAATCATCTCATTATTACTTTATTTAATTTTATTATTTAATTTTCTCATTATCTCATCACTTTCAAAGGAATCTTACTGAGCAAACTGCTATTTTAACTGGGAACACTGAAGCTTTCCAAGTCAAAGGTTTTCTCAATTCTTCAGTACTAATTATGTTCTGTATCCCTACAGTGATAATCAATAAAGAATGTAAAAATAATGGACATATGACCACAAAAATAATGGGCATATCACCACATATTAATGATGTTTGTAAAAAAGATATTATGAAGATATTATGCTCATAGTTGAGAAAGACTAGCTCACAGGAATCTAATGCATAAAACTATATCTCCCGGCTGAGTGAATTTTTACTGATAGAGGGAAAAACTGCCTATGATTGTAAACAAAAAGAGCTTCCCTTCCAAATTCTTCAAACTGGGATCATAACAAGGAAGAGAAGCAGTGGTGGTATTCAAAAACTTTTTACTACCAGTTCTGTGGGCATGGCTTGGTGGGCGTGGCCATGTGATAGGGTGGGTGTGGCTTTTTTTGCAGCCCCCACCCGTTTTTGGGAGCTTCTTTGCCACAGAGGAGCCTCGGGGGGGGGGGGGGGAAGGGCGTTTTTGTTCCCTTAAGGCTCCTCTGGGGCTCTGGAAGAAAAGGAGCATGGGAGGGGCATGCAGCACCCCTCCAAGCTCCGTTTTGGGCGCTTCCTAGCCTCAGAGAAGCCTGGAGAGGGGGGCGTTTTTGTTCCCCTAAGGCTCCTCTGGGGCTCTGGAAGAAAAGGAACAGAGCATGGGAGGGGCATGCAGCACCTCTCTAAACTCCATTTTGGGAGCTTCCTAACCTCAGAGAACCTCTTTTTTAAAAAAAATAGTTTTATACACTTGTTAATTTGTTAATAATATCACATTTAAATTGGTTTTAAACTAAAGAGAAGGAAAGTTTTAAACACATTTTGTTTTAAATTCTGTGATCTTCAATAAAACACATCATTATTGCAGAAACTGGTCCTAGTCTGAGTGTTAATGGAACCCACAAGGCTATCCCTGATAACTTTGCCATAAGCCTACAATGTAATTTACAACATTATTATATTCTTCTGTTAACAGTTCAAAAACTAAAAACTAAATGAACCTGGTAGTAACTGCCCACTCTGTGTTGTCAGATTATCAAGAAACTAAGCATCAAAGGAAGTATTAGACAGTACAGTCAATTACACTGGGCTTTCTTTAATTTAAAAGAAAAATACTGAAGGATGTCAAAGCAAAACATTAGACATATTTTTACACAATACATTATTCATACAGGCAATAATTTTACCCTTCAAAGCAGTATTGGGTCATGTCCAACTTTTATTTACCCTTGGCCAATTTATAACTTCTACTAACATCCGTTGCATGGCTGCATCCGTTGAAATGACATATTTATATTATTACAGGAAAAGCCTACTTGTGGCAGGTGAAGTAAACCAGACATTAATACATTCACTTACAAGGGAGGTATATATTTGACTCATCACCAAAGAGGGCTCTTAGTAAGATATTTCAGCAATCCTTTATGGTATGATATAAGAAATAAAATAAATTGTAAATGTACCTTAACTGTTCTTTATCTTTTCCCTAAGTCCAGTGTTAATAGACATATCTGTTTTTTTCTCAGGTTCTGGACAAAAGTAGCATTAGTTCTGTAGTACAAATACTGTTCAAATGTCCCATTTCAAGTGATTTTGACAGAAGGACTTATGCAAATAATCACTATTATCCAAATCACACAATACTACTTTTTAAAGGAAACAATGGGTAAATGAAATACTACATAGAGAAATATTTGCAATAGGCAAAACTTAACTAGAAATTTCTTCACTTAACATTTTAGCAGGTTTCATAACCAGCATGGAAATGGCTCATATTGGAATAGCTAGGAATGAGAATAATCTATTGGGCCTTGTACAAGTTTAGCTGCCTTGTGCTCCAAAATGCCATCGTTTTCCAGAAATACATACAATTTTCTTTTTAAAAAAAGGCTCATTTATATCATTGTACCCAATTTGTTATTGTTTGATTAAAGAGCATCTTCTGATATTGGTTCTAAAGACAACTCCCAGAGGTCTTCATATCTTAGGAGGGCAAGACCAGGAACGTGGTTTCACATAATCCAGGAAAGTTGGCTAGAAGACACAAGAGGAACAGTAATGTTAGGCAAATGTTAGGCAAAAAATATAGAATACTTTACTTTTGTCTAGCACCATACAATAAATCACATTTACTCATACAATAACCCAGATATACAGTATTTTCATTTGGTAACCAGGGAATGCAAAGAATTTATAGAGAACCCTAGGATTTTCATAAATCTACAAGACTCTCCTTGGTAATAAAACTCTCCAGACTTTTTGGAGGAGAAATCAAAATTGCCATCACTTCCAAGTAGTTCTCCCTCAGATCCAAATTCAGATCCAAACCCTCTGTTTTGAAACTGCTCCATCTATCTGAGATTGAACAGCAGTAGAGGATAACAGCTTATATGAGGATAAAGCAGCAAATCTATCTGGGTTCAGAGGCTTTTACAAACTTCTACAGTCCAGGTACCAGACTTGGGGATTATACAATGACATTTCACTCACACAGTCTCATTGTGTGCATGAGCTTATGAGATGTATTATGGCACCGCATACCACAACAGACAGTGAAAATCCTAATGTACCGAGTGGAACCTAAAGCTAGTGAAGAGTCTAAGAAGTTAACAGAATGAAGAAATTACTAACTTCCATAGGCATGTGGTTCCTTGCTACTTTCCTGCCCTACCTCCCAAGAATGCATGGTCTTAATTTTTCTAGAGCTAGAATGCCAGCTGAGAAATTCATAATACATATATAATTTTTTGTAGTTCTTGTCTCTAAATTCATGGTTCTGAATCGTAACTGAACCTATTTTTATTACAAACAGATTACTCACATTTTCCCTGGGACAATACTGACGTGCATATAACTCCTGTCCGTAAAGGCAAATAAGGACACCATGGCCAAGGAAGAGGGATGCCCACATGATGATGTTAAAAATGGGGTTTTTCCGCTGGTCATGGAGAATGAAGTTGAAAACCACTGAAGGAAGGAAACAACCGTTTAGATTGTAAACTCTACTCCTCCCTCTAGATCCAAATGCATCAGAACATTATTGCAATGATAAAACATGTTTAATACATTACAATGCTAGTCTGTCAAGTTGAAAATTAACAATGTAATTTGAATTTTATATTCCAATATGGGAAAATTAAAGGCAGAACACACAGCTGTTAAGAGGAGGAAGAGAGAACCTTTCACTCTACTCTCTGTTTTTTGTTTTGCCCTTCTACTCTCACAATGTTCCCCAGAAAATCAGGGACAGGCTTTACTCATTCCATCAGTTCTCCAATAAGTATTCTATACTTAAGATATTCCCACCAAGCAACTCCGCCCTCACTTCAAAACTGGCTCCAGAAAAGAAGGAATGTGATCTGAGATCAGAGATCACTTTTTGATCAGAGTTTACAAATGCTAGCCATCTGGAACCTCACCTTATTACATATTGCAAATTAGCCATTTATTATTCAAATTATTTTTTTTCAACATTTTGCTATACTGCTGAAGGATATATTTAATACTTACTTCCAAAACATAGGAACAAGGAGAACATGACTGGATATAGGTAACCCAAGCAAACGGCCATAACGTATTCATGTACTGCAGCAGAAACCATGAAAACTGACAGCATAGCAACTGCTTTGAATTTTTTCCCGAAGAACTGAGGTTGACAGACAAACAAGAGAAACAATGTCCAATGTTTTAAAAATGTATTTGTGCAGCTTCTGGAAATCATCCAAAACTTCCTGCTAGCACTTTGTACAGAAATTTATAAATGCAGATTTTTTTTTTCATATTAGTTTTCTACCAGGAGGTATACCAATATGGGCTCCTTTAGAAGAAATAGTGGTGTAAACATAGCACAGATAAATACATATATGATACTTCTTTGAAGAGGAAGTTCCCATTAATTTTTATACTTAACTTAAATATATGTGCCTATCAAATAAGAACACACAAGAAGAAAATGGTTAACTTCAAAATGTACAGGTGTACTGCCTCTTTATGGCAGGGAGTGTTCCTGGGGAGTGATGAGTGAGGAATATTGGGAATGACTGTCAAGACTACATACTGCCAGGAGAGTCACCCAAAGCATGACTATCATCCCAGCTGCCAGCTAAAGCAAGTAGGCACCTATATTGGGCACCTATATCTCACCTGGATTACTGTAACGCTCTCTACATGGGGCTCCCTGTGGGGAGCACCCGGAGACTCCAACTGGTGCAAAATGCGGCCGCGCGGGTGATTATGGGGGCGTCGCGAAGCTCCCATGTGACGCCTCTCCTGCGCGAGCTGCATTGGTTGCCGGTGGCTTTCCGGGTTCGCTTTAAGGTTCTAGTTTTGACCTTTAAAGCGATCCATGGCATTGGGCCAGGCTACCTGCAGGACCGCGTTCTGCCGGTGATCTCCAACAGACCTGTGCGTTCCCACAGGGAGGGCCTTCTCCGGGTGTCGTCGGCCTCTATGTGTCGTCTGGAGGCCCCCAGGAATAGGGCCTTCTCTGTGGGGGCCCCTGCCCTCTGGAATAGTCTGCCCCCAGAGATACGTACCAGCACGGACCTGAGGACCTTCAGACGTGTGTTAAAAACCTGGCTCTTCGAGCAGGCTGGCCTGGGCTGATATGAGATTTTAACCGTCTCCTGTTTTAATTCGGATTTTAATTTGGGTTTTTTAAATACTAATGGGGAGGGTTGACTTTTAAGTTAACAGCCCAAATCATTTAATTCCATTTTAATTTTTGTATTTATGTGTTGGGGTAGAATTGGCTGTGCACCGCCCTGAGTCCTTCGGGAGAAGGGCGGTATATAAGTGTTTGATAAATAAATAAATAAAAAAGTGATATAGGAAGAAGCCTGGAGTAGGCAATCACTTTAGAGACAATAGCAAAACCATCATTTCATTCTATCAGAAGGACGCAAATTACTTCCGTATTTTATCAAGAAAATCCCAGAAATATAAGGGGGGGAAATGGTCTCCGCGGATGGGCGGGTGCACTGTAATTTTTGTATATTTTCCTCTTTTTGTATTTTGATTTATATGTATTATGTTTGCATCATTTGTGTTCAAAATTTAAAAAAAAGAAAAAAAAAAAAGAAAATCCCAGGAATAGAATATCTTGGAGAAAATCTACCTAAAGTGGTTACTTAGAATTGGCGTCAACATAATTAATCAATTATTTATAAGTTTGCTGCTTACCCAAAGAAAGTCCCTGTAGGCATAGTAATACAGCCAATCATGTACCACGATATTCCAGGTTCGGTAATAGTTTGAAAAAGATGTAGAATTCCACCAGTCCTAAAAAGGTGTAAACAGGAAGAGAGAATGAACTTCAGAACTGAGGACCATTATATCAAAGATCTGCTGCTTCTCAAATATTTGAAGAGCACCTAAAATATAATCTCAGACCTCTAAATTGAGAGATGTTGCAACTTTACACCAGTTTAGTGGCTAAGGCACTAAGCTAAAAACTGGGAACCTGTAAGTTCTAGTCCCACCCTAGGCAAAGCCAGCTGGGTTATCTTGGGCAGTCTCTCAGCTGAAGGAAGAAGGCAAGGGCAAACCTCTTCCAAAAGTTCCTTGCCAAGAAGCAAGGATTAATCCAGGCAGTCAACAGAAATTAAGGCTAGCTCAAAGAAAGGAAAAAGAAAAAGAAAAGAAAAAAGTTGCAACTTACATTTCTTAACCTATTGAAACACTTTAGAATGGAAGCATTCAACTTGATGTTTCCAGAACTGTTGGACTAAATGACCCATCAGATTTTGTTGGAATAGTCAGTGAACAGGAATAAGATGGTGTGTGTGATCCCAAAACATATGGAAGACCCCACAAAACTCATGCAATATAAGGAACTCATATTTCAAAAGATCTCACCAGATTCTTTAGGGCTTGTCCCCTAGAAGAATATTATATCTTTGTAGGGAAAACATAATAAAATAAATTTGGTGTGGCTCAAAAAACTATTTTTATCATTGTTTTTTCGGCCACACAAGAAACTGTTACAAGCTCAAAGAAAACATAGCAGATTCAGAACAAGCTTCTGTAAGATCATCTGCCATTCAAAGACTTCAGCAATTGCCAAGACTAACAAAGCATTTTTCTTCCTGGATAAAGCCATGCCAAAGTACCAACATAGTTGATTTAGTTCACAAAAACAGACAGTCTAATGCACACATGGCAATATGGTTTGTCTCTCCATCAGTCAATTAATCAGTTTAAATGAATGAATGAATGAAACTCAGTGCACGACATGCATGTGCATACCTGTGCATATGTACATGTAGCACCAATACATTTTTTTTTAAATGGCCACGTTCCTTTCTTGCCCCTTGCCAAATATGCTGCAGTTGTACAACTATACAGTTGTAGGAAATCCTTCAGAAAAGGTTGGCAAGACTATGCATTTTGGGCCTCAATTACCTGATAAAACATTCTGTCAGCGAAGCGGAGCACCTCAGCAAAAGCATTAAGCCAGCAATGAAGGAATGAAAAGAAGGTCAGGAACAAAATCAATACACCTAGATAAACATTAAAAAAAAAAAGCAAGTTAATTTTAACTTAAAGTTAAAAACAGGCTTCACCTTCAGCCTGTTCAGTGTTCTAAATATCCTAATGATACCTATGAAAACAACAAGTATGGTCTGTCATTTTTAAGGATTACTTTTAAGAAGTTACCTTCTGGGGCAGCATTTGAGTGAATAGATTTCAAGAGCATCTCAGCATCAATGCATATTTGAAAAGTGGGATTGAGGGCAAGACTGTAATGTGCAAAATGGAAGAAAGGATGAAAAGGAAACAGGCAGAACAAGTTGGCCACTAGGTGTTTGGAACAAAGTTTAACAATAAGAAAAAAGGAAATGTTCTATATTTTTAAAACATCTCCTTTGAAGATTGTTCACTTCGACAAGTGGTGAGTAGAGGATTACTTAGTGGTCAAGAAGAAATATTCAGAGTTGTTATATTTTCTAGCCATGATGACGGCCACCTCCTCTGCATAACCATCCACATGGCACCGCCACCTATGGAGGTGTGTCCATAGACCAAGCAGAAGGAAATATAGTGGCTGGGAATATTTGAAACAGGGGATTTTTTTTAGAAAAACAACAAGAATGGAGTTTACAGTAACTCAGAAACAATTAGGGGATAAAAAAAAGTGTTAAGAAGGAAGCTGTTATAGGAAGAAGTCAATATAAAAGCAGGAGAAAGAATGAGAGATTGTGAAATATGAAAAAAGGAATACTGTAAAATGCTTCTGGGAAAGAAATATAATTGAAATACAATTTCAAATAGAGGTTCACTCAATGCAAAATCCCTGGCCACCAATTGCTCCACAAAATGGTGCAGCATGATATGGTATATCCAGAAAAACGATAGCAGCAAAAAAATGTAGAAGCTTATTTGTATTTACATTATTTTAGAAAAATATAGCGCTGCCCATGACTAATGTTCTTCTAGTACAAAATGCCTGTAAAAGAAATAATGCTTGTCTTCTCTTATTTCCTCTAATCCAAAAGAGGTCATTTGCTAACACATACAGTATCTAACATACCACATTTGCATTGCATTCAAAAGCTTTGAAGGAAAAACCCACAGGCTGATTTACAGGAGCTTACCTGGAAGAATAGAGTTGAAGATGCAAAGAACTAGTCCTCGTAGACTGAAGTGTTCCAGGCTATAATTCCGATATGTCGGGATACAGAGTCTTACAAATATGTAATAACCATAGAAAAATGAACCAAAAATCTATACAAGAGGGAAAACCAAAATCATTTGACAATCAGAGAAATTTCAAAGGAATCATAGGGAAAATTTTAAAAAAACCGCTGACCATACATCTCCCTCAAGTGACCTTCCTTTATTTTACTGCTGCATAGAATCTAATTGTTTTAGATATAGGCAGAATGGTAGAAAATATACTTCTATAAGTAAAGAAAATTATTTCTTTTAGAGCTTCTTTTAAAGCTTTTCTGTTGCTGACTTGTTTAAATCCTTCCACAATAGTCTTACAGAACCTAAACCTCTCCAATTGCCTTAGGCTACAATTCCATATTCTGGAGGCTTCCTGTAAGTTGCCTCTGGTGGAGCTTCAGTGTTCTCAGTAGGCAAAAGGAAAAGTGGCAGAATGCTTCTGATCACCCTTCCTTATGTATGTTAGTGGTCTGGACCCATATGAACAAATGGTGTTATGGACTCAACAGTGAGTTACTGTCTATGATTTTAGTTGCCACAGGAGTGAATAACCAAGGGGATTGATTAAAGAAAGAAAAACCAAAAATGAGAAAAGAAGGAAAGTCTAGTTATTAAGGGGGTCCTTCCCACATATGACTAGCAAAGTTGGCAGAACAGATGGGAGTGGGGCGATGTTCTATTTTAAAATGCCTCAGCTTTGCCACAGGAAAATAGCTATGGATTCCCAGCTCTTTATCAGTATTACTATGTGCATATTCTCAGGATCTTGATTGAATATATAGCATATTCAAGAACTGAAGCAAACACAAAAGAAATAGTTGCTTTGAAAACAAAGATGGTTCTAAACATTTTCTAGTACTATTTCTATAGTTTCTGAGGACTCTGAAAATGAATGCTGAAGAACTGGTTCTGGAAATAAGATTCAGAAACTGTTCAATGAAGAATCTGAACCATTTTCTTTTTGCCAATTTCAAAGTAATACAGACGTTCCAATTCTGGCTTTAATTTCAACGTATCTAGAGGGCACCAAATCATGGAAGGCACCAGATCATGGGAGACTAGACTAAGCCAGCATCTTATGTTGGGCTTGTAATACGCAATTTGACGTACCTGACAGAAACCACAGATTTACTAGGCAGCAAAACAGGCTCTGATTTATAGCAAGGGAAAATAAAATGATATAGATATCATTTTACAGGCAAGACAGCTAATAAGTGCTTTTAGGTCCAAGGACTGTTTTCCATCAGGTAAATGTCAAGTACAGGAAAGTCACTAACCTGTGCAATCTTGGTAGCCAGATAGCTCCATCTTATTGTAGGTGTTCTGAAAAGAATATGATATCACATTTTCAGTTCTCAAATGGTTTGGTATTATTCCATGTCATTTTTTTAGCAAGTATAATTAAGTGCACTACCTAGATATTGATTATAGCAAACGCAATATAAATTCAATGGCAATGTAAGAATATATCACAATATTTCAATGATATAATGTAGATAAATTTGATAGGTATGACATTGTTCATCAAAACACTGCATGTTTTATTCTGAATCTGACAAGTCATTATTGATATTGTTATACGAATATGAAAAAAAGATCTGAAGGCTTCATATAACCAATTAGTAATCAAAGTTCAACATCTTTTTTGGTGACTAAAAGCACAGGTGGAACAAAAAAAACGTAAAGCAAGTTTGCTTTGCTGATAAAAAGTATGTTTGCTAATGAGGTTGCACAATGTATTTAACTCAAAAGTTATGATAAAAATATTTAAGGTAGTCTACAACCAGTCGCTTAGCCCAAGGCCTGAAGATACCCATGAGGATGAAAGCAAGCCCGAAGCCTGTGGGGAGGGAAGCACCACATGGGGTAATCCAGAGGATGAGGGTGGGGATGGTCCTGGGAGGTCTGGAGCAAGCAGTCCAGAGCCTGTTGCTAGATGTCCCGAGGCTTCCCCCACCTCCTAAAGAACTTCATTCTCTGCTTAATGATTGCCTCAGAGAGAGCAGGGAAGGTGATCATTAAGTGAGGTGATCACATGGTCACTTCACTTAATGATCATCACAACTTGCAACTGCAATGGGCAGGCTCCATTCTGGTCACGAGTACATTTGATTGTCTGCAACTCTTTAATATACAATGGGATAAACAAAGTGAAGAGAATTCAAATCCTAAACAATATTTCATAGAATTAAAGACTGATTGTTATAAGCAAAAAGAATATAAAGTTGGTTTATTTGATTAAATTTAAAGTAACATCTTTATTTGCAAAGTTGTGGCAACGCTTTAACGGCTGTTTGTGGACATTGGAATTAAAAAGTTGATATTTTATACATTTGTTTATAAATAGGGGATGGGACATGGGATAAAGCGGTATCTGTCTGTAACTTTGTAGTGGGTGAGGGGTTTCTAAATTTGTTTATAGTTGTGGTGCAGTTTGAAAGTCAGTTCTTTACATATTTTTAAAAATTATTTTTATTCTTTAAAAACAAAAAATACAAAAATCTCATTTCCATTAACAGTTGTTGTGTCATTGTATATACATGTTTCTTATTTGTGACTATATATTATTTTTATCCTTATCCTTCACCCATTCGTACCACCTCTCCCATGTCGCACAGTATTCTCGATCCTCTTTGCCTTTCAGTTCCCTAGTGAATTTATCTAGTTCAGCACAGTCCATTATTTTTTGAATCAAAACTTCATCTGGTGGTATTTTATCACTCTTCCAATTTTGTGCTAACATGATTCTTGCTGCAGTTAAGATGTGTACAATAAGGTATCTTTTATCTTTACTCAAATTCCTTTTGATCATACCTAATAAAAATGTTCCGGTTCCAAATTCAATTTATATTTTGTAATCTCAAAAAGCCACCTCTGTATTTTCTTCCAGTATTTTTTGACCTTTATACATTGCCACCACATATGGAAAAACGTTCCTTTCTTTTGTTTGCACTTCCAGCATTCTGGTTCAAAATTGGATACATTTTTGCCAGTCTTGCCGGCGCTAAGTGCCATCTACAAAACATTTCATATTGATTTTCTTTGAATGCCGTCGACAAAGCCAGCTTCCAGTTCTCGGTCCAAATCTTTTCCCACTATATTATGACCCACATTTCTCGCCCAGGCAATCATTGGTCCCTTAACAATTTCCTGCTCTAGTTCTTCCTCCAGTAAATAATTATATGTTCATGTTATAAATTTTATATCCTTGCCTGTCAAGATTTGGTCCAATTTTTGTAAATGTTTATCTATCCCTAGCTCCTTTACATCTTTCTTAAATTTGGTTTGAAATTTGCAAATATACCCACCAGTCTAATATTATCCCTTGTTCTTTTAGTTTATCCAGTGTTCTTAATTCCCTCTGTTCATCTACTAATTCTTTATATTTAATCATTTTTTTAATGTCCCTTGTATTTGGATATAATATAGCTTCCATAGGTGAGATCCAGTTTGGTCTTTTCAAATAATGCTTTTTTTTATTTTCTCCCATGTTTGTAAAAGTGAGTCCCTTATCAAATGTCTATGGAAATAGGAGTAGATTTTATTCTTTTTATCCCATAGAAAGGCATGCCACCCAATTTGAAAGTCATGACCTTCTATCGCCAAAATTCTTTTATTTTTTAAGTTTATCCACTCCTTAACCCATAGTAAAATTGCTGCTTGATAATATGTTTCCCATTTTGGGAGTCCGAGGCCGACTCTGGTTCTACTATCTTGTAACCTTTTCAATTTTATTTGTGCTTTTTTCCCCCATCCAAATAAATTTCATTACCGTCCTATCTAATTCCTGAAAAAAATTCTTATCCAATTTTATAGGTATTTTTTGAAAATAGTATAATAGTTTCGGTAGTATGTTCATTTTTATGGCTGCTATTCGGCCTAATAGTGATAGTTGTAATTTTCCCCAATTGGCCAGATCTTTATCTGTGAAAGTAATTTCATATAATTATCTTCTTTTATGGAGGAGCATCTTCCTGTTAACCAAACTCCTAGATATTTTAAGTTTTTTGACACTTTGTAATCCCAATTTCCTTTCCAATTGTTTTTTTGACTTTCTATCAAGTTTTTGGTTATTATTTTGTTTTATCTTTATTAATTTTTAGTCCTGCAACCGCCCCATATTCTTCTAATTCTTGAATTAGATAGATCTCTGACTCCATTGGATCTTCCACAAAAAACACTAAGTCGTCTGCAAACACCTCTACTTTATATTCTTCTTTTTTGCTCTTCAGTCCAATTATCTCCTTTCTTTGTCTAATCTGATTTAAAAGCACTTTGATGGTCAAGATAAAAAGCAGAGGCGACATTGGACATCTCTGCCTAACACCTTTCATAATCTCAAAATTTTCAGTAATCTCCCCATTTATAATTACCCTAGCTTTTTGGTTCGAATAAATTGTGCCAATCATTTTCTTGAATTTAGATCCAAATCCCATATTTTCAACCTGTTGGATCAAGAACTGCCAGCTGAGATTGTCGAAGGCCTTCTGAGCATCCAAGAAAATCAACGCTGCCTGCTTTCCCAGGTGGGCCTCATAGTATTCTAATACATTTAATACTATCCTTATATTGTTCCTTATCCATCTAGAGGGTAGAAAACCGTTCTGGTCAATATGAATAAGTTCATTTAATATAATTTTTAGTCTTTCCGACATTGTCGTGAATATTTTATAGTCTACGTTCAGGAGTGAGATTGGTCTATAATTTTTAATCTGTTTGTGATCTAAATCTTCTTTAGGAATTAGTGAGATATTCGCTTATCTCCATGAATCGGGTAATTTGGCAAAGTCTAATACCTCATTGTACAAATCTAACATCACTGTTTCAAGACATTCATAAATACATTTATACAGTTCTGCTGGAAAACCATCCGGCCCTGGCAACTTATTATCTTTCTGCCTTTCAACCGCCCTTTTCAATTCCATCACTGTTATTTCTTTATTTAGTATCTCTTTCTGTTCCTCTCTAATTTCTGGGAGACCTTTCCTTTTCAAATATTGTTCTATATTCTCAGGGTTTATTCCATCCTCTCTACATAGTTGTTCGAAATATTTTTGTACTATTTTCTTTTTCTCAATCATTCGATATTCTAATTTTCCATCATCATTCTCCAATTCTTGTATCAACCTTCTTTCTCTTTCTAATCTTAATTTATGGGCTAACCACCTCCCTGGTTAATTTGCATGTTCGAAAAAATTCTGTTTTGCCCTTTTCACCTCTTTAACTCTTTCTTCCTGATTTATAATGTTCAATTTATGCCTAGTAAGAATCATCTTTCTCCTCATTTTTCATCTTGTGTTTTTTTTTGTAATCTACTTTCTATGTCTTTAATCTCCTCCTGTAATTTATTCTGATTTTGCCATCTTTCCTTATTCCTTTTTGCTATATATGCTGTTACCAGCCCCCTCAAGACTGCCTTTGCTGTATTCCATATATTCTGTAATGATGTTTGTTCCACTGTATTTTCCTTTTTAAAAAGTTCCATTTCTTTCTCAATTTTCTCTGCAAAATCTTTCTCCTTTAAAATTTGGGGATTAAGTATCCACCTTCTACTCTTCCTTTTCCTTCCTTTCCAAATTATTTTTAATGGGTTATGATCAGCCCATACATTTGTCATAATCGCTATCGTATCTATTTGGTTTCCTAGTTCTGCGTTCATCCACACCATGTCTAATCTAGACCATGATTTGTGTGGGTTAGAGTAGAACGTGAACTCTTTTTTCCCCAAATTTATTCTCCTCTATTGATGTATCAGATTTAGTTCCTGTGTCATATTGAAAAAGGATCTGGGCAAAATTTTCCTTTTCTTTTTGTTCTTTGCATTACTGTCTTTATATATTTTTTTATCCCATTTTTCTTTTTTCTTGTACTTTTTCTTTATATTATTCTCTTTCTGTAGGTTTAGCTTGCATTAGTTTTTATTACTGCAATTAAAATTCTTAGTAAAAATTACACCTAAAGAAAAAAAACAACAGGCTAGTTTTTTTTATTTAGTTGTGTCCTGCTTTAATTTTTTTACAAATAACTCAAAGCAGCGAAACATATCCCACACACCTTCCTCCTCCTGTTTTCTTCACAACAAGAACCCTATGAGGGGAGTTGCGCTGGTAAGGAGTGAATGGCCGAAAGTCATCCAGCTGGCTTTCATGGCTTAGGTGGGACTAGAACTCCCGATCTCCTGCTTTCTAGGCTGGTGCTGTAATCCTTAGACCAAACTGACTCTCTAGCTCCATCTTGGCTAAATATTAGCAATACTACAACAAATGCATATAGCAATAGCAATAATACTTAGACTTATATACCACTTTATAGTGCTTTACAGCCCTTTCTAAGCGGTTTACAGAGTCAGCATATTGCCCCCAACAATTTGGGTCCTCATTTTACCCACCTCGGAAGGATGGAAGGCTGAGTCAAACTTGAGCCTGGTGGGATTTGAACTGCCAAATAATAGGCAGCTGGCCGCAACAGAAGTAGCTTGCAGTACTGCACTCTAACCACTGCGCCATAGAGGATCCTATATAATACCTATCCCTTCATAACAGAATTGAAATTGCCACATGCAAAGTTATTCATTACCTGGGATATTCATC
The DNA here is from genome assembly GCA_023653725.1 of Bungarus multicinctus. Lineage (NCBI taxonomy): Eukaryota > Metazoa > Chordata > Lepidosauria > Squamata > Elapidae > Bungarus > Bungarus multicinctus. Next base: position 29,215,169 of record CM042842.1, on the reverse strand, counting down.
TCGGTAAATAAGAGTAGGAGCAAAAAGAAAATACACATATTGGGAAACTTTAGGAAGATGAAAAGAATCTGGAGGGGAAAAAAAAAGAAGAACAGTTTGGTACTAGAACATATAACATACACACAAAAATAAACTCATGTTTTCCATCTTGTTCCTGGCTCTTATTAATTCTGAGTACAATGATGCTTCTTTAAGATAAGAAGTTCATACAGTTCTGCCTGTCTGGACAAGTCCTATATCAGTGTTTCTCAAATTCAGCTATATAGACTTTAATTCCCAGAATTCTGGGAGTTGAAGTCTATACAGCTTACATTTGTTGAAGCTGAGAAACACTGTCCTGAAAACCAGTCCCATCTTATAGAGTGCTACACCCAGCACAGCAAAAAGGACAAGGTTTTGTTCCTGACACCTGGTACCAGTAGCCCTTGACTGATGACCACAATTGGGATCAGAATTTCCATTGCTAAGCAAGCTGGTGGTGGAGCACTACCTGGTTTTATGATTTTTTTGCTATGGTTAAGTCAATAACTACAGTTGTTAAGTGTATCATGCAGTCATTACGCAAATCCATTGACTTTGCTTATCAGAAACCTACTGGAAAGTTTGCACATAGTGATGACATGACCCTGGGATATTGTAACCGTCATAATAATATGCTGGTTGCCAAGCACCCGAATTTTGATCATTTTGGGTATGCTGTGTCGGTTGTAAATGCGAGGACTGGTCTTGAGTCACTTTTTTCAATGCCATTGTAACTTTGTAGTCACTAAATGAGTAATTGCAAGTTCAAGACTACCTATATGGAATTAGCACAAGGGACAATTACTAACTTGACTTTTGAGGAGTAGCAGAGATTATTCGGGGAACATTCTCCCTGACAAAAGAGTGAGCTTTCATCACAAAACGTACCTATAAATAAAAAGACAGGTAAGATCCATTTAAAATGATAATAAAATGGAAGGAAAAGGGCAAATATGCAAGAAAAATATATACTATATATCAAAATTTTTCTATTTTTAAACATATATTAAGCCATGATCACAAGGAAAAATCTTGAAAAGTTTTTCCATTATATCAAGAAAGGGCCAGCTCACAAATAGATGCTATCCGTCCAAGAGTGAAAATTCAGCATATTTTTGTTTTTCCACAAAAGAGTACTTTTTTTGCTGCATTGGTTACTTAGTAAATCCATCATACATATAAATACATTCCAAATGTTTGACATACATCAGGATAATCTTCCTATCTTGAATGTATCATTCTTTCCAAAACTAAGTATAGCTATTGTATTGAAACGGAATGACAGTGGGAAAAATCCAGACTGTGTCTTCTCTTCCTTCTACCCTAATAAGATTGTCAGTCCCAGGGGTGGGTTTCTACCGGTTCTGTCCACCTCTGTAGAACAGGTAGCTCTGAAGAGCAGCAGACACAGAACCGGTTCTATGTCTGCTGATGTTTTTGCTCATCCGCCCGCCTGGGCTCTTACCTGACCTTTATTTGCTGCTTTTTCAACTTCAGCTGCCATGTGAGGCACAGCTGCAGTTAAAAAAGCAGGAAAAAAGTGCTTTTTCAAAGGCTGCTTCTCTGCACACAGCGTGCTGATGACGACTTACAGGCACGCGGGTAGCATGCAGGGAAGCACATCGTAAATCACCGAACTGGTAGTTAACCCTGTCGGATCCCACCTCTAGTCAGTCCTCATTTTCAAACTAGGATTACTCTTAAGAACGGATCAAATTTGTCAAGATGCTGGTTGCCACCTTTAAAGCCCTTCATGGCTTGGAGCCAGGTTATCTGAGGGACTGTCTCTTGCCAGTCACATCTACTCGATCCATCAGAGCAGGGAGGCAGGGAATGTTGCAGGTCCTATCCCCTAAGGAGATACATCTGGTGGGACCCAGAAGAAGGGCCTTCTCCGGGGTGGGCCCCTAGAACATCATCCCCACAGAGGACTCTCTAGCACTCTTCTGAAAGGCACTGAAGATCTGGTTCTGCCAGCAGGCCTGGGGAACCCAGAGCAGAATGGAGCCCATAAATGGCTTGGGTAAGATGCTGACACTGGGACAGGGGGGTTATTTTAATATATTAATTTATTATATGACTCTTCTTTTATTGGTTTTATTGTTTTTATATGGGGTTTTATATTCTGTAAGCCGCCTTGAGTTGCCATATGTGAGTAGGCAGCAATATAAAATCCCTAAATAAACAAATAAATGTGGACAGTAGATTTATCTAGTACCATTTAAAGATTATAGTGGTGTTCCTACTTCATTTTTTGATTCCTGAGATTAAACTTTGTTGTATAAAAACTACCCTGATTTTGACATGAACATGCACTGAAGTACAATGAAGGATTGGTAAAGTCATAATCTACATATCAAGGAGAAAGCTTTTGAAACGGATGAAAAACAGCATTCCATCCACATAAAAAAGGAGAATGGATACTTGTTTTTCTTAAACAATCTACATATTTCTGCAGAAAAAAAATAGTTATGCCTTATTAAGATTTAAAAACCTACAACTCCAGTTCCTTACATCCACTTTGCAAATACCGAAACTCACCTGTTCAAGTATAATTATAAAACGAGAAGCTGGTGGTAGATCATAAACCAAAACAATGTAAGTTGGTCCAAATCCAAGACAAACTGTTTGGAACATCAAAAACAGTGTCCCAAATAAAGTGGAACGGATGGTCTTGTGAGAGGAGCTATGGAATCCCTGGGCCCACCGGACAAACAGGATGTAGGGCACAAGTAATGTGGAGGAGAACATGCAAAGCCAAGTTGGAATGACGATAGAAATTTTGCCAAAAGAGTAAACGAGGAAATCAAAGTCTAGCACAAGCCTTCAAAAAAAAAAAAATCAAAGAAAACAAAAAGGTTAATGGAACGTCATTCACCAGGTAAAAATATAATATTTGGGGTGTGATTGGGGGTGGGGGAGAGGAATTAAGAGCTATTAAAATCAAGACTGACGAAATAATTTTACATCTGATTATTTAAAAAAAATACAAGACCCATAAGTAGGCATCTAATAATGTAACATCTAATAATACTAAGCAGTCTTCATTACTTCAGTGTGGATCAGATACGTTGGCTTACAATTTCTATTAGCCCTAGCTAACATATCTAGCAGATACTGAGAAAGGCTACTCTAAAATGTCAAACAACATAGTATCATCCAGATGTACCCAATTCAAGGATAGATTGCAAAACGTTGGCAAGGACACATCCTTGGCACAGTGCCTTTGTTGTAACAATCTCTGTAAATATAATCATGGGGTTCTCTGTGCAGTTTTCCTCCTCTACAAAAAAGAGTTGGGTAAGTAATCATTCCTACCTCCAAATTTTATTCATTAATAGAGAAGAGGTACTAGTGATCCAGGTGTCAAATGCCAAAATGCAGCACCAACCCTGCCTCCAGCTAATATTTTCCAGATGTTCTTACCTTCCCTCATCAATGTAGTCCACCACAAGTGTGCTGAGGATGAACAAAACGAGGATAGCAATAAACATGTGGTAGATGGTCCGGATATGATTCACTTCAAATAACTCACTATGAAAAGAAGTTCAATGGGATAAAATAAAATTAGGAAATTTTTAGAAAAAAGGGGAAAAACATTAGTCAACATGATCTTTAAAAATATTATTGCAAGTTCCAGATTTCTAGTTGGTTAAGCAATCAGAAATTTTGTGAATAAGTGCCACACAAATAATGAATGAATAAATGAATGAATGACTGAATGTGTAAATGCTACTCACTCTCCTCCCTACCAGACATTGCTCACATTTCAAAGTTGAGCAAACCTTCAAAGTAGATTGCACTCCATAGATCAAATTAAATCAGACCACTAACCTACAAACCCCTAGATGTCTTTCTCAGTGATGGTTAAGAAACATGGGAGTAATCTATTCTGCCCATAAATCTTCAGCCTGTGCAAGGTTATATGGGCCATATCCCATCCTATCACTTTTAACACAGGATAGAATTTGCCATCCTAATGAGCTAGACTGTAAAGTTTATTTCTAGTTTCTCATTTTTTCCCCTCTTTGTTAAATAAGAAATCTAGAAATCAGGAAAGTACTTCAGACAATGGTTTTTGAAGAGATGCAATAGAGAAGCATGAAACCACTAATACTGTTTCATACTTATTACTATTCATAATTATTGTCAGGAAAGTGAACTTATAAAAACAATTAAAGCTACTATAATTTCCTCCTAAGGATACAAAGACAACAAAAAATACATTTTTGGGTTTTTTTAATTACTGAAGAGTAATTGCAAATATATTATACATTGCCATGAGAAAGTTTAAGGAGCATCTTTCTCTTCCCCCCAACTTACTATAAATCTCTAAAAAAAAAAATGAAGGGTAAGACTTCAAAAGCCCAGGTTTCAACAAAATTGAAACCAATCAATGAAACACCTGTAAAACTAAAGGCTTTCTAGTTCTTCAACTGATTTAAGATGAGAAATCAATGTTGTCTTCCAGAATAATAACAAGAACTTTTATAGAGTGCTGCAGGGACATATCCCTGAAATGTTTATCTCTCAAGACCAGAAGGAATAGAAACATTTTCTTATTAACATACTCAGAAAATGTCCTTTGTTTTTTCTCTAAAATGAAAGCCAAATAGTGTGTTTCAGCAATTTTTTAAAGATAACTATTTTTAATATAATACAGGATTTGGCACTTTATAGCACACCTATCAGCCTCACACCCTGAAATATTTTTATCTGGCCTCTGAACTAATATAGGAAATAATCAAAGCATAGTTTATCCACAGTTTAACATGGAAAGAAAAGAAGTGAGAAAATGGAGAACAGACTATCACATGTTACATCAACTATTTTTGTAGCTTATATATAAAGCTTGAGTTACAGGTAGTCCTTGAGTTATGACCACAATTAAGCCCCAAATTTCTGTGCTAAGCAAGACAGTTGTTAAATGAGTTTTGATCCATTTTATGACCTTTCTTACTGGAGTTGTTAAGTGAATCACTGCAATTATTAAATTAATAATAAATTAAATCTGACTTCCCCATTAACTTTGTTTGCAAAAAGTTATCTCATATCCCCAGAGCACTGCAACTGTCATAAATACATGTCAGTCACTAAGCTTCCAAATTTTGATCACATGACTACAGCCATGGTGCTACAGTCATAAGTGTGAAAAATGGTCATAAGTCATGTTCTTCACTGCCATTGTAACTTTGAATAGTCACTAAATGAATAGTTAAGTCAAAGACTACCTGTACATATAACAGGAAGCTGCATTAATCAATTATATTTAATTTGCACCTTAAAGTATCAGGTAATTATAGAGGAACAGCTTCTAAGACTCTGAACAATTGCTACCTATCAAGGGGTGACAATAGTGGACTAAAAGAATCTGACCTATACATAATGTTCTTGAGTCTAGCTAACACATTTCCTCCCTAATTGTGAATCTTTTATTTAGTTGGTATAACTTTTACCAGAGCATCTATCTGGCTGAGGAATTCTGGGAGTTGAAATCCACAAGTCTTAAAGTTACCAAGTTTGGGGACCCCTGATCTAGTCATTTACTAGGAGTCACTTCCGAGTGATACACATGGCTAGAGACTCTAATCAGAAGACCAACTTTAGGGAGAAAAGGGAAAAGTGGGTGAATATAAGGTATGGTCATCTCTGACTGGAACTCTAGGTGCACCGTGCCTAACCAAATGCCCAGTTTCAGTCAAGATGGATAATTTAAAAAAATGATGAAAAAGACAATAAAAATGAGACAAGTGACTTTATATCCCCTTATACACAAAAACTTTAATGTTTTAATCGCATTTCCAAAGTGGACTGAAGCAATAGTAACTTTAGCATCAGTACTACTGTAATATACAAATTCCATTAAAGATACTCACTCCAAGAGAGACTTTCTGGGAATAAAAACTTTTCCATGTTCTGGAGATGCTCTTGTTCCCCTGTGAGGAAAGGAACAGATACTATTAAAAAAAAGACAAAAGTAAAGAAATCAAGTAAGAAATCAAATCTACTGAGTGAAGAACCAACATACTTGATTTTGAGACTGTCTTTTTCTGGAAAAGCAGATGGGGAAGATTCCAGCAGCACAGAATTTGCAATCAAACTATTGACAACTTCAGTAAAATGCTTCTCCACACCCTTCATGAATGCTGGCTTCAACTGCTGATAAAATTTGAGAGAAAGAATAGAATTTTAAAAAAATCATCATTTAAAGCAGTGGTTCTTAACCTGGGCGATATTGCCCCCCCAGGAGGCGATTTCGTTTTTCAGGGGGGTGATGGAGTGAAAAGGGGCAGCACGGGGGCGAAGGAATGGAAGGGGGAGCGATATGGGGGCGATGGAGTGAGAAGTTTTGGGGACTTTTGAGACTTTTTTCGTACAGTATATCTGTGGTACAAAAACATCAGATCGCTCGCTATTATTGGATTGAACTGTGTTTTAAAATGTTCCCCAGCTAGCTTCAGTACAGAACGCCGTACATATGTGAATACGCATCGCTCATCTTCATGCGCGTTGCACAGCAGCCTCTATCACTCTACCCATTAAATTTGTCGCTCTGATTTTTGTTGCTTTCCTTCTGTAAAAATTTTCTTTGAGTCTTTTTAACCCTTTTTACAATGTGCATGAATATATATTTTCTTCGAATCTTAATTTAGTTTCAGAGTTTTCATCTTGAAATTCTTAGTTCCTGCATTGCGGTTTGTTCTTATGCCCTTTTTATATTTCTTTTTGCATCTTAAAATTCACTTGTAATTAAATCATTAAATGTTACTGTTTTTTGGGGGCATTTCATTTTCTTGCAATTGAATTTTGTTTTCAGTGGTCATTGCATTTAAGTATCTTGAATAAATAAGATAATAATGAAATACATGTATCATGAAATTTGGGAGTAAAGTGATGGGTGGCATCAGAATTTTTCACACAGTTGAGATATGGGAAAAAGATTGGAAATAAATTATTTGCATCGATATATCCTGATGACAATTTTAAAGAAAACAAAAAACGTATTTGCATAAATTGAAGAATTATTTCCCTGTGTTGTGATTGAGAGGTTATGTTGGGGGAGGGGGGTGATGATAACTTCCTCAATGGCTCAAGGGAGCGATTCTTTCAAAATTTAACTCTTTGAATTTAAGAAGCTCTAAAGCAATCAAAATCTTTCATTTAGAATGTTTCTGCACTTATAGAACTTTGACACCAATTTTGTTTTAATGCAGTATAATTTTGTAACAGAAGAAGAAAAACAACAGTCTAAAACAAAAGGAAAAAAGGTTAATGTTTAACTTTGGCTTGTGACTTGCCAAAAACAAACAAACCAGGAATTTCAACTTTCAAGTTCAGTAAGTTCACAAAAAGCAGGGATTTTTTTTTAAAAGCTTTTCATTTGATCAACTGCTGCGGTCTAACTCTCCACCTAAAACAATAAAAACAAGAGCCACTTTTTTTTTTAACCGATCTAAAAATCAAATTGCCATTTTTTTTCAATTTAAAAAGTGGCCATTTCTAATACAGGTAGTCCTTAACTTACAACAGTTCATTTTCTGACCGTTCAAAGTTACAATGGCATTGAAAAAAGAGACTCATGATCACTTATGACCACTGAAGCATCCCCATGGCCATGTGATCAAAATCCAGACACTTGGCAACTGCTTTATATTTATGATGGTTGCAGTGTCCCTGGGTCATGGGATCAGCTTGTGACTTTCCAACAAGCAAAGACAATGGGGGAGCAAGGTTCACTTAACAATGGAGTTACTAACTTAGCTGCACTGATTCACTTAATAACTATGGCAAGAAAAGTTGTAAAATGGGGCAAAACGCACTTAACAAATGTCTCACTTATCAACATAAATTTTAGGCTCAATTGTGGTCGTAAGTCGAGACCTACCTGTACAGCAGTCTCTAGTAATTCCCCCAGATCCCCACAATTTTTATGTAACATAGTCAATGGAAATTCTGAGAATTGCAGTTAATAGATCTTGGAACCTGAGACTGGGGAATCTGACAACAGGCTAACTTGCTTGTAAATAGATAGGCAGAGCCATATATATAACCCCAAAAGGCTTGTTGGAGACATTTATTTACCTCTGCTTCTGTTAAAAGTCGCATCTTTCTTTTTATTGCAAGATCAACATCAATTCGACCTAAGGAAAAACAAACCATGTTTTGTTGTCTTCAAACTGTAGCCATACTTTACTGCATATCTTGAAAACATAAATATAACTTCCATGCAGGAAAAACATATCTAAAAGTATATTATGTTAAAATCCATATAGGAAATTAGAGTCCCCCCCACCCCAAAAAATGCACTCACCTGTATAAGCATGTATAAACAATTTTATTCTTTTGTTACTTATCAGAAAAATAATTCTTCCAAAGTCAAAATGTTCCCTGCCTCAAAGGAGTTCTTACACATTATAGAAAAATAGCTATTTGTCAGCTTAAGAACTTAAGGTAATTGGCACAGAAAATTTTGAAGAACTACTCAGGGCACCTAATAAAAAAGAAAAAAAACATTTATATATCAAAAAGCAGAATTTTAGCCTAATTTTCTCCCTCGTGTTCTGGTTTTATATTTGGCAGGAATTAACTGTTTTTTATATTTAAGCATATAGATCCCATTTTTACAGGTTCAGGAGGTACAGATAAAATATATTTATATTATGTCAATAAGAACAATGCCCAAGTGGTCATTTTCTCATGAATTCCAAATGTCTCTCAAAGCATAATATGAATAAAATGGCTTTTTAAAAAATAATAATCTTCAATTATTGCTCACATAAAACATGCTATTGCAAAAACTGTATAAAATGTATTTGTCTTGTTCCCAAAAGCCCACCATACTGCTGGACATAAGCATGTCATAAAACATTCTTCAGCAAGAATGAAATTGCAAATGAAGCATTTTTCTGAACATCCTTTATTAAAAAAGCCATTAATCTGGCTATTCCATTTTTTTTAATTGTGATGAAATAGTTCCAGATCCCATTCCTATAAAATAGCTAAGGAAATAGAATATTTTTGTTTCCAAATCAACACACTTGAGGTTCGTATCCTGAACAAGGCAGGTGAATGGATTAAATAAAAGGTAGCTATGTTTATCTTTTATATTTCACTTGCAGAATTAAATGTTAAGTACAACTGATATTACTTTTCCATATTCTGTGTAAGAGTTCAAAGACAAATCATATTAACACTCTCAAAGCATAATAATTCCCAACAAAATCAGCACGTCATACATAAATACTTCTAGCTGCTTGCTTAACTAATTGTGCTTCTATGTAGGAAGACTGTAGTTCTCATCCCATAGTTAGCTTCTAACTATTCTTGTGATTTATTCACATGACCCTGAATGTTAAGAAACAAACAAGTGATAGAATATCAAACCTTGGAAATGGTTGTTCATTTGCAATTCTTTCATATTTTCCAAGGTCTCTATATTACATCAATCCTGAAAAGGGCACAGATGATCTAAATCTCTGCTGTAATACAATTCATGACTATAAATGAAGCCACGTTAATGCTATTATACTTCACTAACATACTATACAATATATTCTATACATGTTTAGCAAGATATTTAGCTGCTTCGCTTTAGGATCCATCCCTCATATCTGCATAATATATGCAGCTAAGGAGACCTGAATGGACCACCAATCCATTCATTAAATTGGCAATCTAAAATGGTCAGCAGTTATAACTGGGGAGAGACATCTTAACCGATAACAGTTACAGAGAGCTCCCCACTTGTACCTCAGTGATAGCGGTTCTCTTAAGGACACATAGTTGCAATGGGAAATTGAATATCCTATTGTGAAAGTATATTTTTGCTCATGTGACAATTTATTCCATTCATTTTATAATCTCATAAAATACACAACATGTGCATGTATATGTCCATATTTAGGAGAATATTTAAGACTTGAATGACTCCTGATAATACATAACTTAGTCCAAATCGGCGGTCGCCAACTGGTGGACCGTGAGAAAATTTTGGTGGGCTGCAGAGAAATCTCACCCCCGGAGCACCCCCACAAAGCAATTAATCCAGGCTGCGCAGAAACACAAGGCTGCTCAGCCCACATGGCCCACGGGAACCCTCCCCGCCCACTCATTCCTTACCTAGCAAACTTGTCTGCTAAGTTGCTATTTTTCCTTTTTCCGACCATCATCTGTTCTACTCTGCCAGGAGATTTAGATTAGCTAGGAAGCAGGAAATGGTTGGATTTCTTGCTTTCTAGCTAAGCACAGCCGAACCTCTCTTAGGATTAAGAGAGCAAATTCAGTGCAGACTCACGGCAAGCAAATTTGAGAGACTAAGCTAGCTGATGGTAATAATAATAATAAATATTTATTTATATACTGCTCCTCTCCCGAAGAACTCGGAGCGGTGCACAGCCGTACAATCAAAACAATAAATAGTGAAAAATTAAAACTAAATTAAACTAAAACCCTGGCTGTAAAGAATTAAAACCCTTCCCTAAAACCCTAAAATTTAATAAAAAGTAAAACCCAAACCCCAAATCTAAAATCAGCCCAAGCCGGCCTGGTCAAAAAGCCAGGTTTTCAAGGCATGCCTGAAGGTCCCCAGGTCCGTGGCTGTACGTAACTCCGGGGGCAACCCATTCCAGAGGGCAGACGCCCCCACAGAGAAGGCCCTATTCCTCGGGGTCACCAGCCGGCACATAGATGCCAACGGGACCCGCAGGAGACCTCCCTGTGGAAGCGCACCGGACGGTGAGAGGAAAATGGCAGAATGCGGTCTTGTAAATATCCTGGTCCGATGCCATGGAGCGCTTTAAAAGTTAACACTAAAATTTTAAAGCGCACCCAAGAGGCCACTGGCAGCCAATGCAGCTCGCGCAGGAGGGGCGTCACATGCGAGAACCTTGACGCCCCCATAACCACCCGCGCGGCCGCATTCCGTACCAGTTGAAGCCTCCGGATGCTCCCATTCAGGAGCCCCATGTAGAGGGCGTTACAGTAGTCCAGTCAGGACGTGACCAGGGCATGAGTGCGTAAGGCATCCCGATCCAGAAAGGGCCGCATCTGGCGAATCAGGCGAACCTGATGAAACGCCCCCCTGGAGACGGCCGTAATATGGTCTTCCAAAGACAGCCGTACATCCAGGAGGACACCCAGATTGCGAGCCCTCTCTGCAGGAGGCAAAATCTCACCCCCAATAGCCAGCGATGGAACTATCTGGCTATATCGGGACGCCGGAAACCACAGCCACTCAGTCTTGGAAGGGTTGAGTCGGAGCCTGTTCCTGCCCATCCAATTCCGCACAGCCTCCAGACAACGGGACATGACCTCCATGGCATCGTTGGGGTGGCTTGGGGTGGACATGTACAGCTGAGTATCATCAGCGTACAGATGACATCTCACCCCATGGTAGATAGATAGATCATTGAATGATTCTGTGAGCAACTCAATCTGCCTGCTTTGCCTGATTTTCAATAAAAGTTGCTTTTTTAAATAAAATAATCAATATTTATATACATGGTGTGTTGTGAGTTAATTTTGTGAGTTTGCTAGCTAGCAAATTTTGTGAGTTTGCTTGCAAGCAAATTCTATGTGATAGACTGAGCTAGCCAATGGCAGATAGATAGATCTCTGAATGAATCTGTGATTCTGTGAGCAACTCAATCTGCCTGCCTGCTTTGCCTGATTTTGGGTAAAAGTTGCTTTTTTAATAAAAAATTCAATATTTATATAAATATTTATAATATTTACATACAAGCCATGCCCAGCCAGTCAAATGAGCACTAAGCCACACCCACAAATTAGGCCACACCCACAGAACCAGTTAGTAATCTGTAATTTTTACAGATTTCAGGAATAAGACTCTTAGCAAACATTTTAACCTGCCAGCATGCAAGTTTATTTTTAAGTTAGCAGATATATCCCAAAGGTGCTTTTTCAGGAGGCAACTGGACTTTCTTGTTTTTTTCTTTGAAGACATTTCACTTCTCATCCAAAAAGCTTCTTCACTTCAGACAGGATACTGGGCTTCTTGGATGAGAAGTGAACTGAAGAAGCTTCTTGGATGAGAAATGAAACATCTTCAAAGAAAAAACAAGAAAATCCAGTTGCCTCCTAGAAAAGCACCTTTGGGACAACCATGACCTGGATGACTGAGAATCTCTATAGACTCTCAGCAGATAAAAATTCCACACAAATCTTAGTCTTAGAGAACACATGAAACACATTTAACAGCTCTGAGATCAGTTAGATTTCTTATTAAAGTAGGATAGGAAATCAGCCTCAAGTCTTATATTACGCAGGCCTATATAATCTTTGTAACTACTGATTGTTAATGGGACAGTAAAATTATCTAGAATATTATTATATATCCCAATTACACAGGAAAATATATGCATCCATTACTTAAGATATTGTAGTTGAATTTGAAAGGGTAAAAAGTTACTCTGGAAACTCTATTCACTACACATAGTCTTTTCCTCATTCTTTCTCTCTGCATAGGGAACGAGAGAGGTAGTTAAAGATGTACTATGATAATGTATCAGTGCTTATCATGTTTGCACAGATTTATGAGAGCTTGCTTAGTATCAGTACTGATAGGAAATACTGCAAAGTAACTTTGTGTTAAAGTGACAGTGTTAGAAGAAGGAAAAACATAAAGAGACAGGGATTTGGTCTGCCTAATTGTTCAAGGTCCACCAGAAATGAATCACTAAGCCGGAAACTGTAGAACACAGAGTCTTTTGCTGAAGTCATCACTTACAAGAAACATGTGACCTTCCTCCCATATGATTAATGAATCTCTTGTCTATTTGAGCATTGACCTCTGGTAACAAGGCCTTTGTCTGAAAAGCTTGAAACATGCTTGTCAGTAGGAGTACTCCTGAAGCAAACTTTATGAGGTTGCAAGATTTAGTACAGATAACATGAAGCAAAGAGCTGAAGAAGAAAATATTTTATACAGAGGAACACATGGGTTCAAATTAAATCTCAGCAATGAAATGGCTTTTCTCTGCCTTGGTTCTACACCTGTGAAATAGGATGGGTCATGGGACGAGCAGGAAAGCAGACACTAAGTGAACATTGACTGAAACAAATCAGGAACAGCATCTCTTCTCTATTGAAACTGAACACACAGAAGCCAATCCTTTCCAGTGAACTGGAATCTTGGGAGCACTATCCAGAAGTGAAACATCTTTTCTACCGAAACAAGAAGAAATAGTCACAGAGAGAATCCTCTCTTTCCCCTCCATGCTATAGAGCCCAGAAGGCGACAGGATTGATTCCTAGCATTCAGTGGGGACAGAAAAGTTAGGGGACTGAAATGGAAGCCAAACAACTGTTTTCAAGCAATTGCATTAAATGAATACGAGCCTCTTTCAAAAACTACAAAGCTATATAAGCTAAAATTATTCACAGTGACTCCAAGTCACAATTCTCTTTATTCAAAGCAGGAGTATGCTTTGATACATGCATTATGAATCTAGGCCATGCTGTACTACAAGTGTGATCAGGCAATCACTCCTACCTTTATATTAATGGCACATAATACAAACACTTCTCACTTATACCGTACTTAAAATGTGAGTACTGCTTAAGCTCTAATTCTATAGCAACCACTGCTTACTCAGATCAGCAAAATCCAACTGAATATGAAATTCTTTTAGCTACAGATGTGAAAGGAGGAAACGTAAACATCATTCTCAGATTAAGGACATTCATCTTTTATTCCATCAAAATTTTTAGATATTTCTACATATTATCTAATTCTCCCTTACAAATCTTGATTAGCTATCAAAAGATCCTGGCAAACCCGGTTAGAATTTGCTGATTGTGAATGGCCTTGCAGATACCTAGTTACTTTGGAAATTAATACTGGAGCCTGGAATATTTGTTGTGATAAGTTACTAGTCTAGTGAACGTGGCAATTTCACCACAAAGAAAAAACACAAGTTTGTTCAGTCTAATTATTACTTTTTCCTATACCAGTTTGTTTTTGCTTGTACTTCTTTTTATACTCACCCAATTTTAAAGGCAGTTAAAAAGATGACCTCACTCATAATATTTGACTGGAAGGTTTAGCTATAACTTAAGATCACGATGTGCCAAAAATGAACTTAAGCAGAGGCTTTGAAGAACAAAATCTAACTTTTATTGATCAATAAAAGGGTAAGACCTCTCCTCTCATACACACAGATATGTGAGGAAAGTTATAAAGCACATAGACAAAAGTAACTCTTCTTATACCTTAAGATTCTTTTAGAAGTAGAGTAACTGCATTGTAAAACACTCTAATTTAGATTTACATCTTTCCTGCAAAAAGACAAATGTCCTCCTGGCACTTGTTTATCTTTCAGTATCCTTTCTCCTATTGTCTGTTAATTGATCACAATTTACCATTTAAGAGGGCTATTAAAGCATACTTCAAAAGGTGCATATTGCTCCAGATGTAGGGAGTTACTTTCCCAGGGAGTAGGTTCCATTCAGATTGATTTAGATGGGATAATCATGTGTCTTCATATGAGAGAGATATAACTAATTGCAGGCATGTGTTTTACAAAAGGTTAGAGAAATATTTTCCACAACAGCAAAATAAGAAATGCCTATAGAGATATATACTTCTAGATACATAGGAAAACAACTGCCTAACATCAAGGTAAGACATGCCTAGAGTAATAAATCCTTCTACATACATAGGAAAACAACAGCCTAACATCAAGGTAAGACATGCCTATAAAGTAACTCTCTACTCTCTCTATATATTTTACTTCTTTCCTTTCTTTATTACCCTAACTTGACCAAATGAAGTCTGGATAAGAACAACTGGCTTCTCATGTAACCTGAAACTTCTTTAATTTGCGCAAACATTTTTCACTGGGGTTAGGAAAGAAATATGCATTAGGCTATACCATTCTGGTGTTTTCCAAATATGCTGGATTACTATCAAAAGGATGTTATTGTTACCTAAACTCATTTTGATAACTGAGAAACATCCATGCCTGTGAATCAGTATTCTTCTGTTACAAAGGAATGAGAGAAAACACCTGTTTCAAATTTGATTTAAAATAAAAAGTAGCAACTGAAAAAAGTTGTTGGTTAGGGATTCCAGAGTAGTATTTGTTATATTAAAAAGTAAAGGGGCACCACTGAGGAAAATTTAGAGAGGAATCATCAGTGAAGGGTTAAGGACCTTTCTCCATCACAGATTATCCTTGCTGAGTCCTTGTTGTTCCCAAGAAAGAAAAAGATTTATGACAGTCAGCTTTGTGCTGATAGTATGAGGTTCTCCTAGAACTTTAAACTTAATTACACCTGAACAAGTAAAGAGTCATTGTTGTTCTGTAAAGAATCTTAGGTAGAAGCATCTAGAAATTATTCCTGCTTAGGTGCTTGGAGAAACTGGCTGAAAAAAAAAGCTAGGCAAAATTCTATGTCCATGAAACTATGCTTGGATAACCAAGCTCCCTTCCACACATCAGATTTTGCAAAGAAGTCTAATATTAGTAGTTCCCACCAAATCAGCATAGATAAAACATAACCAAATGATTGGGACAAATTACTTTGAACATTTAATATTGAAATTAAATTAACATTAATATTGAATCACCTATTCACAATCTCTGTTTCCTTGGGAGAATGGGGGAGTCAAGAATGGATAGTTTTTTTTAATTACAATGTTCCAAACGAAAACATAATCCAGAGTCACAAAATATTACAAAACAGACTACACAGGCCAGCAGCTACTGAAGCCTACAATTACAGGACTACAGGTCAATAGAAATTCATGACCCTTCTTGAACTTGCTTTGTAATGACAAGTTGTGCTTTATGCTTATGTGACAGACAAAGCCAATATTATTTTGTACTGCCTATTATATGCCTAGTGCAAAGCCACTTGTGCTTTTGTAAGTTACTGTCACTGTGGTAGCACTCAAGAGTCAAAAAAAAAAAATCTTTCCTGTAAATTGTACTCTGGCCAATACTCAACAGGTTTTCAGAAAGAGAATGGCAGAACTCATTTATGACCTAAATTAAGCAGTCAACACACATCTCTTTCGGTGTACTTCAACCCATTTCTTTTTACCCAATTAGCAGGCTGTAATTAGTTGAATGCTATATAATTACATTCATATTTAATTATATGGTTGGGGTAAACTACTTTAGGAGCCTGATGTCTGAAATAGAAGATAAAATTGCTTAGAAATATTGTTCTGCGATAGTAATGGCAAATGAATTCAGAATCAGAAGAGAGAAGGGGGAAAAAAAGAAATCTGGCATTGATATATACAATTCTGAAAAATGACCAAAGGTAGCCTCAGTTACAGGATGACTGATTCATATCTTACAAGTCCAGGACTACAGAGCCAAGGCCTCATATACTTCCCTCAAGGCAAATTACTCACTTGATTATGGTCCAAGGTTGTTTAGAGGGTAAAAAAAGTTCAGGGGAAAAATTTCTGGAAAATAGCCAAGCATGACTTTGCATGTGATTCTGAGCAATATACATTAGCCTAAATCTTAACTAACCAGACTGAATGCAATTTAGTTGGAGTGTGTTTGTTTTTCCTCAATTAAAAAGAAATGCATTTTTTTGAAAAACAATGGTAACAATCAAGAACAGAACCCCTTTTGCCAAAGATACAAGGAAGTGCCTCCACTGATTTTGGCTCAGCTCATCACATCATATAGGAGTAATTAACAATGTGTAAATATTCTTTTCTCATGCAAATCAGCTGGCTTGTGTTTCTAGGATAGGTTGGGTGGATGGATTCACACAGCTGTTAATGCTTGCTTAAAAGAATAGGCAATTCCATTGGCTTTAAAAGAGGTAGTGGTCTACCTCCTTCTCTAGAAACTATTGCTGGATGTGGACAATCTTCATCCACTCTTCAATCTTCCCTTTTGAGAAGTTAGTTCACCTATAACTGCAAAAAATCCTCAAGAAAGCAAATTATCTGGTATCTCTTTCAGTCAGATACAGTACTGATAGCCTTAGATGCTTTATTTATTTATAATATGTATAAGGCTGTCTAATTCAGACATTGTGACTGCAGGTGGCATATGCATCAAAAAGAAAAAAAATGCAGCAATAAAAAAGTTACTCTTCAATTTACAACAATTCATTTAGCGACTGTTCAAAGTTACAATGGCACTAAAAAAATTACTTGTAACTGTTTTTAGTTATGACCTTTGCAGCATCCCCATAGTCATGTGGTCAAAATTCAGATGCTTGGCAACTGGTTCATATTCATATTTATGATAGTTGCTGTTTCCCAAGGTCATGTCATCAGTTTTTGTGACCTTCTGACAAACAAAGTCTACGGGGAAACCAGATTTACTTAACAACCTGGTTATTAACTTATAGTATCAACTGTGGCAAGAAAGGTTGTAAAATGGGGAAAAACTCACTTAACTAATGTTTCACTTCAGAAATTTTGGACTCCATTGTGGTCATAAATCAAGGACTACTTGTAATGCAATAAATTATAGATACAATATGGTGCCAAGCATTATGCAAACAATCGTAAGAGGACTCCTACTTACATGGCAGTCTTAACAGCTTTCTTAAAGAATAGTTGCACTTGTGGGTGACCTCTGGAGGCAGACTTGGGATTGAGCCAATGCATCCATCCTGGTTCTCCTTGACCATTTTGGGGATGGAGTGGGGGGCACTATTCATAGTTGTTTTTGTTCTTTGTCTACAGATGGTTGCAATCCGTGTTGGAGGAAGAAGAGGTTTACTCCTAAGTCTTTGCATTACTGGGTGCCATAGAGCTCTTTGTTCTCCTCTTTAATATATATCTGAAACTGCTGGGGAAAACCATTCACCTCCCCAGGGTACAGTATCATCAATTGTACATCTCTACCTCTGGCCATTTAAGTCAACATGTCAAGGTTTTGTCCAATGTTTGGAGGTGGCAGGGGTCTGGATGACCAAGAGGTTTTGGCTCAACCCTGTCAAGACCAAATGGCTTTGGGTTTTAGCTCCACTGGTCTGGAAAGATTATCCTTGACTTTGAACGGGGTTGAATTGCCTCATGCAGATTCAGTATGCAATTTGGAGTTCCTCCTGGACTCACAGCTGTTTGAAGAGCCTGTGATAACTGTAGCCAGGGAAGCCTTAGTACAATTTTGTTTCATGTGCCAATTGGGCATACTCTAGAATCTTGCAACTCTCCTCATAGTTACTTCTGCCTTCAAGCACCTTCTGCCTAGATGGGGCTACCCTTGAAGACCATCTGGAAGCCATAACTGGACCAGAATGCCAGCAGAATGGGTGGTTAAGGACATTTCTTCTTATATCCCCATATTTCATACCTCTACTATGAGAACTGCATTGGGTCCCAATAACTTCCAAATACAATTCAAGTACGGACCTTCCCAAACAGGAAACCCTGGATGACCAGCGAAGTCCAGGCTCTGATCAAGGCCTGTGACCTGGCTTTTAGAGCAGGTGACACCTCACAGTACAGCACTGCCAGAGCTGAGCTGAGAAGGGGCATCAAACATGCTAAGGAGATGTATAGGAGGAAGGTTGAGGGCCACTTTACTGACAGTGACCCACAGCAGATGTGGAGGGTACAGGCCCTGACCAACTATAAAGGCCAGGGCCCAACAAACAGCAAGAGCAGCAGTACTCTGGCAGAGGAGCTAAACAGCTTTTTTGCATGCTTTGAGACCACCAAGAACCTGGACATACTGCCTCACGAGGATCATGACGCTGCACCTCTCTCTCTTCAGGTGCATGAGATGAGAAAAACACTGAGAGCAGTAAATTCCAGGAAAGCTGCAGGACCTGATGGCATTCCTGGCGCAGTAGTTAAAGCATGTGCTGACCAGTTGGCAGAAATACTTACAGAGCTGTTCAATCTATCTTTAACATATGCCATCATCTCACAATGCCTGAAGGCTGAAACCATCATCCCCGTTCCCAAAAAAACAAATATAAACACTCTCGATGACTATAGGCCCATAGCGTTAACAAGCTCCATCATGAAGGTTTTTGAGCGACTAGTCTCACAGCACATCATAGACTGCCTCCCGTCCTCCATTGATCAACATCAATTTGCTTATAGAGCAAACCAATCTACAGAGGATGCTGTGGCCATCACTCTTCATAGAGCATTGAGTCATCTGGAGAACAAACAGAGCTATATGAGGATGCTCTTTGTGGATTACAGCTCAGCGTTCAACACTATCATCCCAGATATACTAGTAACCAAACTGTATAATCTGCAGGTCCCCACCCCCACGTGCTCCTGGATTAAGAACTTTTTGACAAACAGACCACAGTCTGTTAAACTTGGCCCCTACCTTTCTTGCACTATTACACTCAGTACTGGTTCCCCCCAGGGTTTTGTCTTGAGCCCCTGCTATATGCCTTGTACACCTTTGACTGCTCACCAAGCCACGCAACAAACACCATCATAAAATTTGCAGACAACACGACCGTGATTGGTCTCATCTCCAGAGAAGATGAGACGGCATATAGGGCAGAAGTAGATAATTGTTCTATTCAGTGACAGAACAATTTGTCATTGAATGTCCATAAAACCAAAGAATTGATTATGGACCTCAGGAAACATGGACAGGAGCACGCCCCACTCATAATTAATGGAGAACAAGTGGAAACTGTCTCTACGATCAGATTCCTTGGCATCCATATCTCAGCCGATATCTCCTGGTCCCTTAACACCAAGGCCATAGTGAAGAAGGCTCAGCAGCGGCTGCACTTCCTGCAGGTTCTCAGGAAAAACAATCTGAAAAAGAAGCTGTTGCTGGTTTTCTATAAAGCCTCTGTGGAGAGCACTCTGACATACTGTCTGGGTGTGTAGTACGCAGGCTTCTCAGCTGAGGACAGGAAAACTATACAGAGGGTGATAAATACAACTCAAAAAATCATTGGTTGCCCTCTGCGCTCCCTGGAAGACTTAGCCAGGTCCCACTGCCAAAGCAGAATAAAGGCCATCATAGAAGATCCCTCACACCCTGGCAATTATCTTTTTGACCTGCTGCCATCTGGACAGCGCTTGAGGTCAATAAAATCCCATACCACTAGATTAACAAATAGTTTCTTTCCCTGGGCCATCCGAACTGCAAATAAATATAAGTTACTATCATATTAAGATGTGAAAAGATGTGAAATTGCAATACCTCATTCAGATGTATAATAACATATTACACTACAGTCTATCTCTTGTGTATTACACTTGGCAAAGCGCTACAGTCAGTATTGGATGTATATTTTGTGTATATTCATAGATATTGTACTCTAAAATTACAAACTTATTTTTATTTTTCAAGTGCTTTGGTTTCATTTTGTTGCAAACAGTTGCTAGGGTGCATCCACAGTTTCATTGTACTTGACAATAAAGTACAATGACACTAAAGTTCTTCTTATCTTATCATTAATATCACCAATAAAACCCTACATGGCAAAGGACTGGGAAGTTTAAAGAACCATCTGGTCCCACAAATATTTGCTTGTTCCACGCACTCTGATAGGAAAGGCACATTTCAGATTTCTTCTTTAAAACATCATCTTATCAGACACAGGGAGAGGTGCCTTCTCAGTAGTGGCTCTTGCCCTTTGGAATGATCTTCCCCATGACCTATAGCTGTACCCAACCCTGCAGGTTTTAGGAAGCAGTTATGACCTGGCTCTCCCCTTAGGCCTTTGGAAACTAGTAGGCTCCCCATTTTTAAGAATTATAACAGGAGAAGGTAGGAACAAGACCGTTTCCACTGTACCCCCATACATAGGTGGCAGTATAGAAACCAACCTATCCTCTTCCAACCCCCAGGAGCCTCTAAGCTGAAGTTATGAGTAAGTACAGAATAGTTCTCACCCCATATAAACTGTAGAACCCTGGGTGTTGGTAGAAGAAGGCGGGAAAGGAAGTTGGGAGAAGGCAGTAAAAGGCCAGCTTCCTGCTCCCTGTCTCCTCCCACATCCCTTTTTCTGGGCCCACCTGAAGTTTACTGGAATACTTCCCATTTAAAGCAAGAACTCCACTGAACGTATTTTTTATGCTTGAACAAAACCAACCTACGGATAATCTCTCAGAATGTAAGCAGTGGATTGTCTGCATTTGTTTTGCATTGTTTGTTTAATGTTCCTTTTTTTTTTTTTTGGCTGATCAGCCTCATGTTCAAATTGGGTAGCATATAAATCCTATCAGTAAATAAATGAATAACAATTGGTAAACCAAAATAATGGTCATCATCCTAGTTAAAAAAGAGGTTATAAAGTAAGAGCTTATAAAGTCAAATGCGGTGAGAAAGCAAAGCCAGCTTTGAAGTATAATTTCGTCAATGCACAAACTAAATTTTGGAGTATAGCTGCCACTAACCATTAGACATACCAGTCAAGGCTAATAGAAGGTGAGATCCAAAATATCAGGAAACAGTAGCTGCCTACCTCAGGTATAAACCCATGTTTGACAAGAGTAGAAAACAGTTGTTGACATATGTGTAAAACTTAAAAACAGAAAAGAAATGCCTCTTACAAATACCAAAAGATTTAATAACTAATAGAAATACACCATTAAACAAGTAAGAACAAGCTGTATGTCATGCAGTGAATCATGAAATCTTACCATTGCTTGATTTAGACAACGGCCAGTCCTCTTCCAGCCTGCTTGGTAAGTCATCTTTCTCTTCTGCAGTGCCATATGTAGCTCGGCGATTTCTTAGAGATATATTGTCTTCTCCCACCATGGTTACAAAAAACTAAGACACTGGGAGGGGAGGAAGGAACAATTAGTTAACATAAAATGTATCACCTTGTGGCTGAGCAGTTAGTTTTATTATTATATTCCATGGCACTGAGGGATGAAACTAGTGAAATGCAAAATTAGGAGTATGGCACCACCTAAGACTACTTAAGACAGGCCAGGTGCCGCCAACGGATCAGAGGAAGAAAGGACAGCAAGTGATTTCTTACAACAATTGGATGGGAGAAAGAAATTCAAATCTTGGGGAATACATTCAGAGAGAGCTAGTTCCTTAGCACCCCTAGAAGCTGTCACAGTTATTTATTTATTTATATATTTTATCAAACTTCACATCTTGAACTACTTCTAAAATTGAGTGCAGATCAGAGGTGGTATACAGCAGGTTCTGACCAGTTCTGGAGAACCGGTAGCGAGAATTTTGAGTAGTTCGGAGAACCAGCAAATATCATCCCCGACTGGAGATTTTACAGTATTCTGCTCCTGCCTTGCCCACCAAGCCACACCCACAGAACCGGTAGTAAAAAAAAAATTGAATCCCACCACTGGTGCAGATGGGTGCAGTTGCATAAAATACATGCAGCTCCTGATATTACTAAATAAAGGAAAGTTCAGAGAAGCTTGAATGTCTTAGTTACTTCTTTAGAATAAATTCCTAGTCTTCGTGGATTCTAGAAACGTTTTCTTAGCTGGAAGAAAGAAGTGTGGTCAGAGAAAGCTATGGCTTGGCCTTGATTCAAAATACTGATGTGCTTCCCTTCAAAAATACTATTTTTGTATTCATTATTTAGAATAAAAACTACAGAATGTTTATTTCTGCCGATATTCTTGTTCTATGGGTCGCTAAAGAATAATATTAAGTAAAAATACAGTAGAGTTTATCACTTTCTGTTCTTATGCTTAAGGGATTGTAGATTTTATCCATCTCTGTCCTTGTTTTACGGATACATAAAACAGCTACTGTACATACAAATACCTCCTTTTCTCTCAATTATCACTGCAGGAAGAAGTCAATGGATCCAGTTTTGAGGGAAGCCACTTTTTATTCACCAGATAATACAACAAAAGAGTCAATGCAAGCCTACATAAGAGTTCTATCTTTATCCACCGGATACCTGTTGTGCTGCATTAGGCACATAGTTTTGCACTAACATGACAATCCGTAATAAATCTATATACACAAACATCTTACTTTATCCACTTAAAACAGTAGATGTGAATTGTTATAATACATACAGTCCTCGGTTTACCATGACAATTGGGACCAGAATTTCCATTGCTGAATAAGGTGGTTAAATAAGGTGAGTTGGGCTCATTTTTATGACTTTTATGACCACAGTTATTAACCAAATCACTGCAACTGTTAAGTGAATCACTGCAGTTATTAAGAGAATCTGGGCTCCCCCATTGATTTCACTTGTTGAACACTGGCTGGGAAGGTTGCAAATGGGGACCAAGTGCAAATACATGCCAGTTGCCAAGCATCCAAATTTTGATAATGTGACTGTGGGGATGCTGCTATGGTTGTTGTGATGACCCGGGGTGGGATACAAAATAAACACAGTCACAAAAACAGGTGAAGCCCCTTTTATTCCTTCTTGTTCAAAGCTCCAAATACCCTTGACTGGAAACAAAAAACTCCCCCACAAGCAGTTATGAAAAGGAGGAAATGCCATTTAAACTAACCCTGCCTATAAATTATCAAGAGTAAAAACAACACAAACCACACTGGAGCAATTAAGGGAACCAGGCAAGATAAGGGCTTGAAGACGTCCACAGATATCGGAACACACACTGGGAAGGACGCCAAACTCAGAGAAGAACGACAGACTAGAGATATTTCCACGCTTTGTTTCCAGCACTGGTCCATATGCATGTCTGTCCTTTTAACTAGTTTTCACAGCTGCAGCCCATGAAGAGGATCAAAGCCCTTTCCTCCCCCGTAGACCACGCCATTCACATCTCTCCCTTATCCTCTCCTTCCTGCGTGCCCTAGGATGGAGAGGGATGGGCCTAGGTCTTCCTCTGACTCCCAGCCGGCCTCTGTCCTTCCCCAGCCTCCTCCACAACCCCCAAAGCCACACTTCTACTCCCTGTAGGCTGTTCCTCCTCTCCCTCGGAGTCAGTCTCCAACAGGGGCATGACAATTGTAGTGTGGGGACCAGTCATAAGTAACTTTTTTCAGTGCTGTTGCAACTTTGAATGGTCACTAAACAAATGGTTGTAAGCGGAGGACTACCATTGTTTTGAAAAGTATTTTTCCACATTTTAAAAACTTTTGTCTCAATTATGACATCTACAGTTTTTAAGAATAGTAAAAGACAAAGGTCTGCTGAAACCACCTGTTTTCATCCTTAATCAAACACACAATTGTTATTAACCTACCAAGTTACTGTTTCTTTCTATAAATTATAGTTTTGCCATCTGCTAGAGACAGAACGATTCCTCTCTTGGCAGTTCCTGCAGTAACAGTACAAAGGACGCTTCCTTGGATTAAAACCTAAAGCAACAGGGAAGCATGCTACTTCCAGTAACTCACTCTGTCATTTTAACAATAACCTCTGAGCTGGTTTCCCAAATCCCAGAACTTATTTTAAATGTGAAAAACCAGAATCTCAACATATCTTTTCCATTATTTATTCTATCTTCCAGCCTGTATTATTATTTAGAACTATCACATTCCAAGTGATAAACTTCTCATGGCATACATTAGGTGCAAAATCCAAAGTTACTTTTAGCTATATCTTTTACCTGTGCTCTGCTTAGAATAGAATAGAATAGAATAGAATCTGGAAGGGACTTTGGAGGTCTCCTAGTCCAGTCCCCTGCTCATGCAGGAGAATCTATACCATTTCTGACAAGTGACTATCTAGTGTCTTCTTCAAAACCTCCAGTGATGGAGTGCCCATGATCTCTGAAGGCAAGCTGTTCCACTGACTGGTCCTCACTATTACGAAATTTCTTCTTAATTCCAGGTTGCTTCTCTTTTTGATTAATTTCCAACCATTTCTTGTCTTTGTGGCAGCCCTGATAACCTTACCCTAACCCTAATACCAGGAGCTGGAGAGAATATGAACTTAAGATTCAGAAAACTGCATCTGGGGATGTTTTGAATGCTTTTCTTCTAGACCTCTCCAAACAAGAACTCTGCCCATCAATACACTGGGCCTATTTAAACCTTTTGTTTTTAAAACAACATAGATGTGTGCGGTTCACATGACAAATGTAGTTTGTAGTATTAGATTTTGGCCTTCCTGGATATAGCTATGGTACATTAATTGCATCTTATTCAACAAACCATTTTTTCAAACAATAGTAGGATTCTCACTGGAAGAAAATGAAAGCATCATATCACTGAGAACTTATGTAGAACTAATGCATCATTTCTGAAATCACAATATGCTCTATTAAGAGTCTAATGTATTAAAGGCCATTTAATATACTGTATGTATACAACTTTTTTTCAATATTTTCAGAGTATCCATACTTCACTAGGTAAGTCACTTGCTATCACTTAAAATTTTTATCACTGAAAATAAGAATTGATATTAGATGAGATATATAAATTAAGCTCATTTAGACTTAGGTTTTGTTCGATTCAGTCTTAGCTATAATACTTGTACAAGATGCATTCAGTTTAAAATAACCTTTTTTAATCAGTGAATTAAACTAAGTATATAATCTAAACTATACTAGTTTCTTAACTCACACTTTGCACTTTAAATATGCATTGCTCAATTTCAACTTTTATTCAAAGCAAATAATACTTAAACATAAAAATACACCAAAATGTATTGTCAAAACTATTCCTGTTATTCTATTTTTAAAAATATTTATGCAAGCTGAAACATCTTCTGTTTGCATACAGATGCTAATCTGCTGTGACCCAACCAATCTTTAGCTGTAGCAACCCTTCCAAATTTAGTAACCTCAAATTTCTGCAAGCCCTTAGCCTGATTAAGGGTAGTGAGATTGGTACTCTCCAATACATTTGAAAGAAATCAGGCTGAGACTATTGGATGAGTCTATCATCTGCACCTCTATAACTGTCTGGTTTGGTTCTGCAACCCAACAAGACAGACACAGACTTCAGAGGATAATTAGGACTGCAGAAAAAACAATTACCACCCACCTGCCTTCCATTGAGGACCTGTATACTGCACAAGTCAAAAAGAGGGCTGTGAAAATATTTACAGACCCCTCACATCCTGGACATAAACTGTTTCAACTCCTTCCCTCAAAACGACGCTATAGAGCACTGCACACCAGAACAACTAGACGCAAGAACAGTTTTTTCCCGAAAGCCATCACTCTGCTAAACAAATAATTCCCTCAACACTGTTCAACTATTTACAAAGTGTACACTACTACTACTGTTAATCTTCTCATCACTCCTTATCACCCATCCCCTCCCACTTGTGACTGTAACTTGGTTGCTTGTATCCTCTGTTTCCTAGTATGATTTGATGTTGATTGTACCCTATGACTATCATTAAGTGTTGTACATTATGATTCTTTGATTCTTAACGAATGTTCCTTCTTTATGTATACTGAGAGTATTTACACCAAGACAAATTCCTTGTGTGTCCAATCACACTTGGCCAATAAAGCATTCTATTCTATTCTATTCTATCCTATCCTATCCTATTCTATGAAGATTATGATAAAAGATAAAATATTGTGCAACAAAAAAGAGGAGAAGGAAGCTACTGCATTCACCAAAGAACTAGATTCAGGAAGTCTCTATGTTTGACAAACAACAAAGAAAGTGTGACAAAGTGCATTAGAAGGCAGACACAGGATCATATGAAAAGATTGCAACAGGAAATGAGAATGTTGAATTTAAGTTTAGACTATCTGGAGGTCATCAGTCAGTTTTTCAAACTCCTAAAATGGAAGTGTTAAAAATCAGCTGTGTTCAGCAGGGCCATTTCTTTAATAGCAGTAAAAAAAAGGAGGGAACGTAGTAAGAAATCATAATTAGATTGGAACTGCTTAAGAACATGTTCTCTTCAGCAAAAGCAAATATCATCACTTCTCCCTTAGAAATGGATCCAAGAAATGGGAAAGTATTTTAACTAGGTCTAATTCTTTTCAGGGGTGCCTACAAATTCCCCCAGTTTATTACCCATTTACAGACAAACAGACTATCTCAACTACTATGGGATTCCTATACTCCCCAAACCACACTTCTCTTTGTCCCACTCTTTTCAATCCATGGTAGCTGAAATATTTTTGAGGTGCAACAGTAAAGCATACTTTTCAGTTACCCTTGTCTCTATTAGTTTATTATGCCATAATAAACATATGACCCTTTTAAATATCATAAGACGCTCAAGGCAGTGTAAATAATGCTCCAGACTCCTATTTTACACCCAACAATCCGATGAGGTAGGATAACCCGAGGGTGACTAGCCCAAGACACTGAATTAACTTTTAATTACAGAAATGATTTGCCAATTTTCTTCATGTTCCTAATCTGGCTATATTTAAAAAAAAAAAAACGGAATTGCCAAGTGATTTTTCACCCATGCACTACCCAGGTAGATCTTGCTGGTAGGTGCAACTTTAACCTTCTTCAATTTAATGCCATGCAGATATGATGGGCCAGTCCCATCATCCCCAGCTGATAGAGAGAAGTGGGCTGTGTAAAAATGACGATCAGACTGGCTATCCAGCAGAGCCAGAGAGCGTACCCCCACCCCACTTCCTAGGAAGGCGGCTAAATGTGCTGTGAATGTACAGTTATGTGCACCGCACAACTCTGAAATCAAGGAAGAAGCCAGAGGGTACTTTTCTTTCGTCTTTGTTCTCTTTTCACCCACGACCCCATTAAGTCCCCGCTCCTTCTATTCTGGCTCCTTGATGGAGGGAATCAAGATTGCACAACCCACCCCCAACCATGTACACAAATCGGAAACGGGGGAAGGAAAAAACATCAGAGAACCAACACAACCTGAAAACTCGGGTTTCCTGAGGCTATCATCCTGCCCTTACGCCGTTCCCTGAGATTACATCCCGTTGAAATTAACAGAGGAATCCCCCCGGGGCGCAGAAATAGGCCGGGCAAAGGCGCAAACTCCCCGGGGTTGGATGCTACAGGTCTCAGCCCTTAAGCACAAGGGGAGGAAGCGGCCCAGCTCCCCTCGCTTCCTGTCCCCTTCGCCCCTGCTCCGCATTGCCTGGGCGGGATAAGGAGAGGGGAGTCCAGCCACCTCAGCCTCTCTCGCCTCTCCCGTTCCTTACCTTGTGAACCGCTAACTACCTCTTTCCACTCCGCTTCGCCTCTCCAGCTTTGCGCCTTTCACCACGATGGAGAAAAGCAGCCGGCCGCCGTGCGTTTTTCTTCTCCGTCGCCTTCGTCACTGAGGGGGCGGGGAAACCCACTCGAGAAAAGGACGAGCCTCGCCGCTGCCCATTGGCTGTGGGCTGCAGAAGCGTTCGGATTGCTCCCGGATCCCGGGTTCGGGTATTCCTAAACTCGAGGAGGCGGGCAAATTACTACCTGCCAAAGAAGCGGGTGGGCGTCTTCGCTGCTGCTGCCGGGGCCCCCACTGTTTTGGGGAATAGTCTGGCAGGAAAGGAAGCTTTTTTCAGCGCACAGGCCCAGAGGCAATCGCCCCCCCTGAATCCTGAGCTCATTTCCAAATGTATCCTGAGTGAAACGAATAAATTAGTATTAGTGTCTATATATATTCTGGTGACTCACAAGTTGTAATTTTCTGTTGATTGACGTGGCTAAGTCACTTGGGCATTGTATCATCCTTCCCTTTCTCACCCACGGAGTTTTGCTCCTAGGACTTGTATTCATGTTCAAATAAGATGCTCTTTTGAATCAGCTTGAAATCTGACGTCAAAGGAGCATTCAGCCTTTTCAAGATAGTTTACGGTTCTGGAATTCCCCAAAGGCTTCCCATCACCGAAATTCAACCCCACTTCTTCAACATGACCAGGAAAGGTGAGCTGGGTGTTTGGCTACGGTATAGCTATCTAAATTGCACGAAACATCGAAACACAAATTAACTCTGATCAAATTCATTCAGCCTCTAAGGGTAAAACATGATTAGTCACTTCAATATGACTATGTGAACACAGCCTATGGAGTTGACTTAACTCTGGCCAGGTTAATAAACCTGGGTTCACATGTCATTCAGCACCAGCCTAACTTGTACAAAGTGTTGGGCTAAAAAATGGATAGCTCAAGGTGACAATTCCTATCAACCATAATAGGTGATTGGATTACAACTCTTATCTGAGCTGGATGGGGTAATGTAGTTTAATGTAACTGGAGGACACTAGAATGGTGAAGAGGGCTAAGGCAGTCAAATGCTTTCATATGGCGGTAGCTTGCGACACAGTTGCAAATGCTAAACATTTTAAACGTAGGGTGTATTAATTTATATGACATCTAATCTGATTTTGATGGATTACACATTTTAGGTTAAGTAATCTGGTCCAAATACATGCAATCTTATCAGCAACATCAGTCTCTGGAAAATGCTGTGTTGCAATGTTCTTGAGTAATCTTTCATGTCGATGTTTTTCAGCTAAGGAATCCAAGAATGTATATCTTGATAAGAAAAATGGGCTGTTTTCATCACATTATACAAATGTGTGCTTTAAGTCAAATAATTTAAACTGTAGTTAATTGTTTTAAGAAAATAGAGAAAGAAGAAAAATAATGAATTCTGAAATTTCTTCTAACACTAGAAACCAGGAGATGGTGAGTTTTTACCCTTTTTATGCTTTAGGCATAAAAACCAGCTGGATGTCCTTGAACCAGTCACTCTCTTGGTCCAATCCAACTCAGAGGGTTTGCTTGTGGAGAAAACAAGAAAAAATAATTATTAGGTGTGTTTGTTGTTTTGAGTTATTTATAAAAAAATAAATATGGCATAAAAATCGAATACATACATACTTTAATTTTAGGCCTGTGGTTCACATGACCTTGAAGGAAGGTGGAGGGGCTTGCAATGGGGATGCCACAGAGAGGAAGGGGTCAAGCTATTTTCTAAAGTGCCTGTAGGCCAGACAAGGAATAATGGATGGAAACTGAACAAGGAGAAAATAAGGAGAAACTTTCTGACAGTGAGAACAATCAACCAATGAAACAGCTTGCCCTCAGAAGTTGTGGGAGCGCCATCACTTGAGACTTTCAAGAAGAGATTGGACTGCCATTTGTCAGAAATGTTGTAGGGTCTCCTGCTTGGGCAAGGGGTGGATAGATGACCTATAAAGTCCCTTCCAAGTCTGTTTATCTGTTACCTGTTAAATGGAACATTCTAATTTTTCCAGCATTTGCTGAGCTATCTCTCCTTTACACTAAGAATGAATTAGGGAACTTCTCTCTGCAATCTCCAGCCAGATCTATTCCATTTTTAAAGTATGTGTGTATATGTGTACATGTGTATCTTAAGAGTTTTTTTTATTGAGCTAGAAAACAAATACAAATATATCAAAGGAAAAAGGAAAAAAACTGCAGAAAACAATTTAATTAAAGAGAAAAAAATATTGCCAAAGAAGTGACTTCTGCCCTTCTTTATAGCAGTTACAAACTTATTCTAAACCTGCTGCAATTACATTTTCAAACTGATTTTTTTTACCAATCCATTTTCAAACAGATTTTCTCCCCCAAACAGCAATCTCATGCTCTTCTATTCAGTTTTCAGATTTATCATCCTGACACACAGATAAACAAAGGAGCCTTGAGTACAATACCTTGAGTGTTGTAATTTCTTTCCAGTATTCCATTTGGGAGCAAATAATGTTTTAGCATTTTGGACTCTCAATTTAAAAGAGCTTAATATCCCAATTTTGGGTGGTGGGGATATTAAAGCCAACAAAACTTAATGTGTAAAATATAGCATTCATTGCTGGAAGGAAGCATTGCCCTTTTAAAAAGAGGGGCATAAATAAAATAGAAAAAAATAAAATATAAATAAATAAAAATTGCTGCCCTTCTACCTGTAAATCCTCTATGCTATTCCTAAATGTGAAATAAGTTTAGAAAACAGATTCTGGTAGAAAACATGAAATCATAAATCAAGGGAAGTTGTCCAAATTCCAGTTAAAGTCTCCATTGTTGTATTAGAAAAGAAAGATGCTTCAAAATAGATGCTTCATTGTTTCTGCTTTCTTCCAAGCCAGGGCATTTCCTAGGGCGGAAGACAGATTGAAATGTAATGTTTGTGTTTTCCAATGTGGGAAGTACACCCAAAAAGACAGCACCAAAACCTCAGAAAACAGTGCTAAGAGACTTCCCCCTTTAAGAAAACCAAGAAGCACCAGCTGAAAGAAAAACTTAGAGCAGCCCTGCTAATGTCTGTTACAAAAGTAACAGAAAAGTAATAGAAACACTTAAGTAGAGCCATAGGAATCAGGCTAAAAATAAACTCTTCAAGGTAAACCAAACCCCCCTCTTCCTGCCCCCTGACAGAATTAACCCTTAGGACAGGAAAATCAAAAGACCAGGGACCAAGATTAACCCAGGAAAACAAAACCCAGGGCAATCAGAAACCCACCAAAATCCATCAAGCTGCAGGAACTTCAAAGGGGAATTAAGCATAAAAGGCTCAGATTCAACTTCCAAGCTGCTTGCAAGCCACAAAAGCTCAAGCTGTGTCACTTCTTGCTTCTTGTCTTCCTACATTAAAAGAATTCCACTTTCTGGCAGCTGGCTTCTGCATCCATTTCTTCATAGCATCTGTGATGTGTCCCAGTTGGGAACAAACTCAGGAAATTTCTTCCAACACTAACATGGGAGAAGCAACCATTTACTTTGTTCCTGAAATTAGACATAACTCAACTTCAATAATACAATGAATTTAGCCAACAATGTCAAGTTTTAGGCTTGATGTTGAATCATAGACTTCACATCACAAATATATGACTGCATGTTCTGGCTTCTTTTCCCCATTCCTCACTTTTAGGGGGACACAAAGTGGAAGAACGATAACATATGCACATTTTTGTGCCATTTTGGCTGGTCCTAATAATAACCCAGTCCTATTTGTTTTTAGTTCTTCTCCACCAATGATTATGACTTTTTATCATTCTTCTAAAGTTTAGTTTTTCATGGCCTTAACAGTTTTATAGACTCAGTCATTCCTTTTAGAATTTTGAAAAGAACAAGCCAGCTAAGATAAGAAGTTGTCACCCAGAGCCTTTAGTTCAGCTTGGGAGGAATTTGTAGTCACTGGTAATTCTACTTAAATCAGGCATGGACATGCAAGGGATGGCATATATGCTAAGTTATTTGATATTAGCAAAGCTATACAATATCATTTTTCCACTGACTCAAATAAGGAAATTAATGATTTGTGCCCCAAGTGGTTTTTAGCCCAAATGTATAATTGGAAAAAATGTTCAGGAAAGGTAGGTTTATTGACAGCTGTGTTAGTAAATAAAGTCTCTGCTGAGCAATAATGTTTTAAGACCTAAGAACCTACAGTTGCTACTTTTCTAACTGTTTGTGAACAGGCTATAAAGATTGGAGCCAATTTATTTTCTTGTGAAACAGTGCCACCTGATGTCATTTTTTAGAAATTTGAAAATTAATGGACCCTTTTTATTTAAAAATGAAGTATGTTATTTGTATCTTTTTCTAGATAAGAATGCATGAGATGGCAAGTATTGTTATTACCAGTAGCAGATATTATGTCTATAGATGAACAATAGAGTAAAGTTAATTCAAGTACTGGCCTAGAAACCAGGAAATTGTGAGTTCTAGTCCTGCTGTAGGCATGAAAACTAGCCTGGTGACTTTGAGTCATTCCCAGTCACTCTCTCTTGCTCAATCCACTTCACTGGGTGGCTGTTGTGGGGAAAAAGGACTATATTTGCCACCTTGAATTACTTATAAAAATGGGATAAAAATCAAATACATAAAATAATAATTACATCCATCTAGTAAACAAAAGGCAGGCATTCGTGTTTTACTTTCAAGTTAACCATGTGAACAGAAATTATTAAAACTATGATTTTGTGTTGCAAAGACCATGGCTTATATAACTTTCAAAGTAATTCAGATTTGTTATACCTGTTTTGCTAAGGAAGAGCACTGAAAAACAGTAATACAATCTTCCATACCTCAGATGTGCTTCAGATTTCCCAAATAATATGGTAGTTTGGGCTAATGTATAATGGCCAATAGTATCCACTTTCCTCCAGGTATTTAGGAAAATGCAGCATAGGGAGATGTAGGTATGGTAAAATCATAGCAATAATGCGGGAAGAATGGGATGAAAGTGTTGAAATGGTTTTCTCTATGTTAAACTATTGTATAGGCAGTGGCCATTTTGTTAAAAAGATGACACTTACCATTTGAAACAAACCAGAACATCACAAAGCACACCTTATGTAAAGGAAGATGTATGTTTTAGGCATACTCACGTAAAGGTAAACATGTACCTTATGCATAGAAAAAACATACCCATTTTAGCTCTAAATAAACATTTTTGCTCAGCTATAAATAAGGCAACTGCTTGATCCCTAAGATAAGGAATTTTATCTTATTTAAAATTATTTTATTTTAACATATTATAACAGGTGCTGAATGTTTAAAAGAATACATTATCCATACCTAATGACTGTTAATTTTGCCTTATTTAGAAACTACTGGCCAAGTAAATTGCTTAGATTTTTGGAAGCAAATCAACCCATCACATCAAGAAGAAAGAAATGGGCAGTTTTAACATTGCAAATGTACTTGAGGATAATGTCATTGGGGATTTTTCTCTGTTTAGTTTTTTTGTAAGTAATTATGGGGTAAAGTTAATGGAACTCTTTAAGCAGCTAAGAAAACTGTAATGTGAAAGAAGTATATATAGTTCTTTGTCTATATGACCTATGGAATTCTTACTGCAGATAGCAATTAGGGCAATATTGGCATACCTGAGTCATTCCTACTTAGGGTGCAGACCTGAACAAACTGTCACTCTCCAAGTTAAAATTAAACTAACTAGAATAATTGATTTATTGCATGTGTCATAAAGGAATACCAACATTAAAGGAATAAAGGAAACCTTTTACTACAGGAGATCCTTCCTATTCCAAGCAGGTTCTGTGGCTTGTTTTCAAAAAAAATAATTATTGAAAATAGAAAGGCACATTCATAGCCTCCGGAAAATATTTGCTTCCATTCATAGCAATTAAATAGAGTTAAAATCTTAATTTCCCGCTTTTATTGCCTAATAGTGATGGGAGTTCATGTTCAGTATGTCTTGAGGTCATCAAGTTACAGAAGGCTGATTAGAATTCATTTAGATGTTTTGTGAACATTACATATCTGTATGTTTATAATTATATACACACACTTAGGTTGTGTAAACATCTTGCGTGTGATTTCAGAGTTAAGGAGTGATATAAAGATCTCCAGTGACTGCTGTTGCTGGGCGATGATTGTCATCCAACCACAGATTTCTCCATTATGACTTCTCTGTGGAACTTAATATCCTGTTCTTTGGCAAGTGACTTGAAATTTTGAGAATTACGATCCAATAATGTTAGAACTGAAAATTTCAATGTGTGCTCTTGTGGCAGTTTTCTAAATATATACCCTCCATCATTGCTTACGGAGAACATAAAATTATTTTATTCTTCTGTCACACATAATGACATATAGTGCTTTAAAACCAGACAAAAAAACTGCAAACTTTGTTTCGCAGAGTGAAGGATACATGCAAAATGCATTAACCACATGATTGCATCTGATAAGCTGAGAATTTTAAGAAGTGCAGGACAGAAGCTGCAGTAGGTGGGGACAGGACATGATTGAATGTGGCCCCCTCATTTCATTTAAGCATATCCAGGAGGCACTGCTGGACAGTGGTGGAAGAAAAAAAATGGAAGAGTTCTGGAAAGAAAGTGGTTAAAAAAATAGGCTATTGCTTCTCTCCTTCTGATGTGCTGTGGCTCATCGGCCACATCATTTTGCACATTAGTATCAAACAAAAGATTAAGAATCCCACTGGGATGAGTGAAACCATCCACAAAACATCTGCTTTCACAGCATCAGCTATGTGAAAAAACTACTGTGTTAATCTTCAGCCTTCAATTCTACAATTGATAAGAGAATAACACAAGCTGCTGTTCAACAAAATAAACACATCCTAAAGAATATATCTATATTTAGAATAATAAAGTCCACGGGAGATTAAAGTAAATCCAAATGAACTGGAGGATAAACAGATTGCTAAGAGATAGCATTCAATGTACAAAACATTGCCTCAGTTTCCTTGTAATGGAAAGATGGCAAAAAGTATATACTGCCCACTTCATAGGACTGAAGACTGTTTACAGTAACACAAAAAGTGCAAATAGAGATCCATAGGTAGGTAGGTAGGTAGGTAGGTAGGTATTAAATGAAAGATATTCTGTTTAAAGGAATAAATACATGGGAATACAGTGTGGTCCAAAGGAAACCACAAATGCTAAACATAAGTTACTTGTTCAGCAAGGCTTCTGGCCTCTCTACTGATTCCAAAGTTATTCTTTGAAAGTAAAATGGTAGGCAGTTTCAACCCAGTATTTCATTTACTTTTTGATTTCATTTAGAGATTACGATGGAGGCATAATCTCACTCATTTGCATTCTGATAATTGGGAGTTTGTGAAGGCTATGACCATATGAAACTCACTTGGTGAGTGTGTTTTTAATAGGAATTTCAAACTTGAATTGCAATTATCAAAGCCTTTGACCTTAACAAAATTACAATTACAAGTCCGTTGATGGTGATCAATTTGATGGGCTGACTTCAGTGGCTGAATGGAATGAAGAATTAAATATTCCCATATTTGCCTGCACAATGGGAAGATATGTTAATATTAGTATCAGAAACTTCAATCGTTTTTTTCATTGCATCTTGTTCAACAAAAAATGTTGTGGACTTTCTGGAATCCTTTGTTTATATATTATAATCTTGAAACAGACAGACAGTTTTAAAGATATGCAGTGAGATTAATGCTTCATTCAAGCATCTGTTTATATATTTCTAATGTCCTATTGCTCCATTTTGGAAGGATGTTATTACAGCCAGGTAATCAATTGAACTGTGAGACAAATTGAGTATGTTTAGATGGCACATTTTTAAAAAATTATGTTCCCATAGAATGGGAATGTACATCTGGATAAAGAAAGAGGATTATCTGTGTCCAACTTCTAGCTAAAAGACTTATTCTCCATTGCTGGAAGGGAATAGCCTGAACCACTCAACGATCTGCAAAGTTGATGCTAATGGCAACTTAATAAACAAATTACTATAAACCCACTGATATAGATCAGTTTGGGCGGATTATAATGAAATATTGTATAGCTGTGTTTCATTGAAATGTTCATGGGGAACATGCATGTAAGATTATGAAACTGCTGTAATTATTAATCATTGATATTATAACCCTAACTGATGAATGACCTCTTCCAGTGGCTCTGTAATTATTTCCCCAGGATCGCTTAAACAATTTTATTAAAAAAGAAAAAATGGAAACAGGGCAATACTTATCTAATATAGCTGAATTAAAGGAGTGAAAGTACATACACACACAGAGAAACACAAATATACCCACATATGAAGAATGCTCTGTTGGCAGTACTTTTTTTAAAAAAAATTCACAATATTATTAACTTCCTTTTTTCTTTTATATTCAAATTATAATATGCAAAAAAATCCTTAAATGATGACAAAGGTTCATTAGTCTGAGAGATGCAACACTCAAACCTTTTCATATAACACTAACGTCACTAAGGCAAAAATGAAAAAAAAGTATCTAATGAAGACTCTCTTCTAATAACACTAAAAATTTTGCTTGTTTTGTCTCATGTCAGAAATGCAGGAACTAGAATTATTAATTTAAATTTAAAAAGATTTAAAACTTTAACCAAAACATAGATTTATATAGTTCTAGCCCAATAAAGGGCCACATTGATGGCAGGGATATTTCTGTCCAGCAAGTCATTCTATGTGCATATTGTCCCAGGGCCACTCTAAAAGATGGATAGTTGTTTGAATAGTGACATATTTGCAGTAAACATCCTTGTCCTCTGGGAGAAACCTTCATTTTTCCATACGGTTTTTAGTTCTAGCCAAATCAGTGTCCAGTTTATTTAAATATCTCCAAACTTTCCACTCCAGGAATTCCTCAAGCAGTTATATCCAATTATGAAAATGTTTAACTTAAAGTTTCCATCTTTTTAATCATTGTCTTTAAGGTGTACTTGCAGGCAATTTGAAATGTTCCTGCAGACATTTCCTTGCTAATCTGCAGTTTTTCCAGACATGTTGATTTCACATAAGCAAAATGGCTTGCTCCTTTTCAAAACACTTGAATGGGGATATTTATTGCCCACCTCAACTTGAATTTCAGAAATCTACCATATTAATAACCCTTGTATTTCTTTTTCTATGAGTTTAGGTTCAAATGATATGGTCCAGAAAAATGCCCGCTATAATAGTCATAAATTTATGACCCATAGATGAAGGAAAGTATATCCTTTTTATTGGAATACATCATAATGAGGCTGATTGAAACACTATAACCTGTTTTTAGTCACCAGAGCTGCAAGTTGAAGAAAATTTAAAAATACTATTTTTTTATTTTAATAAAAATATTCTGAAGCAAGAACTTGATATTGTTAACTGATGTAATTCATTTTTGGAGGTCTTGCATCTGTATCCATTGTTAACAAGCTAGACAAAAATATATCCAATGACATTTGGTCATATAAATCAGGTCCATAATGTCATGTTTCACAAAATTACTGCACCCACAAAGTATCTCCAAATTCTAGGTGTAGATCTACCATTACTGAACATCGTTTCCTGCAGTGGAAATTAACATATTGAGGTACATCCAGATTTATACCACATGCTGTCATGATTATGCCACATTCCAATATTCACACATCTTTTCTCAGAGTTATGTCCTGATCTGACACATTCTTGGTATCAGGAAAAGATACAGAACTCTGATGGACCAAATCAAAACAGATTTGGAGAGGTTAAGAAGGTGATTTGAGGAACTGGGACTACAAAAATCTGATCCACAGATATGGAAATTCTAATGTTTTGCTACTGTTTGATGTCCATCTGCACTTTAACAGCCCGGATCTAATAGCCTTTCTGGGAAGATCTTCAAAATCTGGAGAAACATAATCACTTTAGAAACTATCACTTCAAAGAAAATAATCCCACTCAGTTCCCCAGCATGTAGCAAGAACAGGGGAAAAAAACCTTTCTTCTCAGAGAGGTCGTTTCCTGACCCCTTGCACTTCTTAGGAACAGGAAAGCTTCCTACATTGTCTGGCCTTCAATCCATCCCCCCCCCCCCCCCCAATCAAATTTAAAACCAAAAACAACAGTAAATGCAATCCCATGGCAACTAAATGTATGCTAAATAAAGGGTACTACCAGTCTTGATCCAAATAAGGAAGAAGCAGAGTGTTGGAAGAAAAATCCAGGTCCAATTCCAAGCTGGGAATAAAATGGTGCTTAAAAAAGAAAGATCCTTTATTGATGAGCAGAACCAACCCAAACAGCTTGCAGTTGTAGGACAGCTGACAAAATTGGAGTTGAGAATGGGTGGTTTTTTTTAATACCTTTGTGGTTCCTATGTGGTCATGGCTAGCTCTACAGGCAAAAAGGAAAATGCAAATCTTAGGCGTTTGTCTGAGCTAATCTTATCAATCTTTGGCTTGCCTAACTGTGTTGCTTATCTGAATTTCTGCCTGACCCAGTCTTTATGAATGGATTACCAAATCTACATTTCTGAAAGCTGGCCTCCTCAGTTTCTGTTCGGAGCAGGGAGACTGGGGCTGGTTTCTGCCTCCCTTAAGATTTCCCCCCATTTCTCCTTTAAGGGAAATAGTCTACCCTGCCTTTTTAATATTCCTCAAAATATTTCATTTTCTAGCAGGGTGGGTGGGTGCTGACTTTTTACAAGGGCAACCGATCCCTGGCTAGGCGCTCGTCATAGTCACATAGTCCAGTGCGGTGACCGATAGCCTGAGCTCTCGCCTCACAACTAGGAGCCTGCCGTGAGTTCGATCCTACATAACGGCTAATATTTGGAATAGACCCTCCTACTCGAGCAGGGGGCTGCTCTAGATGACCTCCAAGACCCCTTCCAGTTCTAGTCTACGTTCTATATGCCTTCTATGTTACCAAATGGCCTCGTTAAGCCTCCCCTTCACTTCAGCGCAGAATACGCACAGGGGCAATTATTTCGTTGCGATCGGCCAAAATGAGAAAACTGGCAAGTGATAGAACCGATGATCCCAGCATAGTCTACCTTCTACTCACGGAAAACACCACACAGCACTATTTGCAGTTGTCCGCGAGGGCCTTTCCCCCACGCCCGCCCCCCAGTGTCGGGATAAGGCAGGTCAACGAGACCTTTCCAACTAGACGAAATAAAGGAACACGGGCGAGAAGTCTCTTATTTATTCTTTCTCAATCAATTTATTCCGAAGGAAGCAAAGCCAAACTACACGAACTGGATTGCACAAGCCAGGGGACCTCTCTCCAAAAACGGACTTGCGAAAGGCTTTTATCGCACCTTCAACCGCTGGGGAGAGGAGGAAACAGTCCCGGTAACTTAAAAGGGAAATGAGATCAGTTCCCAAGTCATTGCAGAAGCTTGGGCTTGGTCTCGGCTGCCCAGCGATACAGACAGTCCGGTGCCTTAGCTCCGACTTCCTCCTTCCGCAGACGGCCATGGGGCGCCGGACTGGTCTGTTCTATGTCTGCTTCGCGTTGCAGTTGATGGGGGCGCAGGCGAGTAAGGAC